>CALYLW010000296.1:636723-664223 GCA_944989445.1 Ampullaceana balthica | reverse complement strand
CCTACAGTGAGTGGGTCAGCGAAATGAATTTGAAGGACAGAGATTTCTTTATTTAAGCTGTTTTGAACACGAGTAAAGAGAAAATGAAATTCGTATAGCTTCAGTTTATGAAACGTCAAATGCTCACATCTGTGCATTTGTATTTTTTTTTAAAATGGTGATGCAAACTTGTCTTTTCAAAGGTAATTTTAGAGTAATGTGAACCAATGTTCCCTTTAAGCTGCGCGGCTGCGTGGCCGTGCATATATCTGACAGATGCCGCGGAGCAGTTTTGAATTAGCGCGCAGCAAATATAATAAAATATTGCACAAAAAATGGATACTGTGTAACTTAGCAGACGAGTTTTTTTATTTGCTTTGCACATCGACCAAAGAACCTTAGAGGGAACATTGATGTGAACTGGTGGAGATATATTGGGGGTCCTAAATAGGTGACACAAGTAAATAATACAAATTGGACAAAGTTTGCTGAGTGGGCTTCATAGCATAAATCAGTTAAATACATGAACAGTAGAGGGGGCGGGCGGAATACATGAGTACCAGAGAAAGGTGCTATCAGAACAGTCTTCCAACAGAAAAATGTGTCGTATGCACGGGATGTCACAAAATTTAGAGTGACAACATAGCGGATTGTCAAAGGTGAAGAGTGTCAGTGTCATGAGAACAAGCCGCCAAAAGAACTGGTTGCCACTAGATCGATGTTCTATTGTACAGCAGGTTCACAGGAGAAAACATTGACAGCAGACAGATTAGAGTACGACACTGGAAGACTAGGGTGCCACTAGAGGCAATGGCCAAGAGAACAAGTTGTCTTTAAATCAAGGTGTCAATAGATCAGGGTGTCTACAGAACAGGGTGCACCAGAACAAAGTGCACAGAACAGGATTTAATAGAGCAGGGTTCCATTTAGCATGCTGCAAGAAAAGTTGTCCACCAGAAGAGACTGTGACCAGATTGGTTAGACTCAGAAGAGGTTCATGTGGAGGCAATGAGGGGTGATGAAAGTGGAGAGACAAAAATCGATTCGATGCTGGTCTCAATTAATAAGAAAATCAGTGGGATGTTGCTTGGTTATATTTGTCATTTACATTTAACACTCGTTAAATATTTACATTCTGCACTCCTGAAATATTTACATTCAGCACTCCTGAAATATTTACATTCAGCACTCCTTAAATATTTACATTCTGCAATCTCTATAACAATGATACGGTAATAATTTGAGAGCTTCTGTAGTGCAGTACCCCAGCAAGGAGCTGCCGGCTCACAATGCTTCACATAAAAATAGTATCACACATATTTATAATGCATTGAATTTAAAACATTTATATACTTTAAGTACAAAAATCATATAATAACATCGAGAAATGTTAAGGAGGTAAATAAATTTGTGAAATTTTCAATGAAAGAGATTATTGTTGGCGCCGAAGGATAAGTGTCGGTTGTCATGACTCAATCATAAAATATTTTTTTAATGGGTTTTAAAAGTGAACTTTTATCCAAACAAATGTACAGCAGAGCTTGGAAGCCCAACGTTTGGCCAATATTTGACGTTTCGACATTCATTGCTCAATGCGACTTCATAAAATTTCTCTTGATCTTCTCATTTAGCTAACAGCTATTTACCATTGCATGTTTGTTTATTAGCATCATTGGGGAGCAAGTACTCCATACTGTTAGTGTAAAGAAATATTTGCGATATACAACAGAAAGCTTTTCTCGACCTTTCAATGTTCATTTTTCAAATGACATAGAGATGAGTGATTAGCTTGATGAAATGATTTCCATCTTTGAAGACCGGGAAGGTAAAGTTACCAGTTAGAAATATACATTCTCTTTGTTTTTTGCTGAATTAAAAAAAAACAACGTTGGCATCCATTTCCGTATTTCTTGCATGCGTCATTTGTTACTTAAGGGTAATGATAATACTATAAGCGAGGGTCGTAAAGTGCGTTCAACTGTTGTTAGATTTAGTTCAACAAAGCCTGCTTTCCTCATTTCGACAAAATGAGATCATAAACTACCAAGAGAGAAAATAATAATTTCTTTGTGTGCAACGAGAAATAATAATTATCATCTTATAGGAATTCGCATTATATAATATTAGGTGTTTCTGTATTCGGCTATAATTTAAATCTTTCCTTAATCGACCAGCTATGAGTATCTGTATTCAATCAGCAAGGTGTTTCTATATTCACTTGGTTAGGTTAATCTATATATAGGTCTAAGTGTATCTATAAGCAGCCAGCTATGAGTTTCATTAGGCGGACTGGTATGCGTTTCTATAATCCACAATCTAGGTGTATCTATATTCGACCAGCCAATGGTTTACTAGATAGAATGTTAGCCTGATAACGACTACTATAAAAGATTCTGCATCATGTCATAAATGGGACGTTAAGATGCAACCTAGGAGAGGGGAGTACTCCAGACACAAAGGGGGACACCGAACCTAGAACCTAACGACTTCTCTGACGTATAATGTCGGTGATTAGGAAATGTGTCGGGTCTAAGGGATGTGTCCTGTTTTAATGTGTCGGGTCTCAGACAATGTGTCGGGTTTAAGGCAATGTGTCGGTTTTAAGACAATGTGTCGGGTTAGTATCATATGGAGTACACTTGAAGTTTTCAGGAATAATCAGGTTTTTTTTTAAAAAAAGGTTATTTAAAAAAAATAATTTTGTTAAAAAACATTTGTGTACAAAAGAATTTAAAAGGTATAAAAAAAAATAATATTCATCTTTCGGGGCCCCTCATCTAATTTTTAAGTCTAAATTTTAATCCGAACCAATTGCTTACATTCCAAAACATTTAATATAATCGGAACCTGATCACGAAAAATACAATAATGTGTGGAATACTTTCTGAAATAGACCGACTTTTCAATAATTTCATTGATAATAATTTCCACTGACAGTGTGATTATCAGACAAATAAGCACTTTCCATAAATATGAAATCAAATTTTTGTTTGGATAACAAGATGTTTATTTGGCCTGTCGGTTGTCACTTAGCGATTTTAGGGATGAACAGCCCCACAGCCCCACAGAGTCGACTGTCATGTCAGCTGCGATCAGATCTTGTCAACTACCAAGATATCAAGAAAGAAAACGTCAACAGAATTAGATTGGACCGCGAGGAGAACTCTTCACATCCACTCGTCTAAATTGTCCGGGAGACGTCCCATGATACAGGGACTCACACACTTCAACACAGTGTTTCTGACAGGCGGTGTGTGACCCGAGTGTTGTAGTTTAACACAGGCGGTGATTGGTATTTAACGGTGAGCGCTATGTGTGTGCAAGCCAACACAACGGTTGGTGAATGGAAGATTTCAGTCTTAACTCCAACATTTTGAATTGTTAAACAAAACAATCGTTTATTTTTCACTTAAAAATCTTACCTGTCGGAACACCATCTGGTACACACAACACAAAATCCCTGTACGAGGCCGAATGAAACCAAGGAAATCCTCCGAGACTTTTCGAACACAATGCTGGCTGGCACTAGCAAGGAAGGGGGGTTAGATGCGTCTGCTCTCAGGAGTAGACTAGCAGGCGAGTGCTGGGTGCTGACACTGAGCCGTATTATCTATAAACCGTGGCTGCTCTCTGCTGGCGTCAATGCCGTCACTACCGGTGCCTCGTCGTACGTACTACCAAAGGGTTGGTGGGTCTGGCACACGCCTCGGGGCCCCGCTCGCTTCATCGCGCATCCACACTCTACCCCCCCACCCGCCTCCCTCTCTTCCGTCCCCTGCCTCCTCCTCCTTTTCTTCCTCCCCTCGTCACTGCTGTCAGTCAGCGCGGATTGAGATGCCAGTGGCATGAAGTTCTGGCGGTGGGAGACTTGTAGTCTAGTAGAAGATATTCCTATAAACATTTGGATATGATACAAGACTTGGGAGACTTGTAGTCTAGTAGAAGATATTCCTATAAACATTTGGATATGATACAAGACTTGGGAGACTTGTAGTCTAAGAGATATTTTAATAAACATTTGGATATGATACAAGTTGTGAAACGTTTAGTTCTATGACTTTCATGAAAGTTGGTCGTTCAACGTGTCCTAGCGTGAGAAAAACAACTGTATTATCTTAAATACAAGTCACTTACAACTAACATTAAGTAACACAGACAATAACCCCAACACCACTTTTTAATAAACACGTCTTCATGGTTCTTGTGAATGTTCATTCTCTTTTGGATCGAGCCGTTAGGATCTTAGGACCCGGTTCATTGTATCGCATGCGAGCCTCACCAAGCGGGCATCGCCATAGAGATAACTCTCCGCAGGTACCGGGACTTCTCCTTCCAATTCCCCGCACAGCTCGGGGCACTCTTCAAGCACGTTCTTGGTTCTGTCATGGTTCTTAAATGACATCAATGGAGCTACATCTAAAAGAAAATCGCCTAAATTCTTGTCCGGACTAACATACATTTCATAAGTGAAAAGGCGGATAGACGCGTAATTCCACAATAATTATGAGTTTGGATAAATAAGAAAAATTTGAAAACTGTGGGCTGGCATTAAATGCCATAACAAAAGACAGAGTAAAAACATCAATTGAGGGAGAAGACAAAAATGAAGGGGGGTGAAACATCACTATGACCTGTGGCATGTCTTGGTGAGAAAAGGATAGTAGGGTAGAAGACTTCTCACAAACCAATTATGTATAAATTCGGTGACCTCAAGTCTCAAGACTATAGTTACAGCATTCAATGGAAACAATGGTAGAACTCAATCTTTCTTAAAATAAATAGAAGCTGGGATACTTAAAAATATTAAAAATCATATCCTACATATTTGGTCAATCGGTTTTTACAATCAGCGAAACTTTTAGTCAAACATTTCTATAAAGGCAGACAGCGTTTAAAAGAATATATATTTTAATTTCGTTTGCAGTCGTGCTGGAATATTTTGTGGTTAAATTGAACATCGAACAGACGCAGAGCAGTAACGAAGATCTAAATAGCAGATAACCCATCCCCGACAACGCCTTGTCCAGCACGAGACGCCACGGAAGCGCCCCCCCCCCAAGCACCGGTTAGAATCAATACAACGTCACAAGTCTTCTTCAGAGGCCGAGTGGACGCGCGATTCTCGCACAAACCAGCTGCAGTTACCGCCCTGGACTACGGGATTTTATGTTTCCACCCACAGCTTATTTCTCCGCTAGATTTCCCACGCTCTGTCCATCTGTAAACTCGGCGTAAGGCGATCCATAAAGTTATGACCACCGATAACAGGGCACGTGGCGATCCAGATCCCGCTCCCTTCCGCCTATGTTCGTGGTCAGGGGGACTAACCTAATTAACGCCTGACATTTGTAGAGGCAGGTTGGGAGGGGGGGGGAGGGGGGCTGCTGTTATTAAACAGGCGTTAAGGAAATATTTTTTTCAAGAGTAGAAGTAGAAATGTCATTCTTGGACGTGCGGGTTATTTGACAATCGGTCAGTTAGTCTGTTGTGTCATGGAAGGTTGTAATCATCAAGCGGGCTGATACGCTGAGTGAGGTTTAGACAGGTTCAGACAGGTAGTTATGTTCAGGTAGGTAGTTATGTTTGGGCAGGTTGTTATGTTAGGCAGTTTCTTATGTTCAAACAGGTTTTTACTTTCAGGCAGGTTTTTATGTTTACTGTTTTGGCAGTTTGTTATGTTCAGACAGGTTGTTACGTTCAGGTATAGGTTGTTATGTTAGGCAGTTTGTTATTATCAGGAATGTTGTTTTGTTCAGGCAGGTTATGTTCTGACAAAATGTTATGTTTAAGAAGAATGTCATGGCAACGTAGGTTCGTCGTGTAAGATATTTAGTTTTTAGTTAGTACTCAGTTCAACGTTTTCTCTATGGGAATCTATAGCTAAGGTATCACCGAAGGAAACGCTACACGTTTCTGTTACATGCTTCTAACAGAATGCTTTGGCTAAAACATACGTAGGTGTAAACACTTTGTCGGCAGGATAATTTTCGGAGGCGCCTTATTAAATTTGTGGCTATTTAAAGAATTCTGAAAGACAGTCTTAAGCTTAAAGGTTCATGTCGCTTCAATGAGATTTAAAATGATGATAATAGTTTTAGAGATAATGGATTTTAATTTCTGATTTGATTTTTAGTAATTGAAGATACACGTTATAATACACTCGCCTGTATAACAATTTATCCATCTTTAGGATCCAAAGAAAATATGAATAAACGGCCAACGTAACATAAAGAAATAACTGAGAGAAACATAAACAAAGCCACTAAATAATAAATGCATTCATGAACAAGTAACTAAAGCAAACATAAACAAAATCCCTTTAGCAAACATTAACAAATAGCCAAAGAAATAAATTAATTAATAGCCAAAGAAACCATTCTCAAATAATCAAAGCAACCATAAACAAATGACAACCATATGCATATACCATAAGTAGCTATAAAGATATCAGCCTAACCATCATAAACAAATGACAACCATATACATATAACCTAAGAAGTTATAAATATATCATCCTAACCACCCTAAACAAATGACAACCATTTACATATAACCTAAGAAGCTATAAATATATAATTTAAACGACCCTAAACAAATGACAACCATATACATATAACCTAAGAAGCTATAAATATATCATCCTAACCACCCTAAACAAATGACATTGCACAAGAGAATGAAACCACACGTGTACTTACTCGCTAGACAAAAAATCAAGACCTTGACATTTGAGGTTATGGGGTAGTTAACACATTTTACGGTCCAATGGGTCATGTTATTTACAGTACACATGCCAGGCGTAGTCAGTGTTTTCAATGGGCGCACCTCGCTTTTATTGGTTAGTTTGTAGCTGAGATCCGATCGCGGTTATGTATGACTTCATGTAATGGATCTTTAAATGTTAACACAAGAATGAAGGTGTTGAGAAATACGGACAATAGGCACAAAAGAAAGCAACAGATTAAGGTTGTTTTCGCGAAGTATGAACTTCTTATACTGTAGAAATCTCAACATGAACTTTTTGAACTTATTGTCAAAAGAAACTCGTGAACAAACTCTTTCAAGCACTTTTTGCATTTAAGGCCATGATCATCATCTTGCATCAAAAAATATAAATCGTATAATTATTGCTCGAAGAACGTTATATATTATTAGGCGCACGAAAATCTTGCGAAATCATTCGAAAACCCTTAGTCCTATCCGGCAATGGCCAAAACCTAATTGCCAGACTCGAACCAACAACTTTCAGGCCTGTTCCTAACCAACAACTGTCAGACCCGACCCTAACCAACAACTGTCAGACCCGACCCTAACCAACAATTGTCAGACCCGACCCTAACCTACAATTGTCAGATCCGACCCTAACCAAC
The DNA here is from genome assembly GCA_944989445.1 of Ampullaceana balthica. Taxonomy (NCBI): domain Eukaryota; kingdom Metazoa; phylum Mollusca; class Gastropoda; family Lymnaeidae; genus Ampullaceana; species Ampullaceana balthica. Next base: position 656,874 of record CALYLW010000296.1, on the reverse strand, counting down.
AATATTGTCAGACCCGACCCTAACCAACAACTGTCAGACCCGACCCTAACCAACAACTGCCAGACCCGACCCTAACCAACAATATTGCCAGACCCGACCCTAACCAACAATATTGTCAGACCCGACCCTAACCAACAACTACCAGACCCGACCCTAACCAACAATATTGCCAGACCCGATCCTAACCAACAACTACCAGACCCGACCCTAACCAACAACTGCCAGACCCGACCCTAACCAACAACTGCCAGATCCGACCCTAACCAACAACTACCAGACCCGACCCTAACCAACAACTGCCAGACCCGACCCTAACCAACAACTGCCAGACCCGACCCTAACCAACAACTGCCAGACCCGACCCTAACCAACAATATTGCCAGACCCGATCCTAACCAACAACTACCAGACCCGACCCTAACCAACAATATTGCCAGACCCGATCCTAACCAACAACTACCAGACCCGACCCTAACCAACAATATTGCCAGACCCGACCCTAACCAACAATATTGTCAGACCCGACCCTAACCAACAACTACCAGACCCGACCCTAACCAACAATATTGCCAGACCCGATCCTAACCAACAACTACCAGACCCGACCCTAACCAACAACTGCCAGACCCGACCCTAACCAACAACTGCCAGATCCGACCTTAACCAACAACTACCAGCCCCGACCCTAACCAACAACTGCCAGACCCGACCCTAACCAACAACTGCCAGACCCGACCCTAACCAACAACTGCCAGACCCGACCCTAACCAACAACTACCAGACCCGACCCTAACCAACAACTACCAGACCCGACCCTAACCAACAACTACCAGACCCGACCCTAACCAACAACTACCAGACCCGACCCTAACCAACAACTACCAGACCCGACCCTAACCAACAACTACCAGACCCGACCCTAACCAACAACTACCAGACCCGACCCTAACCAACAACTACCAGACCCTAACTTACAATTGTCATGTGTGGGATATATTTACAGATTGAATGGTTACTCCGACAAATCATTTTTATTCTCTCAGGTTTCTTATACAAATAAAATATTGATCACTTTTTTTTTAAAAAGCTGATCCGCCAAGCAGATGTTTTAAAATTTAAATAAATAAAACACTTCTTTGACCGAATTTATATTAAAAAATTGACTGTCTTTTCTTCAGTTGCTCTAAGTTTTCAGCCCACTCGTCCAAAATTCTACTAACTGCTTACAATAATCATTTTAGCCTCTTGTTTTTCTCCATTCATCTAACCAGGTCTTAGCTCTATTAAATCCGACACTCCCAACATGTGAATTGGTCATTTGACTCCAGCTCACCACCACCCCCTCCCTCCTCTAATCCCACACGAAATGTCCTCGTAGAATGTAGATGTCGTTTGAGAATTTCTCCCCTCCCCCTCCCCCCACCAAGTACACAACGTATTGCCGCGTAGCGTGTCGTCTGCTTATAAAAGCCAGAGAACAAACAGTGAAACAACATTTAAAGAACTAATGGCCGGCCCGAGTCATGGCGGCCGTGGTTCCCACTCGGAAGTGCTCACCTTTAATGGAGTTGTGTTTACTCACATCACGTCTGCTCATTGAAATGACGTCACCCATTCGGCATGATCCAATTTCCAAACAACATCAAATGTTTGTTAACCGTATTAAAACTAAATGACTTTCCGATAATAACCAGCACCCCCCCTTTCCCCATTTTTTTACCACCCAACGTTTCCATCTTTCTTTTGAAAATCTCTCGGGATGAAACCGATCACGACGCCATTTTTGTCCCCCTTCGTGAAGCCATAAAAAAAGTTTAATTATAAAAGAAAATTATATTAGCAAATGGGGGAAAAGGGGATGGGATCGGAGTAAACATAATTACCTGCTCTTGAAATAACATCAGTTATCCGTAGGACAACATTTGCCGGAAATAATTTTTTTTTAAAGTAACGAAGTCAAAAAGGGACACAATTTAAAAATTAAAAAGAAAAAAGGCTAGCATGCTAAGAGACAGATCTAAAAACGGATGTTACAAGAAAAACAAAACAAAGGAAGTTGAATACTCCGTCTGGTGCTAGCTTCACGTGTTCTAATCTCGGGTATTGTACTTTTGATGACGTCATCCACGTGGCTCGGGGACACTAGGGTGTACAGGAGGTGCAGAGAAGGTTGATATCTCCAGGAGTACCTCATTGATCATCAGCTCGTTCATTACAAAAAAAAACAAAAAAAAATTAAATTGTAAGTATTTAAAATGTTCATATGGGGCTTGGACTATTTCTATAACACAACCCACAGTGAGTTCATAGTTGAACGATTTCGTAATAAATTATTATTTATTATTATTTACAGCTTAGGGTCCCCGCATTTTTGCCCCCCCCCTCCCCCCAGAATTTTAAAAATCATATTTGGCATTGACATAGAATATCTGGACATCCAATCAAATAGCTTATGGCCCCATCAAGTCTAAATCCGGCCCTGCTCACCGCGCTTTACAAACATTTTCAACAACTTGACAAAAGACATCGCACTCTTAATCTTCCCAAACATACACAACATGATGCACACATGACATGGACGTATATCCATCATAGACTGGTTGTCAGATGGAGCGAGATCAGCGCACCTCATCGCCTGTCCGCCGAAACAGGTCTCCCGGACAAAAAATATGTCTTCAGCATAGTCCCAGTGTTATGTATGGGTGAAGAGACCGAGCGCCGACAGCGGCGATGTGAAAATGTCGAAGACGAAAGCTTTTAAATTATTTTAAAAAATTATTATTTTTTAAAATCACTCGACACGTTTGCACGGTACGAGTCGTGTGTGTCAATGATTTCTTCGGATATCTGAACGACGCAGCGCAACAGTTTAGAACTACTGCGCAGCAAATTTTGATCAGGATAATATAATGTCTGTGTTGGTGGGGTGTACAATTTAGCACAAAAAATTGGATGATGTGCAACTTTGCACAAAAGTTTGTTATTTACCACATGTGCACACACAACACAAGGGGGAACATTGGTTTGTAGTATGACTCGGAACTTCAGGATACCATTGTAAGTACCCGGCCCAGTCTTATCATCTCCAAGCACTCGAACAGCTAACACATCACTGCTGTGGAATGATGTACCAGTATTCAGCCAGCTAACACATCACTGCTGTGGAATGATGTACCAGTTAGCAGCCAGCTAACATATCAATGCTGTGGAATTAATGATGTACCAGTATTCAGCCAGCTAACATATCACTGCTGTGGAATTAATGATGTACCCAGTATTCAGCCAGCTAACACATCATTGCTGAATGAAGATGTTTGATGTTCCAGTACTCGGGCACCTAAAACATCCCTGCCGTATGAAGGACTCTGATGGCCCAGAGCTTGTCGTGCTAACACATCATGGGACACGAGCACGCAGAGGGTCGGCCTGGCGATGACTCGACTAATGTCTGCCTGGTGCCGGAGGCCGAGCTTAATAGCCTTTGATGAGGGGGAGATTAGAGAACATGTGGCCGCTCAAAGAGAGGAAATGGAAAAAAGGGGGGGGGTGGTTCCAGCCTTTGTCACGTGATAACCGTGACGTCAGTTAGAACGGTAATCGCTGTTACCTAAATCGCATGGTCCGGCGTCCGGCCATAATGTCATCTTTGTGTCATTTAGTGCTGATATCAATTTGGATGATAATGTCAGTGTGAGTAAGCGTTACCAACGCTTTACATTAAGCACGTTCTGTTCAGAGTCCAAGGCTACAGCATGAGATGAATAACATAATAGTTTTTTTTAAAGGAAAGAAATATAACATACAAAAAAAATCATTCGCCAAGAACATTACATTTAAAAGGAGATAAGCTATTTCAATTTTTGAATTTTAAAATCATGAATTATAACACGAATTTTTTATAATTTACCGAGATATGTTGTTAATTTTAACTTGTGTCATTTAACCTTTATTTTAAGACTATCTTTGCTCTGTTATACAAACGCGTCAATTATTAAATAGCTGAATATTGTCAACAAAATTCTTGGTTTGCGGAGATTCGACTCCGCGCCTCTCTTTGATAGGATGCACCTCAGTATTTATTCAACGTTGCACATAATTTAAAAAGCAAAAATTCCATTGTCTTGAGTCGGAATCTCGTGTCAAGTTACACGGCTACCGGCTTGATGGACGCAGGTGGGATTACCACGATAGATGTATTAAACAATGTATTGCTTCGCTGTTTATTTAATGAAGAGTTTGAAAATTATATGTTGCTTTATTTTGCAGCCGGAATCAAAGTTCTAGACAAAAAATATCATTTTTTAATTATGTTTTTGGTTGCTCCACTTTTGTAAATCTAATTTATTGATTTGTACTTGCCAAAACAAAGCTCATCAAATGTCTTAATAAGATTGGCGTCGAGATTAAGTGTTGACGTGACAGAAGAGCACTTATATGTATCCATCCATCCATCCATCGATCCATCCATCCATCCGTCCATCCATCCATGCATCCATGCATCCATGCATCCATCCATCCATCCATCCATGCATCCATCCATCCATCCATCCCTCCATGCATCCATCCATCCATCCACCAGTCCATCCATTCATCCATCCACCCACCCACCTACCCATCCACCGGTCCATCCATCCATCCATCCATCCATCCATCCATCCATCCATCCATCCATCCATCCATCCATCCATCCATCCATCCATCCATCCATCCATTCCTCTGTCTGTCTGTCTGTCTGTCTATCTTTCTCTATCTATGCTTTAAGTGCCTTTACAATTATGGCATCCTTTAATATATTATTTTGCTCTGACACACCTTATTGTACTGTGACTTTATGTCTAAAGTCTATCCTTGATAAAAATTTGTTTTCAGTGGATTGACATCATAGGAGATACTTTTCCTCGGTATCGCATTATTTTTAGCGTGATGCTTTCTGCACTGCGTATGATTCTGTGCGTAACCTGGCGATTAATTAATGAGTTAATCACCCCGACAATAAGAAGCTTGACGTCGGTGGGAAGGTTTCCTATAGAGAAATTAATTTTCTAATGAAATCCGATAAAGACATATGAACGCTTGTAGAGCTTTTGATATCTAAAAACCATACCAAATACAAAAGCACTACACTATATATACATATTATATATATATATATATATATATATATATATATATATATATATATATATATATATATATAAAATATATATATATTTATACATATATATAGTGTAGTGCTTGTGTATTTGGTATGGTTTTTAAGTAAGATACGGGACCCGGGTATCCGTTGCCGAGCAATTACCCGGGTAGTAAAATTCTGCCCGGGTACCCGCGAAAAGGCTACTGCAATGTCCATACAAACAGTGGTCGAACTGCGTCTCCTCTGTGTTCACATTCCGGCTCGGGAATAATTTATCAAATTAACATTTTTCGTTTGAAATATATACTGTGAAATATGTTTAGCATGAAGACGCTTAAAATTTAAAAGGAAATAAATGTCAAACGGAAATAAAATACGGTCCCGACAAACTACACTGTATTTTGATACACTTCTCTCTCCCTGGAACATGAAGGGAAAAAAAAATCATTTAAAAACATAACGTCGATAACTCGGAAGGGGGGGGGGCTAGAAATGACCAAGGTCATTTCTAGCCCCCCCCCTTCCGAGTTATCGACGTTATGTTTTTAAATGATTTTTTTTTCTCATGTTCCAGGGAGAGAATAAAAACAACCCGTAAAAAACAAAGTTTTTGACTATAAATCCTTTATGTATGAGACGTAACTAAAAGAATGTTCATTATAATACGCAGCGCCAGACCATCCAGAAATACAAAATTGCAGTTATGTCGTAAAACATGTTTAATATAATGCGCACCGATCAGGAATATGTTTATAAAAAGAGTTGTCAATAAAATACGCACCTTATTGCGCGACAGAAAGGTTGTCAATATAATTCGCACCGCGACGCTCTATCTCAAAAAATAGCATGATACATAGGAATAAATAAAATAATCTAAAAAATCAATAATTTAATTACGGTACATGCGATCGATCTGAAATTTTGATACATTGTTTTTATTATCGGTATGAAACTGCCTGCAAAATTTCAGCTCGCTAGCTTAAGAGCAAGTGGGTAAAAAATTGATCCAAAGTTTTGGCGACAATCAATGGTGCAGACACCACGAGTTAATATAAAGGATTTAAAAAGGTAATTAGTATAAACATTATACGATGTTTGGATATCTTTAATATTGACAGAAGGCTCGCTGAAGGTACCCTGAAGGCTCACAGGAGCCCACTAAAAGCCCACAGAAGGCTCACTGAAGGCACCCTGAAGGCTCACAGGAGCCCACTACAAGCCCACAGAAGGCTCACTGAAGGCACCCTGAAGGCTCACAGGAGCCCACTACAAGCCCACAGAAGGCTCACTGAAGGCACCCTGAAGGCTCACAAGAGCACACTACAAACCCACAGAAGGCTCACTGAAGGCACCCTGAAGGCTCACAGGAGCCCACTACAAGCCCACAGAAGGCTCACTGAAGGCACCCTCAGGGCTCACAGGAGCCCACTACAAGCTTAAAGAAGGCCCCAAAGGGCCTTCTAAATATCAACGCAAGCGTTTCGTTCACTAAAGACAGATATTCCCCATTTAATAAACATTGATGGATTTAGATTTGGTTTTGGCCATAGTGGGAGTCATAATATCGTTCCTGAAACTTGATTAAATATACTTTCAGTGTAAATTAAGTTGAGTGAAAGAAACGTTATTTTCCATGTCATACTTTTAGAGATAGTAGCAATAATCTTCTTCCGTTTGCAAGAACAAACATATACGAATCCGCCTTCTTCCGGTCAGGTATACGGGCGTTGAAAGGGTGGCTTTAAATTAATCAAAAAGAGGGAAAGTAATACAACATTCAAAACTGTAATAAAAATGGAAAACTAGTCATGAATAAGTGTAGGACGCAATAATCTTCACTATAGAAGGAGCGTCTGTAATGTTTTAGATAAGATAAGATATTAAACAAAAAGAAACTCTACATGTCACAGTCATATATTTCTTCTTTACCACTCTTCAGTGTTGAAGATACAGAAGAGCGCTAGTGACAAAAATCCAACGCCAGCGTGGCGCACTAAGGAAACTTTTCTGTATGTGATAATGATTTTAAAATTCCAATACTAAAACTAACGACTGTGGACTTAAGTGGAGCGGGGACTCAGTCAGTTAACGATTTTCATAGACTAATACCAGTCCTAACGACCCGGGGGGGGGGATACAGTCCTATACAAACATAAGCCTCTGATGGCTGGGAGCCCGGGGGCAGGTCGTACCTGATGGCAAACCTCCCACGCTAGTGGATTCTGTGTGAGTCCCGTAGGGCAGTGCTTCTCAAAGTGGTGGTCCGCGGACCGGTGCCGATCCGTGGGCCATCCGCCGCCGGTCCGCAAAAGTTATCAAGAAAGGACCGAAAATTCTAAGTACAATCCTCCATTTTCATCCATTAATACTAACCGTGTACAATGAGTCAATTTTTAAACAATAAGCACATAAAATGAAACAAATAAAATAAAACAAAAATTACATTTCGCTACCACGTCAGTACACGGAAACTAGTTCACCGGTCCCTGGTGCAGTGGAAAAATTCCTGCCGGTCCCCCATACTGAAAAGTTTGAGAAGCACTGCTGTATAGGGGATGGATCTGTGAACATCTATAATTGTGAGTGTATGTGTGTATGCGGGAGGGTACGTGTTGGTATGTGTTTGTGTGTGTGTGTGTGTGTGTGTATGGTCTCTGTCTTTCAAGTGTGAATGTGGATAGGATGGGGTACGGGTAATGTGGTAAAGTTGATTATACCGCATCGAATTCTACTTCCGCTCTACTGTTAAGAGCTAACAAACCGATTCTGGAGTCAATTAAGAGCGCCCCGCCCTGTCAGAGGAGGAGACGAACTTGGCACTGACACAGCACCCCACAGAGTCGCTAAACCAACACCCCACCCAACCCAGCCACCGTTCATTATTTACTCAATTCTTTTTGATGGCATTATTTGTACAATGAATCTTATTAATTAAAATTAGCAACCATGCCTCGTTTCCTCTTCGCATCCAAATATTGAATCGTAATTTACGATCTTATGTTTGTACGGAACAGTTTGAACATTTTTAGCAATGGTGTGTATCTTAAAGTATATTTCCAACTGCACCTATATTCATAATTATGAAAGTCTAAACCAGTGGTTCCTAACCTTTTGGGGTCCATGCACCCCTTCAGATGCCCCCAAAAAAGTTCATGCACCTCCTCGTGAAACTTGCAGAAAATGCATAATAAACTATATTTATTTTAGGAACACAACAGTTTTGACCATAGGCAACAGGGAATTTAGTGAGAGATCTGCTGCTTCTTATGATCAATCAGCGATTTAAATTTGGGGACTGTTTTGGACAAAGCAACTCTCATGTCATCCTCTGCATTCAACTTATTCCTTTCCTTGGTTTTAATCGTTTAAGGTGTGGAGAATCCTGCTTCACAGAGATAGGTTGTGGCAAATGGAAGGAGAGTCAGTACTGCCTTCTTGGCTAGATGTGGGTAGGAATATAGCTGGGCGGACCAAAGTTCAATCAAGGTATTGCAACTGAAGGCACTCCTCAGTACTTCTCTGGTTCTCAAATCAATCAGGTCATCTTTAGCAAGGTCACTGTCACCAATGTTGTCTAAGTCACAGAGAAAAGGATTGCGAATCCCAATATATTTCATAGCAATGTCTTGACAGAAATACCCATCAAAGGACCTTTGCCAAGTTGAAAGGTGCTCTAAAATTTCCCCTTTGATGTTGCCAGGCAGTGATCCCTCAGTGCTTCCTTCTGCACCAGATATTACAACTTCATCCAAGAGTGGAAAGTTGGCCAAGTTGGACTTTTCTAGTCACCGTTGGAATAGTGGCACTTTGTTAAGAAAGGCTTGCAATCTCTCAGTAGCATCCATTACAGTCACAGCAGGTCCTTGGGGAGATGTGTTCAACTCATTCAAGATGGTGAAAATGTCAGCCAGGTATGCCAAGTAATGAATGAAATTTGGACAGTCAAACTTGTCAGCAAGGTCACTCTCTTTTTCGTGCAAGAAAATGGCAAGCTCCACTCTCAGTTCTACTAACCGAGAAAGTATCCGTCCCCTGGACAACCAGCGCACCTCAGTGTGGTAGAGCAGAACTTCATTCTCAGAGCTCACCTCCTGACAGAACAACTTGAAGAGGCAGTGGTTCAAGGCATGTGAGCGGATAAAATTTACAACTTGGACTGCAGTAGAAAGAACTGACTTCAAGGTTGGGGTAGAGTTTTGCATGCCAGTGCCTGACGATGAAGAATACAGTGTGTAGTGACAATATCTGGAACTTCTTTCTTTACCAGTGCTGAAAATCCTGACTTATTACTGAACATGGAGGGAGCACCACCTGTGCAAATTGAAGAAATTCTTGAAGTCCAGTCAAACTGGTATTCAATGAAGAATGCCCTGACTAGCTGCAGCACATCAGCAGCTTTGGTAGTAGCTAGGAGTGGCTTACAAAAGAGAAATTCCTCCTTCAGCAATCCACTGAGAACATTTCTCAGAAATACAAGAATCTGACTGCTACATCAGTGGATTCATGCAGCTGCATGCTAAATGGAAAAGGACTGCTTCTCATCTCGCACAAGACTTGATCCAGAATGTCTGCAGCCATGCCACTAATCCTGGAATGAATAGTGTCATTGGACAAAGGAACTTTCTCTGCTGGTGATCACACATCAGTTCCACCATCTCCAGAGCACAAGGCTTCACCAAAGGTCTCCAATGGTGTGGGGCTTCTTGTCTTGCAATAAGATATGCAACCTTGAATGATGCCCCCCATGCAGATTTCTGTGACAAAGAAAATCCAAGCTTGGGCAAGGTACCTGAGGTCAAGAAGCGAGCTCTCTTCTGCTTGGAGACCTCATCACTGTCCTTGGAATTGGATGGATGGACTTTCTCCAAGTGCTCTCGTAGTCTAACAGGCTTCATGTTTGTCATTGCACAGGATTTTTCCACAGTGGAAACACTGAGGCTTTTGTGTTCCATCTCTCTCTCCTTTTTTATTATTTATTAACGATTTTGAGGGGGTGATGACAATCGGAAAGTCGTACCAGTCACAGGCAAATTTTTAACTGACGAAGTTGATGTTTTTAATGACCTGAATTGGATGCTCAACTCAAGATTTTAGGTTTCAATGACGAATAATGGCTTACAATTAACGTTTTAAGACCTTTGCAGCGTACAGAGCAATAAAAGTGAAGGGGGAAAAAATCCCAACGTTAACATCCGCTCAAAACAGTTACAGGGTCACCGGAAGAGATATATATGATGTATTTGATGATAAAATTAAATTATTTTTTTAGAAAACTGTGACGTAAAACACAAATTCAGAGGGAACACGTAGAGCGAACCGTTCATTTTGCGAAAGTTTTTCCGTCAATTTTCCACATGCTCAGAACGATGCGCAAACGAGTAAAGAAAAGGTTGTATATGGGCGCCCTTTAACGCAGCATGCCTTGCTTATGGTTTACATTTTCAGATTATCAGTTTTTCTTTCTTTTTTTTTCTTCCTCTTTTTCTTTTTTTTTCTCTGAATAGTTCATGCACCCCCTGGGACCTGCTCATGCACCCCTTGGGGGTGCATCACCACTGGTTGGGTGCCCCTAGTCTAAACTGCTTGAAACTAATTTTTAAACATTATACATATTTCACTAATTATATTTAAAAAACAAACAAACAATGAGACGATTAAAAAAGAAAACCTCTTAACAGTGACGACAAGATCAAGACTATTTGTAAACGACTTGTAATTCAAATCATTCATCTCTCATGTACCTTTTTATATGTTGTTAAAATTCAAAATTCATATACCTACTATGCTATGACAAACATATTTAGACTAAACCACTCACTTAAAATAATTTTAATATCACGCACCCACACCCACCCACAAAAAAGAATAAAAAAGTAAAACAAATAAATAAAATAAATTAAATTCTTACAAAGTAAAACATACATGATTATAGGGTTGCCAACTCTCCCGTTTTTGCGGGGAGTCTCCCGGAATCGGCTTTCATTTCCCGTCTCCCTGTTAACTATGACCCCGGGAGATATAAATTGTAATATGTTAAAATTATTGCTTTGATAAGTGTTATAATGTTTGCAATTCTATAATCTCTCGGGTTAGAGGTTGTGGGAGTTGGTAACTCTATACATGAAATATATCAATCTATAATTATATGAACTGCAACGTCAAGCGGTTTAGGGAAACAAAGAAGGAACTGGTCTGAACGATCTGCCTCATTGAAATATTTGCAAACATCGAGTCAAGTTCCTAGGTTGAATAAATTTGCTGAAGAAATTGATGTTTTGGTTTTCTATTATCTTGTCAGCCAGTTGCTGTTCATTTGATCTCACTTCCACGGGTTGACACAAGACCACGAGACGGCTAAATCTGGAGAAAATGGAATTTCCAGAAACTCTTGCATCATTTCTTGAGATTGGACAAACCACTCACTGACCTATACCAAGAAAAAAAGGAGGGTTAAAAAAAAATCAAAGAAAGAAATATTAGCCCAGTCTGTGGTCCGTTTGGCCAAATTAAGAGCCTGTATGCCGGACCATGTAGAGGGCCTCAGTTGCCGTTCTCCATTACAATCCCGTTTGCCGGTTTGGGAAAAAGGGGGGAGGGGTGAGTAAACATATTGATGGATCTATGGCCACCGTCCCCTCTGCTCGTCCGCAATATTTAAAGACATTCACACCGTTATATGCTGCACCCTTCTCTTTTAAAGACATAGACACCGTTATATGCTGCACCCTCCTCTTTTAAAGACATTCACACCGTTATCTGCTGCATCCTCCTCTTTTAAAGACGTTCACCACACCATTATACGCTGCATCCTCCTCTTTTTTCTGTGATTTGTGAGTTGTTGCTTATGTTTTGGCAACACAACGCTGAAACTATTACCCCCGGAACACAATGCTGAAACTATTACACTGCAACACAACGCTGAAACTATTACCCCCGGAACACAATGCTGAAACTATTACCCTGCAACACAACGCTGAAACTATTACCCCCGGAACACAACGCTGAAACTATTACCCCCGGAACTCAACGCTGAAACTATTACCCCCGGAACACAATGCTGAAACTATTACACTGCAACACAACGCTGAAACTATTACCCCCGGAACACAATGCTGAAACTATTACCCTGCAACACAACGCTGAAACTATTACCCCCGGAACACAATGCTGAACCTATTACCCTGCAACACAACGCTGAAAATATTACCCCCGGAACACAACGCTGAAACTATTACCCCCGGAACACAATGCTGAAACTATTACCCTGCAACACAACGCTGAAACTATTACCCTGCAACACAACGCTGAAACTATTACCCCCGGAACACAACGCTGAACCTATTACCCTGCAACACAACGCTGAAACTATTACCCTGCAACACAAAGCTGAAACTATTACCCTGCAACACAACGCTGAAACTATTACCCTGCAACACAACGCTGAAACTATTACCCTGCAACACAACGCTGAAACTATTACCCTGCAACACAACGCTGAAACTATTACCCTGCAACACAACGCTGAAACTATTACCCCCGGAACACAACGCTGAAACTATTACCCCCGGAACACAACGCTGAAACTATTACCCCCGGAACACAACGCTGAAACTATTACCCTGCAACACAACGCTGAAACTATTACCCCCGGAACACAATGCTGAAACTATTACCCTGCAACAAACGCTGAAACTATTACCCTGCAACACAACGCTGAAACTATTACCCCCGGAACACAACGCCGAAACTATTACCCCGGAACACAATGCTGAAACTATTACCCTGCAACACAACGCTGAAACGATTACCCTGCAACACAACGCTGAAACTATTACCCTGCAACACAACGCTGAAACTATTACCCTGCAACACAACGCTGAAACTATTACCCTGCAACACAACGCTGAAACTATTACCCTGCAACACAACGCTGAAACTATTACCCTGCAACACAACGCTGAAACTATTACCCTGCAACACAACGCTGAAACTATTACCCTGCAACACAACGCTGAAACTATTACCCTGCAACACAACGCTGAACCTATTACCCTGCAACACAACGCTGAAACTATTACCCTGCAACACAACGCTGAAACTATTACCCTGCAACACAACGCTGAAACTATTACCCTGCAACACAACGCTGAAACTATTACCCCGGAACACAATGCTGAACCTATTACCCTGCAACACAACGCTGAAACTATTACCCTGCAACACAACGCTGAAACTATTACCCTGCAACACAACGCTGAAACTATTACCCTGCAACACAACGCTGAAACTATTACCCTGCAACACAACGCTGAAACTATTACCCTGCAACACAACGCTGAAACTATCAGCGCTGCAACACAACGCTGAAACTATTACCCGGCAACACAACGCTGAAACTATTACCCTGCAACACAACGCTGAAACTATTACCCCCGATACACAACTCTGAGACTATCTCTCCTCTCCCAAGCTACCAGAAAGCTAGTTTACAGTTTGTCTAAGTCTAGTTTCAATTTCCAACCGTGGCCCGGTTCCTTCTCTTTAATATACTTTTCTTGTAGCCCATGGTCTGGTCAGTTAATTAAATACATGGATCGATAGCAAAACATACCCCGACCGTTCCTGATATTAAGTTGTTGGCCTCGTTGACAAGTCAAGGGCCGTAACAACTGAGTGATAGACAATGGGAGAGCATCGGCATTTAAGACAGTGCATCCAAATGTCTTGTGAGAAAATAAACGTTTTGAATGTGATTTTACAACTAAAATTGTGGTGCACATTTACTTTAAGCTAAAAAAATTAGCCACATTTATATTACTCGTCTAGATAATATGCGTTCAACGACACGCACAAATTAATAACACACATCTTTAAAAGGATATTTGAACAATTCATGCATGTAGGACGTGTATTTATTAATTGTCATATAAGGGATAGTAACAGGACAGTTGGCAATTTTAAAACAATGGTTCGTGTGTCAATTTTACAGCTGATCGCATCCCCACTAAGAAGTGACGTATCCAGGAAAAATGACCATTTGACTACGTCACCCCGGGGAAGAAGCCTGAGAATGGCACCCACTTATTGTACCAGTAAAACACTTATTTGTCACTCCTTATATCTGGCATGTTCTCGCACATGGATATTTTTATTTTTGTAATTTAGCAGAAAGGTTATTTCCAAAGACGATCTTTGCCACTCGTGCAAGACAAAAATATTTTTTCGTTGCCCCCACCCCCAAGTTAAAAAAAAATCTCGACCAATTTTCCATTGATCTGTAATTATGCCCCCACCCCATCTTTCTATACGTTACTTGGTATAAAAAATGTTTAAAAAAACAAAAAACAAACCCAAATACCTTTAGATGCAAATTTGATTATCAGATGCATATCAAAAAACAACAAGCCACTTTTACTTTACAAGAAATTTAGCCCCGAGCCACCCCTCTTTAGAAAGATTTGCTATAACCCAAGACACGGGCTCTGTTTTGGAGCATTTATCTGATCTTCAGTCACCAGACTCGGAGTGTGGTCTCCAACACTAACATCTCAAGTGAACAGTAGCGCGAATTGTGGTCTTGAATGTCCAACAATTTTACGGTCCTCAAGGTTCTCTCTCCGGCTTCCTGTTACCGTCGGCTTATGTGGAAATTAACTTGGACACCAGTGGTGGCAGAATAATTGTTGTGTCGGAACTGTTGAAAACAGTGGTTCTCACGTTAAGTGCGTGCACGATAAATTAATTGAAAATCATCAGAGTGATGTACTCTTACATTCTCATTGTCTCCTCCCACGGGCCTACTCAATGGTGTCGGTATGTCAAAGCCAAGTTGGCGTCCTTTCATATGAAACATCAGATACCGCCTCTCTTTTCCTGCTAAGCCTTTTCGCCGGCATGTCTGTTCCCCCACCCCCATTTTTTTTTCAATATTTTTTTTCGGGTCCCTTTGAGTGCGACGTAGCGAGGTCCAACTGTATCATTAATAATTTTATTAAATGACTTCTTCCATGCTGTACAAATCCACTTTCTCCCTAGTACGTGTTTTTTTACAGCACAATCCAAAACACTTAAATGAATTTACAAGTAAAGAAAGGTACACGTTTCCCATTCCGAGAGTATTCCACGAAACGAACATTAACCGCCTCGACATTAGGGCCTAGACCAGTGAGCCCTATTTAATTAAGGCCATAAAACTGACGGGGGTGAGGGGAGCGGTGCGGGTTTGACGATCAAATAAATACGGTCCGAACTGACGGGGAGTCCCTGGGCGCCATACTTGATAAAGCAGAGAACAGGGGGCCGATGGCCGGGAAGCTGTTGGTGCCGATGCCAAATTGATTGGGTGACCATCGTCTGCGACACAAAAGCTCGGCGATTACATCAACGTTGATTGCATTGTTGCCGGGTTTCTCTCCTGGTCCTGCTAATCGCTGGGCCGACCCTCTTGGGGATCCATGGACAATCAGGACCTGAGGCTGGCAGAGAGAAATGTGGGGAGGGGGGCGGGGTGGAGAGGTTGCTTTGTGACCGGGTGTCTAGGGAGTGATCGCTGATGACGTAGTTCCACGCACCCAGGCGAGACGGTGAAATAATGAGTGGAGTTTATTCATCATTCATCCATCAGCTGAGTGTATCGTGTGGTGGTCATAACACGTTTGACGTGTGGAGAATAACAGTTTTTGTTGTTGTCACCTGAAAGGTATGGATAGGGATGTCCTGGACTCAAAATCAGTGTGAACGCTATAATGAGATTGATGAAATGACTGGCGAGGACATAATCACGCCTATGGTGTGCATTGTTGTAGATGCGAATTTAACAGCATGCACAGATGGTATTTATGAATATACTAGCGTATCACCCGTCAAAAATGACGGAAGTTTTCAAAATAAATACACATCAGATTAAAAAATAACGTAATACAGAACTTTCATTTGTTTTATTTATTTTCATTTGATTCATTTATTATTATCATATTGAACAATTTTATACGGAACGTTTGAAAAGTGTTATTTTTGGTGCAGCACGATAAAACAAAATCGATCCCAGCGCCACCTAACAGCATTACAAATTTCGCAGCGCCACCTAACAGCAATATAATTACATCCATACATACAGACAACGGGAATTATGTATATTGATTTGTATGTATATAAAATGCTATTTGCTGTGCGCGGCTTTTTTTAACTAAAGAAAGTGGCGGAAGTTCGTTGCCGTTTTAGGTATAGTATAGAGTCAGCAGTATTCGTTGCAGCAGAACCGACTAGATTAAAACTATTTCTAATCGACGTTACATCTTATGACTGATAAGATTAATTACCGGCTATATGAGCTTTAAAAACCAGCATGTTCTCTGCATTCTAAAACTAAAGTGACTGTTACTGATGTCTATCAAATTTTATAAATAAAAGAAAAACCCTTCGTAATTCTTCCAACCCTAAGAAATTATACCGTCTGTTCCATTCGGCTTTTTTTCTACACACGCAGAGCTGTTGTTGTTCGTCCGTCGATTCGACAAGGACCACTCTAGTCATCCGAGGGTTGCTGGGACTGGCTCTGAGCATAACACCAATGAAGGACCCAGGTTTTACAATTGAATGAAAACTAGAGCTGCGGAAATTAACGATTAATTAATAGATTAATCTTTAAAATTTTTAATCGATTAAAATTAATTTGATCTATTAAAATTCGATTAAAATTTAAGAAAATAATTCTATTTTTTCCCCCCAATTTATTAATAATCTATATTTTTTGTTACTTACATACTTTTCCTTCGTATTATTATTATTTATTTAGACGTGCATACGTAAACAGAAATGTTTTTCGTCCTTATTTCTTGAATAGCAGAACGAATTAGTTGAGTTACGCTACAAAATTTGAGGGGCCAATGAATTACCACGACTTAACAGATTTCACGACACTAATGAATCGCGACATAATGGGATCTATATATGCATTATAAATATATAATTAATCGAAATTAATCAATTACAGTTTTTCCCGATTAATCGAACAATTTTTTAAAAAATCAGAACCAGCCCTACTAAAAACATAAAATAAGGGGATAAAGCCCGCCAGCAAAACGAGCACAGATATTCCACATTACCTCGTCAGACGAAATATTAAATTAAATCTTCATTATCTGAGCCCCAACAGTGCACACTCTTGTTAGGATGAAGGTTTCCCCAACCCCAAATTTTCCCCGTTGATGAAGACATTAACAGCATGCAAAATGTTACAATATCATATCGAATGTAGTGATAGTATAAAAACCCATCCACAGATGTCGGAAGAGTTGCTTGTTACATCTACACGACGTCCTCTTGTTTCATCTACGACGTCCTCTTGTTTCATCTACACGACGTCCTCTTGTTACATCTACACAACGTCCTCTTGTTTCATCTACACAACGTCCTCTTGTTTCATCTACGACGTCCTCTTGTTTCATCTACACGACGTCCTCTTGTTTCATCTACACGACGTCCTCTTGTTTCATCTACACGACGTCCTCTTGTTTCATCTACACGACGTCCTCTTGTTTCATCTACACGACGTCCTCTTGTTTCATCTACACGACGTCCTCTTGTTTCATCTACACGACGTCCTCTTGTTTCATCTACACGACGTCCTCTTGTTTCATCTACACGACGTCCTCTTGTTTCATCTACACGACGTCCTCTTGTTTCATCTACACGACGTCCTCTTGTTTCATCTACACGACGTCCTCTTGTTTCATCTACACGACGTCCTCTTGTTTCATCTACACGACGTCCTCTTGTTTCATCTACACGACGTCCTCTTGTTTCATCTACACGACGTCCTCTTGTTTCATCTACTCGACGTCCTCTTGTTTCATCTACACGACGTCCTCTTGTTTCATCTACACGACGTCCTCTTGTTTCATCTACACGACGTCCTCTTGTTTCATCTACACGACGTCCTCTTGTTTCATCTACACGACGTCCTCTTGTTTCATCTACACGACGTCCTCTTGTTTCATCTACACGACGTCCTCTTGTTTCATCTACACGACGTCCTCTTGTTTCATCTACACGACGTCCTCTTGTTTCATCTACACGACGTCCTCTTGTTTCATCTACACGACGTCCTCTTGTTTCATCTACACGACGTCCTCTTGTTTCATCTACACGACGTCCTCTTGTTTCATCTACACGACGTCCTCTTGTTTCATCTACTCGACGTCCTCTTGTTTCATCTACACGACGTCCTCTTGTTTCATCTACACGACGTCCTCTTGTTTCATCTACACGACGTCCTCTTGTTTCATCTACACGACGTCCTCTTGTTTCATCTACTTGACGTCCTCTTGTTTCATCTACACAACGTCCTCTTGTTTCATCTACACAACGTCCTCTTGTTTCATCTACTCGACGTCCTCTTGTTTCATCTACACGACGTCCTCTTGTTTCATCTACACGACGTCCTCTTGTTTCATCTACTTGACGTCCTCTTGTTTCATCTACACGACGTCCTCTTATTTCATCTACACGACGTCCTCTCGTTTCATCTACTTGACGTCCTCTTGTTTCATCTACTTGACGTCCTCTTGTTTCATCTACACGACGTCCTCTTGTTTCATCTACTTGACGTCCTCTTGTTTCATCTACACAACGTCCTCCTGTTACATCTACACAACGTCCTCTTGTTACATCTACACGACGTCCTCTTGTTTCATCTACACAACGTCCTCCTGTTACATCTACACAACGTCCTCTTGTTTCATCTACACAACTTCCTCTTGTTTCATCTACACAACGTCCTCCTGTTACATCTACACGACGTCCTCCTGTTACATCTACACAACGTCCTCTTGTTACATCTACACAACGTCCTCCTGTTACATCTACACAACGTCCTCCTGTTACATCTACACAACGTTCTCCTGTTACATCTACACTACGTCCTCCTGTTACATCTACACAACGTCCTCCTGTTACATCTACACAACGTCCTCCTGTTACATCTGCACAACGTCCTCTTGTTACATCTACACAACGTCCTCCTGTTACATCTACACAACGTCCTCTTGTTACATCTACACAACGTCCTCCTGTTACATCTACACAACGTCCTCCTGTTACATCTACACAACGTCCTCCTGTTACATCTACACAACGTCCTCCTGTTACATCTACACAACGTCCTCCTGTTACATCTACACAACGTCCTCCTGTTACATCTACACAACGTCCTCCTGTTACATCTACACAACGTCCTCCTGTTACATCTACACAACGTCCTCCTGTTACATCTACACAACGTCCTCCTGTTACATCTACACAACGTCCTCCTGTTTCATCTACACAACGTCCTCCTGTTACATCTACACAACGTCCTCCTGTTTCATCTACTCACGTCCTCTGTTCATCTACACAACGTCCTCCTGTTACATCTACACGACGTCCTCTTGTTACATCTACACAACGTCCTCCTGTTTCATCTACACAACGTCCTCCTGTTACATCTACACAACGTCCTCCTGTTACATCTACACAACGTCCTCCTGTTTACATCTACACAACGTCCTCCTGTTACATCTACACAACGTCCTCCTGTTACATCTACACAACGTCCTCCTGTTACATCTACACAACGTCCTCCTGTTACATCTACACAACGTCCTCCTGTTACATCTACACAACGTCCTCCTGTTACATCTACACGACGTCCTCCTGTTTACATCTACACAAACGTCCTCTTGTTATCATCTACACAACGTCCTCTTGTTACATCTACACACGTTCTCCTGTTACATCTACACAACGTCCTCTTGTTACATCTACACAACGTCCTCTTGTTACATCTACACGACGTCCTCCTGTTTCATCTACACAACGTCCTCTTGTTTCATCTACACAACGTCCTCTCGTTTCATCTACACAACGTCCTCTTGTTTCATCTACACAACGTCCTCCTGTTTCATCTACACGACGTCGTCTTGTTTACATCTACACGACGTCCTCCTGTTTCATCTACACGACGTCTCTCGTTTCAA
>CALYLW010000296.1:609345-635045 GCA_944989445.1 Ampullaceana balthica | reverse complement strand
TCGTTTCAAACCTTGCAGACATTCAAACGTGTTGGCGAATTGAACCAATCAAATGAAGTCCCGGTGGATTATCTACGACTGGCCTTATCTAATAATCATTGGTTACAGTAAAAGCTGTCCCTCCCCCCTTCCCCCAGACCCTTCCTATGGCTTGACTGTCATTTCAGTATCGATACATGTGTATGTATGTGTCGTGACTTCCCCTTTCCAATCAAACATAATATAACATATAGAAGTGTGTACACAATATTACTGTTATCATCACTTTCATAATTTTTTTTATCGGTCAGTGAAACCCATGAAGCGTATAAAGCAATGAAAATTGGGGGAAATCCGAAAATTGTTTTTTAATTACTGTAACCATTTCCTCGTAAACATGTTTGGTTTCAGGGCAGACATTAAATATACCGGCCATTAAACGAGTCCATTAAACTCTCTGACGTCTGCCGAAATGTCTCACTTCTGATGAAAGCCATCAAACAACCATTAATAAAAGAACAAGAGAAATCCAATAACCCGAGAAAGCCGTAGGAGCATCTCCCAGCGAGAGCTTCACTTAATGACGGTTTGAGCCGACCATCTTCCCCCTGACCACATGGTGCCGGAGTCCCGGAGGAGATCCCGGGACAGCACGCAATAAGATCGTAGTCTATTGGTTTAAACCGTCCCACGTGGTGCGTCACGAGGTGCTGACTTGGGCAAGCAGGACGGGGAGGATTACGTCAGAGACAATTACTCACTGCAGTTCTTCATCTGGGCCCGAAAGAATGTTGCAGACATCAGCATTAATTAGCGGGCCGACCAGTTCCGACGGCCCGTGTCCCTGGTGAGACATTCAGTGTCACACTCCATCAGGATCGGGTATAGGCCAAGAGTCGGAAGGACTGTTTGGGGAAAAAAAAAGTATTGAAGGCTCCAGAGACACGGGTTGGTGGGAATAATCTGTGTGGGATGTGCTAAAATTAGTCAAGTGATAAATCACAAGTCTTAAATCTTGTTTTCAGATATTTGTTTAAGCTGAACTTGTTAATCTTGAAACTTCAGTATTTTAGAAAAATGCGGGGGCAAGTTAGATAAGCTCATAAGTCTCAGATTTGATGAGAGGTCACTTGAATAGGGAGCTGAAGAAAAAGTCTTCACCCTTTAGAAGAAATGCATAATTTCAAAGGTATTTAGTGAAAGAAATAACCATTTTACAAATTATCGAGACATTAATTTTTTAGTTCTATAAATATTATTTTCATTATTTGCGACAACTTTGAAAATAGATATAAATCGACAAAAAAAAACAAAAAGCTTCCAGTCTTATCTTATAACAAATTCAACTCCACAAATATTGATAATACACAACTTCGACACCACCTCCCCAACTCTTGAACTGAGAATACAAAAGAATCCGAGTATCTTCCTAAAACTATCTCAACACGTGTGCCGTCATATCCCTCGGATACGGCGCTCAGGGGAGTCCAATAAACACGAGCTAGCGACGAGAAAATGAAGGAATCGGGAGTAGCGGGCCTCTAAGTCAATAAGTCACGATATCTGGTCTAGACCACAACACAGTTGTTTCTGTCTGACTTATAGACATGGACACACTGGAAAGACAAAGTGTCGCCCTGGTGTTGGGATGTTGGATGACCAAATTATGTCTCACTGACGTATCTGGACGGAACACGATACTGCAGGCGGAAACAAACAGACCATACTGAGATTAACGTGCGTGTGTGTGGAAAAGTGGGGTGAGGGGGTGAGGGAGGAAGAGATGCAGCGCTAGTTGGCTGGCGTGGTAATAGGGTGTGATTTAATGGATCTTAATAATTGCAGAAATAAGACGAGCACTTTTCCCATGTTTGAGCTATCAGATTAAAACAGAGAAAGAAGAAATAGAGAAGAGAGTCAATAGAAAACCAAAAGAGTTTTCTTGCAAATGTATATAGTGTATAGAGGCAGATGTTTAAATTTTTCCTTTGTATCATCATTTTCAAGGTTATCATCTGTCCTGTACTATCGCTGATGATATTTTTGCGCGTGCATTGGCAGCATTGGAGTGGTTTGTTCTGTTTCATTTTGTATTCGGTGACTATTTTATGCTAATTTCAGAAACAGTTTATTGAGTGGTTGCTCGGTAGATTGAAAGAAATGTAATTTTTCCAATTCATTCTCGTAAAGTATTTTTTTTTAATTCAAAAAGTATCGTTGTCACAATAATAAAATAAATTCTATTATAATCACGATTCTAAAATCTAATGCATTTCCGTAGAAATTTCATGGATTATAAAAGTGATTTTATTACGTGAAATAATGTTACGTTTTAAATCCCTTATATTAACTTCACCGTCTTGTCTCTCTCTCTCTCTCTCTCTCTCTCTCCCCTCTCTCTCTCCTCTCTCTCCCCCTCTCTCTCTCTCTCTCTCTCTCTCTCTCTCTCTCTCTCTCTCTCTCTCTCTCTCTCTCTCTCTCTCTCTCTCTCTCTCTCTCTCTCTCTCGCTCGCTCGCTCGCTGTCTCTGTCTGTCGTGGAAAATACAAATTTAAAAAATAACACAATTCCCGTGATCCTATCGAGCTGAAATTTTGCACCTAACAATGCATTGTATCAAAATTTCAGATCGATCAAATGTCCCTTAATAAAATTAATGAATTTTTAGTTATCTATATGTTGCATGTCTAGCCATCTGCTATAGTTGACCTCCACGGGTTACTGGAGGCTACGGCGGATTAAAGGGGGGGCTGAAAGGGCTAAAGCCAGGGGCCCCCGATGATTTAGGGGCCCCCAAAATTATTATTTTCTATAATAAAGGTGGGCAAATGTTTGCATGAAGCCTTGAAAATATAAATAAATTTAAAAATATCATCTACTTATCAAGAGAAAATGTCGAAGAGTGTGAAATACCAGAAATAGTCATCATTTGTAATAATATCTAGGGAAACCTAGCTTTAGAAAAACAATCGACTTCTAATTAGTTTGGAAAACTTACGACAAAAAACTTTGACATAGTAGAGCATAATTCAATAATCGATTTTTTAACCAACTTCCAAGTTAGTACACTGTTTACGAGTTTTGACGCTTCAACCTACAGACATACTGCAGTAAGAAGTAGATATTCGAATAAATATGTAATTAAATACTAGTAACGTATATACTCGTAGAAGTAGATCTTCGAATAAATATGTAATTAAATACTAGTAACGTATATACTCGTTATAAGGCCGACTTTTTTGGGACAAAATCTAGGGGAAAATGTTGGCAGGGGGGGGGGTTGGCTTACGAGAGGGTCATAGGTGATTTCTGTATTAATGTATGTACATTAAATATCGGTGCCCTTAATTAACCTGAATTACATTTTGCGTTCCATTATTAGCTATATACCATTCATTCCTGTTGAGCGATTCATTAAGTTAATACTAATTAAGTCCCATACTAGATCAGGAATTGCCCAAATTATTTTTAATATTTTGGAAGAAATTGACATTCAATTTCAAGATTGCCGTGGACAGTCATACGACAATGCTGCAAGTATAAGTTGGAAGTAAAACTGAGTCCAGACTATGCTTCGTGAGAAGTGCAGTGTTGCCGTCCACAGCTCATTCCCTTAATTTGGTTGTGAAAAGTGCAGCAGAAGGTTGTCCTGCTGCAACCAGATTTGTTACATTTTTTATTTACTTATTTTTTCATTCTGCAAAATCTTTATACCTGGCTTGTTGCATCTATTCATCGTTGGCAGGGTCTTCAAAAACAATCGAAAAGGTTACATGTTTACAAAGCATTGTCTGACACAAGATAGTCAGCCCGACATGATGCTGTAAGATCTGTTAATAAATAATACCATGAGAATATTGCAGGACTGGAAGAATTGGCAACTGACGGAAATCAGCCGCCTGACAGTCGACTTGAAGCATTTCGGAAGGAACTTGAACAACTGAAACTCGCTATTTTACTTGAAATTCGGGACACAATTTTAAAATGGTTTCAGAAAATGAATGCATCCCTTCGAGATACATTTGTTGAAATATCTTCTTGAGTTTGTTAAAAGACAGCGTTATGAATTTGATTTCTATGAAGAAAAAGGAAAGGATATGTCCGTGGAGAAAGTATAAACAATCTTCAATGTGATTAAAGAAAGAGAAAGTGTCATCTTGATGAAGAGACATCAGCCGAAACAGTATTTTCTCCGAGACAAAAATTCAAGGTTGAGGTATTTCTGGTATTCATTGACAAACTTTCTCCAGCCCTACAACTTCAGTTAGATGCATATAAAGGCATCCATGAGAAATGTTGCTTTCTTACAAACCTTACGGAGCTCAGCGATGATGCCATCCGAGGGCAGCAGCCAAGTTAATGAAAGAATATTCAAGTGATTTCGAAGACTGCTTTACTTCAGAATTAGTCTAATTTTCAGAACGCTTCAAAAAGTTTATTGTCCAGCCCCAGGGTCAGGGAAAGGAAGTAGCACAATGTGAAACTCAAAATACATGCACAGAGCTCAATATGTTGCTGTTTTTTAAAGTGGGCTAAATTTTACACAGTCCTTTCCAAATTTACACATTGCACTTCGCATGTATCTCCCGTTGATGACATAAAAGTGCAGCTGAGAGCGATCATTTTCAAAGTTGAAAAAAATAAATTATGAAATTAGAAGTTGCTTAGGACAACAAAGACTGAGTAAGCTCTCTCTCTCTCTAATGAGCATTGAAAGGGAAATCGTAAGCTCACTTAATTTTACTGACTTGATTAAAAATCTCGCCGTGAGAAAAGTTCGCAAACGAAGGTTCGAAGGATTGAAAGAAATAATAATAAATATTTTAATGAAGTGTGGATTCGTTTAACTATATATTAATTTAATTGACTTCCATTAAATTTTTTGTCTTATTACACCCTGCATTACAAGTTACACAGTCTTATATTAGACTGCTAGTGATCATTTTATTTAAAATTACGCTGCCTGGACAGGGCCCCAGTTTGAATTGCAGCCAGGGGCCCCGAGCAGTCTTAATCCGCCCCTGACTGGAGGTTTACTCCAGCCCCCGAGGACCACATCCTCTTGTTTTACAGCACGGGGAGTTAAGTCACGTTCAGTCTAGAAATGTTTATGCTAGTCTGTCTCGCGGTGCGTATTATATTGTACATAACCATTTATAGTCAAAAACTTTGTTTTTACCGGTTTGTTTATTTAAAAATTATATTATTTCTAGTCAAAAGAAGTGATTTAAGTCGATGGTTAAAAGAAGAGGTGGGTGGTGTGGGGTGGGAAGGTTGGAAACAGCTACGTCATGGTCCCCCGTGCAAAAGCTGACGTCCTGGATTATTCATCAGGTGACTCGACCCCTGACATCTGGCCCCGCAGGGATCTCCCGCTTCGCCGTCTGGAGACGAATCCTTTACGGGTCATTGTGAGGCAAGATCCCCCCTAGTCAACACGACACGCCACCAGGGGGCGAGGTGCACAAAGGTCAGAGTAACAATCAATAGTAGGAGTTCCCTCATAAACCTTTCACTCTGTAAACTGTACAGAAAAATAATCGAAAAGTCAGACATTTTTGAAAGGTTCAGTACGCAGCCATGCTTCCCGAAACACAAAATAATGCTGTAAAACAAGAGTTCTAGAACATTTCAAACAAATGATTTGTGTTTTTGTTACATTTCACAAACAAACTAACAGGGATAAACCACCAGAATTAACAGATAATTTAATTTAAAAATTACGTGGACGCAGAGACAGCTAAATTCTATTAATACATATATGTAGGGCAATTAATTCTAAATTGGAAATACAAAACAAAGATAATACGAAACAAAGATCATACAAAACAACTGTCGGATTTGCAGTAATAAAATCACTTTTCTTATTCCGTATGCAAGAACAAACACATACAAATTCTCGTTCTGATCGTCCACGATTCGAACATGAAATGGGTTGTCTAAGGAAACCTGGATAACCAAGACCAACACTCTATCGACATTTCAAAGTCGTAAAAAAATGCAAGACTATACGAAAACCATGGATAAACGTATGACGCAATAATCTTTGATATATCGAATTAGCGTCTGTAATAGATAATGAACGCACACGCACACACATATATATAACTAGGGGCAAGTACCCGGCTAAGCCCGGGTTTAACAACAACAGCAACAAAAACAAAAACAACAACAGCAACAAAACAAAAAAAACAAACAACAAAAACAACAACAAACAACAACTACAACAACAACAGCAACAACAACAAAGCAACAACAACAAAGCAACAACAACAAAACAACAACTACAACAACAACAGCAACAACAACAGCAACAACGACAAAAACAACAACAGAAACAGCAACAGCAACAAAACAACAAAAACAAAACAACAACAAAAACAACAAAATTAACAACAAAACAACAACAAAACAACTACAACTACAACAGCAACAACAACAAAGCAACAACAACATGAAGGGCATTGTCGTCGCAGGGCAAGGGATGTGGACAACAAAAACAACAGCAAAAACAACACAAAAGCAACAACAGCAAAAGCAACAACAACAGAAACAACAACAGCAACAACAACTAAAACAACAACAGCAACAACAACAAAAACAAAACAACAACAAAAAATAACAAAAACAAAACAACAACAAAAACATCAACAACAAAGCAATAACAACAAAACAACAACTACAACAACAAAAGCAACAACAAAAGCAACAACAACAAAGCAACAACAACAAAAAAATTATTTTATGGCGATAATCGCCTTCTTGTTAATCTCGACACCAAAATGTTTATTATTTTGCGTCATTATTTTACGTCTTAATTTTCAATAATTTTTATTTTATATAGCTCATATAAGGAAAAACTACATTTTGGGCCCCCGGCCCCCAGTATCTTATATATATGGAACGAAACCTGTTTAATAACCTTTCCGGTATAATTTTGTGTACGTGTACCAAATTTCACGTTATTTGGTTGTCTGGATCTTGAGTTATTAGGGAACAGACAGACAGACAGACAACAAATGCGTCTTATATGTATAGAGATATTCGTCATAACAAAAAATGATATAATTTTTCTTAACATACCTTTAAATTCGTCTTTTAGTGATATCGTGTCTAGAACAACCTTGGTGTTCTATTTCCGGTCTGACGTCTAGAGCGTGACTGGGAGTATTTCTGTCACACACACACACGTGCTCCCAGGCAGTGTCATTACGTAGCCATATATAAGTATCGACCAATTGCCTACACCCGAGCAGCGTCTTCCCTCACACAAAGACGGGACCAGTCAATGCTCCAGACAGGACACAGAGACAGACGCCAGGAAAAGACATGAAATGACACTTTAAGGTTATTTTCAAACCAGCGGGTCAATAGTTTTGTGCAAGGTTCAAACACTTTGTTTATTTATAGAAAGCGTTGTAATAAATAATTTGTATGAATCGTTCTTAAAAAAACAACAACAACAAAAAAAAACCCAGATTGCTGAAGATTCTTGTTGCGGTTGTTTTGTAATGGGACACGAAAATATGAAAAATAAAAATAAATGTTCGCGGGGTCAACCGATGGGGTCACAGGTACGTTATGCCGCGTTGCCTCGCTCCTTCAGCGAGTGGATTATAGTTGTTAATATTGGAAGGTTATAAGGGACAGTCCATAAATGACGTCACGTGCCTACGTGGGGAGGGGTACGAGCATTTGTGACGATGTGTGACGAGGGGAGGGGGGTGGTTAAGAAATGTGACGTCACATCAAATCGCGCTACTTTAAATAAAAGTTCCTCTTAAATATTTGATTGCTTTCAATTTATTAAATGACGTTTTCAATGGCTTCACACGTGTTACGATATTAGAGTGCAGCCTTACACTAAATACATAGTTAAATTTAAAAAAAATTTTTTTTAACAAGCTAATTTTCCATTAGATAATACCACTATTAAGGGGGGGGGCAAAGCTTTGTGACGTAATACTGGAGAAGGGGTCTAAGTTTTTGTGACGAAGTGTGACGAGGGGGGGGGGTAAAAATCGGCCAAAATCGCGTGACGTCATTTATGGACGGCCCCTAAGTAGGATGGAGGAAGATATGGAAAACACTGAAAATTTAACTCGGAATTTACAAAAATTTCTTTTAAAAAAATTAATAAAAAAATATAATTAAAATAAACAACCCATTTTTAATTTAAAAAATATTTAAATTCAATATCTTATCTTATCTGTTACAGGAACCCGTTCTATATATAAATGGTCAGAAATATTTAAAATGATGGCAAGTAAATTTACTTTTAAAACCACGTCTCATTCTTTATCATTGGAACTGTGTGATGTAGCTAATTGGATACAGATTTACTTTGTCTTGCCACTTACTCCCCATTAGTGGTTCGGTCATGGTATGTTTACGTTTATTGGTGGGGATGAGGTGATTCTTAACAAAGCGAAGTCATCACAGCAGCCACAAAAACAAAAATACTGTGATTATTAACTACTAAAATCAGTTGGGATATGAGGATAGCATTTAGGTGGAAGCGATTAGAACTACAACACACAAGCGACTGAAAACATGAAGCAAGAAGAAACGAAACGCCGGGCGTTTAAGCTTACAACCAAGTTCATCAACAAAGAAAACAGAGGATCGAACATGTTTATAACAGAAAAGCCTGCCTACAGAGACACGGTTACAAGTCTGGTCGCGGTTGTGCTGACCCATATGTTCTGGACTGGTAACAAATTCTCGAAGCACCGTAAAAAATGATTTGCATTACAAATGGAAGCTGGGGCGTCAAAACTAAGTGGGGAGGGGGAGCAGGAGGCAGCAACCTCCAATTTGAGCTGGGGGGGGGAGCAGGGAGGAAAATGTCCCTTCACTCATCAGATTTTTACGTAGTTCAGGTAGAAAAAATCAATAAGGATTGGGAGAAAAATGTAAAGTTAATTATTTTTTAAAAAAGGAATGGGATTAGCTGGGAACTTAATTCCAATCAACCGTCCCCATCCCCCCTCCACTATAAAAGGCAATGTTTGGAGTGGCCCCGTCCCCATCCCCCCTCCACTATAAAAGGCAATTTTTTGAAAGAAGCCCTTCAGCAAATTCAGAGTCAACCGGAATGAGGGTGGAGTTGGGGGATCACTTAAACCACTCAGCGGATTGGATGATAGACGCCCTTGATTCGAAAAACCAACAAACATAAAAACGCAGAGGAGCACTTTGAGTGTGAATGTTAACTGTATAGCTCGTGATATAGGCTTATGGCAGGAACTACATCAGACTGGTGTAGTTAACAATATAGCTGGTGATAGAGAGGTCACGATCAAAGCTTCGTATAAGAGGAAATACATCAAATTAATGTAGTTAACAATAGGAGCCTAAAAATCAAAACATGAACTGGTATTTCAGGTGATATACGCTAGATTAAGTTTGATAGCGCAGTCTTAATGTTGGAAAGAACGACGTCTTTAGCTGATTCAGCGTTTAGAGCCATGGAGGGTGGTATTCGTAGGCCCTAGATACTCTCATATTCGTAGGCCCTAGATACTCTCGTATTCGTAGGCCCTAGATACTCTCGTATTCGTAGGCCCTAGATACTCTCGTATTCGTAGGCCCTAGATACTCTCGTATTCGTAGGCCCTAGATACTCTCGTATTCGTAGGCCCTAGATACTCTCGTATTCGTAGGCCCTAGACACACGCGTATTCGTAGGCCCTAGATACTCTCGTATTCGTAGGCCCTAGATACTCTCGTATTCGTAGGCCCTAGATACTCTCATATTCGTAGGCCCTAGACACTCTTGTATTCGTAGGCCCTAGACACACGCGTATTCGTAGGCCCTAGACACTCTCGTATTCGTAGGCCCTAGATACTCTCGTATTCGTAGGCCCTAGATACTCTCATATTCGTAGGCCCTAGATACTCTCGTATTCGTAGGCCCTAGATACTCTCGTATTCGTAGGCCCTAGGCACTCTCGTATTCGTAGGCCCTAGGCACTCTCGTATTCGTAGTCC
The DNA here is from genome assembly GCA_944989445.1 of Ampullaceana balthica. Lineage (NCBI taxonomy): Eukaryota > Metazoa > Mollusca > Gastropoda > Lymnaeidae > Ampullaceana > Ampullaceana balthica. The sequence continues at coordinate 625,074 of CALYLW010000296.1, read as the reverse complement.
CTAGACACTCTCGTATTCGTAGGCCCCAGGCACTCTCGTATTCGTAAGCTCTAGCCACTCTGGTATTTGTATAATATGCTTTCCTAAACTCCAGCTGTCTACTTAGTAACCAACCTTACATTAAAGCAAAAAACTTTCAAAGTATTTAACGAATTCGTCTCTAATGATTTAGGTATTTATCCGCATGCGTATCCTCTTTCATATCTTAATTAACTTTTCGCAATGTTAATTAACAGTATTCAATACATTAATGCATTGGTCGTTACAGCATCTGTTCATGAAGCAAAATCACTAATTTAACAGATGAACCTTTTGAAATAACGTTAATTACCATGATTTGAAAAGATTTACTTTTAAAATGACACTTTCAGTGCAGCTCTTCAGGCACCTGGTAGTGAGTTGAGTACCATCATCAAGTTTTATGGAAGTCCTTTACAATAACTATGCAATATATGATGCACGCGATAACTTTCACATGCCTAACGTTATGGCAAACAATTTTACACCATTGGGTTTCAAAGAATGTGCGCAATGCCAGCAAATGTGACGCCAAACTTATGAATGAAGTTGTGGATTATACTGCTCTGAGTTCATGTGGGCATGATAAGGACATGTTCTTTGTTTACTCGTTCTACATTATCATAGACTCATTATTGATATCCGAAAACGGCGAGCAGCTAACTAAAATTACAGGGTTTCAATTTCTCATGGACAGATCTTCGCAAACTTATGATGCAGTCTTCAAAGTCACGGAAATCATATCATTTTCCGTTTATACCTAGTGAGTTTCTTTTGTTTCCAAGAATATTTGTTGATAATATATACACAATTAACTTATCCGTGTTTGATAAATACGAAATATTAAACTTGCTGAAATGTACACAAAGTATCAATATACATAATTCCCGTCATCTGTATGTCTGTGTAGATGTAACGCTATATTATTTTTAGAAAGCAGCGCACCAAATTACTGCACGAATGCATCAAAGGTGTGCAAATTAAAGATGCGCTGTAAAAAAAAATTATATGACGTCATTGTTTAGCTCATATTTTAATTTTGGAAACGGGAACAATGTAAAAAGAGGATTTGATGATGGTTAATTATAAAATTAAAAAAAACAAAACCCCTATTATAAAATACTTTGTGTGCATTTCAGAAAGTTTAATATTTCGAATTTATCAAACAAGCACAAGTTAGTTGGGCTTTTGAAAAAGGTCGGCGCCGTAGGTACCCTAAAAAAGTGCATTTTTTCAAAATAAATAGATTTCAGCTGAAAACTTCCATAATTTTTGACGGGTAATACACTAGTGATTCTAAGAATTTGCCTATCAATTTTCGGAACATGTTCTAAAGGTAAAAGTTTTGCTTTTACTTTCATAATAAACCAAATGACCCGCGACCCCGATTCTATTGAAAGACACATATTTCATAAGGCAATGTTTTAAAAAATACATCAGAAAACCCATAGGTTGGGTTCCAAAGCTATGGAGCGAATTCTATATATTTGTTTTAAATGATGTGCAAAAATAAACAAGTATAATAAACCACTAAAAATGGTATATTATTATTAATATATTTAGTTTTTAACATGCATTCTAAAGTCATTGTCTTCTAACTTCTTTTCACCCCAACTCTTCTACAACTATCTTAGATATAGATAGATGGGGCAAGTATCCTGTCTATTGTATTTCTCCATTCCTCTGCCAAGTTGTCACATTACAGCTGGAACGGGGCTTTAAAAAGCTGATAAAAATTTGCCCGGGGCGGAGCTAGGCCAACAACAAAATTATCTGCGAATAAGAGCTAAATTAAGATTTTAGCAATGCTTTGCAACCCTTAATAATGACAGTGTCATGTCAGTGTATGTTCGTAGATTCATTGTATACTTGCACAATGTTGCGATAACCCCACGCATCATATGCGTAGATGGCGCTGTCATACACACAACGGCTTCGACATGCGCAGTGAGATAGATCGTTAAATGGCGAGAACCAAAATAAGGTAATTCTTAGCCATAATCATCAAGTGATCTCACATTGAAAACTGAGCATCCTGTAATTTAATTCATAGAGGCCATCACGATTCATTTATTTCAGCGTCGAGGCATTGTTCTTTTAAGCTAATTGATGGACAAATCATTAACATTATTTGAAACTCTGAAAGAGTGATTTTAATCCCATAATTCCAGTTGAATCGCTGCAAGAAAGGGATGAAGATATTAAAAGTAGGAGATCGATTGAGTTCGCCATGACTTGACAGTATGTCAGTCAGTTGAGTGGGTTGGGAAGAGTTGGTTTGACATCGGGTTGAAGGAATGGCTTGATTGCACCAAGAAACTATTGCCATGGTACGTCTGCACCATTAAGTGGGGAAAAAAAAATAAGTTGTAGTTGATTTCATCAGAAGATTTTAATAAGACACATTTCAAGTGAAATAACTTTTCAAATAGTATAATATATTTGTCATGTTGGGCGTCTTGTCGAATTGCATACCTTGACAAGTGGGACGTCTTGTCGAATTGCATACCTTGACAAGTGGGACGTCTGGTCGAATTGCATACCTTGACAAGTGGGACGTCTTGTCAAGTGACATATCTTTGTTAAGTGGGACGTTTTTTAAAAGTGGCATACATCCTCAAGGTGTATATCTTATCAAGTGGGTCGTCTTGTCAAGTGGGTCGTCTTGTCAAGGGGGACGTCTTGTCAAGGGGGACTCCCTTTCTGTATCGTCTTTTAAAGTGACACATAAGATTCATATTGACACTCTATAAGGAGCTGCATGTTAACGTCACTCGGATGAGAGCATTGCTGTGCGGTCAAGTGTGCCAGGTTCTTCCCTTAAAGAGCATAAAAGCATGAGTTATAAGAGCCACTGACACTACAGGCTCAGGGGCTTTGAGAGCACTTGTGCGCTTTATATATAATTGGCCATCAGGAACCTTTTCTTTAACTGACTAATTTTTGGTACATTGAAATAAAATCGACTCTCTTTAGCAAGCAATCAGATTTCTGATGTTATATATTATGTACAAGACAATGTATGTATTAGGAAATGATACGCAGGGAGCTTTAGTCAGTGACGTGGTGTTTAATTTTAGCATTAACCGATACATTTAACATCTATCAGCTCGGTATTGGTGTCACCAGTCGGAGTCACTATCGTTGAAATGGAATCAAGGTAAACATAGTGTTTGTAACCCACTTTGAAGGCATGGCTACAAACAATTTTAGCCGCGTCCATTCAATATTGACCAAGCTCTTCTCTACCACGTCCGCGCTGTTACTAAAGTCGTTTGGGGACATCGGTCATGACACGGAGACTGGATCACATGACACGGGCTGTTATTGTGTTTTTGAGAGCTGAAATCTGAAAACCCGTTAAAATATTAACCTGCGTCAATTAAAACTGTTTTCATCGAGTTCCAGCGGAGATAGCGCTTGTTAGCTCCCCTCTGCTCTTTGATGAAACAGCCAAGGGAGATAATCACTGTGCAGCGGAGATAACCAGAGGCTGGTGGTTTAATGGCGCCCGAAAGGTTCGGCTTACAGATCCCGTTGTGTAAACACGACATGGTACAAACGTGGCTCTATTTGGGACGTCACGTGGTCTATCTGATTCACTAGCCGTGTTTTGGGAGCGGGTGTGGATGGGTGGAGGACAAGGCCGGGGCTGGAAGGAGAGGTGTGCGGTTGTTGGGACAAGTCTGCGACTGGGTCACTGTGATGGGTGAGTGGTCAGCCAAGTTATACACGCAGGTAGATTAGTTTACAATGGATATTAAAACATTTCTTGGGCGTATAGCTTGATGTAGGAAATATATTGTTTTACTCTGAGTATTGAAACATTTCTTGGGGGTACAGCCTGGATGTAGGTAGCAGATTAATTTCCTGTGGCTATTGATCCATTTTTGAGGGTATAGCCATGATGTAGGAAGTAGATATGTTTAAAATGACAATGTCAATGTAAACATTTCTTGTGGATATAGCTTTGATGTAGGAAATACTGTAGCGATTTAAAAAAACAACAGTATAGAATAGCTGATATCTATGAGGCGTACAAGATAAGGAAAACAATTCTTGATACCAACCTCTGCTCGTTACTTCTATTTGCTTTAATTCCTAATTGTTTTCACTTTTTATTTGAGATATAAAGAGTAAAAAAAAAGAAGGTGTAAGGTTATGAAAAATTATTAGTTAGATCGATTCATTTCTAGACGATGTCTTTATGACTCGGGTTACACATGAAGACACAATACATCAATTAATGTTTGATCATTAATTTCGCCTGAGTAAGGTGAAATGAACAGTTCATATTACCAGTGGGGCATCTAAACCATCCGATTTGATAACGGAAGAAGCGGCTGGTATTGTGTGATTACTTTTTCATCGTCCAAAGCAAATATCATCTCCGTGTGTTCAAATGGTGACGGTGGCCGGAACTAACAGAGAGAATCAAGAGATCAATACCAGGGCGAGCCCAGGGGAGGGGAGGATCAAAGTAAATGAGTATTGGGATAGTGGTCATTGATGACATCACATTGGGATACTGGTCATTGATGACATCACATCGGGATAATGGTCAATGATGACATCACATTGGGATAATGGTCATTGATGACATTGGTATAATGTTCATTGATGACTTCAAATTGGGGTAATGGTCATTGATGACATCTTATTGGTATAATGTTCATTGATGACTACATTGGGATAATGGTAACTGATGACATCAAAGGGGGGGTAATGGTCATTGTCAATGTTCCCTCTAAGATTTGTTGGTCCGTGTGCAAAGAGAAAAAACTAGTGTGCAAAGTTGCTCAGCATACATTTTTTGTGCAACATTTTACCAAATTTACTGCACTGTATTTCTAAACTGCTGCGCGGCGTCAGTCAGATGTCTGCGCGGCCGCGCAACCGCGCAGCTTAAAGGGAACATTGGTCATTGATGACTTCTTATTGGAATAATGATCACTGATGACATCACATTGGAATGATGGTCATTAATGCAATCACATTGGAATGATGATCATTAATGCAATCACATTGGAATGATGGTCACTGATGACATGACATTGGAATGATGGTCATTAATGCAATCACATTGGAATGATGGTCACTGATGACATCACATTGGAATGATGGTCATTAATGCAATCACATTGGAATGATGGTCATTAATGCAATCACATTGGAATGATGGTCATTAATGCAATCACATTGGAATGATGGTCATTAATGCAATCACATTGGAATGATGGTCACTGATGACATCACATTGGAATAATGATCATTGATGACTTCACATTGGGATAATGGTCAATGATGACTTCACATTGGGATAATGGTCATTGATGACATCGTATTACCAATACACTTTAAACGTTCTGGCATTGTCTTTATTAGTAAAACAAAAAATGTAAAAATGTAAAAATTTATTACATACACATGTTTACTTTTAATTAAGCGGTTTGCTTTTGTAGAAGCAAAGGAAATATGTGTTGCTGGTGTCACAATATCCCTTAGAGTTATGAAGTTTCACTCTAAAATAAAATACCGTCTGCTGCCTCTATCTAGTAGATACAACAAAACAAAACATTCCCGTTGTCTCCCGAGAACTCGATTAACACGGCTGTCTTATCAGCCTCAAGCGAGATGTCTTATCAGCCTCAAGCGAGATGTCTTATCATTCTCAATAGAAACGTCTTATCAGACTGATGGGGTGCCCGACAGCCAGTTATTGATTTTTCTTAATTTTGATTTCAGCTTCATGGAAATATCACAAATGAAATAAATTTTTTAAAATGCTATAGAAGATGGCCAAATGTCATGTGTAAATATGTTACAGAAAGATGGCCAAATGTTATGTGAGATATTGTTTGCAAAAAGAATGTCATCTTTTATGTGTAAAATGCTACAGAAAGATGGCCAAAGGACCAGTGTGAAAATGTGACATAAAGATGGCCAAAATACCAATGTGAAACTATTACAGAAAGATGGCCAAGACCAGAGTGAAAATGTTACAGAAAGATGGCGAACTGCCCGGTGCGGAAAGGAGTTTCACAATCGACGGGAAATGACGCTCAAGTTTTCCATTGAATAAAAATGGCCGTTGTTAGCAGAAGTGTGATGAAATCTTGACACGGACACAAAAAATCTGGCTGATCTCTAATTGATCGGATATTTTCAGGGTGGGCTTTGGTTCTATTTCCGCTTGTGGAATAATTTGTTAGTTGTGTGTGGTATGTGGGGAGAGTGGGGTTAAAGATTGTTGTGGACGGTAGGGAGTGCGCCAAGACTGCCAAGAGGATGTCTGAAACGTGTCCAGTAATGAAGTGAAGGAGATTCGTCCATTAAGTAAAAACTGGAAATGAATTGTTGATGCTTTCAATGTTGGGTAATGGCCGATAAAACTTGAAATAGACATCTAGGATTTAATGGTATTTTAAAAACGTAATTCTTTATCTATTTCCTTTGTTGGTTAAATGATCACTATTTAATTTTGCCGAAAATCTAAAAAGAATCATTGTATTCGATTCTAACAGAGGGCAATGTCCTTTTAAAGATTAAATGTGAAACACGAAACTTGTATTTCTGAATAATCGTAATTTAATAAAAATGTAAGTAACAATGTTTATTATTATTATTGTGATCAGAATCAAGAAAGAATTTTTAGAAAAAATACAGTGTTACCTCGAGATACGAATGCTTCCAGATACGAAAAATCTAATATACGAAAGGCCACTCGAAGAATTATATTTTCTTCCAAGATAAAGAAAAACAATCCAAGATACGAAATATGCGCAGCTGACAATATTGGGCGTCAAGTGACTGCATTCAACGCGCCACCAACAGTTCTTGCGCAGTTCAATGACATTTGCTTGACTCATTTTAGAAACATTGTAAAATGCTGTCAAAAGCAAGCTTCCTCGGCCTCGGATAAACATTTGCTAAGAGACCATTAGTAAGCGAAGAATAAAAAAAATAATTTTTTAAATAATAAGACAAAAAGATGTTGGAAGTGAGGCAAAGGCAATGAAAGTTTAAACACAAATTAATTAAAAAGCGAAAACAAAACAACATAAGTTTAAGTGTTATGTGTATGTTACGTTTGTTTAGTGTACAGTTGTACTAAATGTAATGTGTTTATTTAGCATTAATTCATGCAACGTTTGTACATAACGTATATTTTCCTAAATTTCAGTGTTTCTTACGTAATGCCGTAATGTTTTCTGCCATCTGTTCTTCTCCCCTCCAACCTTCTCGGATAATGTGCCACATGGCCTCACTCGAGTGGTACATTTGTATAATTTTTTTTCATTTATTTTATTCTGTTTTCATTGTTTTTATTTTATTATTAATTTGATTTCTAATGTGTAGTTTTAAGGATTGAAGAATCCTATTTTGTTTTTTTTCTATAATTTTTCCATGATATTTTCAATTTCTAGTCTTGTTTCTGCGTGCTTGGAACGGATTAAGTAATTTACATGTAAAACTTAGTTCGAGATATGAACAATCCGAGATACGATGGTCACCCCGGAAAGGATTAATTTCGTAATTCGAGGTACCATGCACTGTTTATAAAAAATATAAGCGATAAAGCTTGAAAGGAAGACAAATCAAGAAAGACAATTAAGATTGACAGAACGAGAGGCTGACAGAAACAGAATGAGAGTGATACACGGGAATTCACTGAGAAAAAAAGATTGAGAAAGAGACAAATGGACAGAAAATAAAGAGTGGGAGATACACACACCAACACACACACACACACACACACACAGAGAGAGAGAGAGAGAGAGAGAGAGAGAGAGAGAGAGAGAGAGATAGGGGGGATATAAATAGAGAGCTGGAAAAATGCCTCTAATGTTAGAAGATTAATGTGTTAGTAGCTATGCTTATTCAAAGATAGACATTAACAGTAAACTTTTCAAGTTACACTTTCAGTTTTAAGTCATGTGCCGGGGACGTTCAATTATTCTTATGAAGAAAAATTCCATTGGGATGATAAGGAGGATGAAGGACTGGGACGTAAATTATACAAGAATCTCCTTTTTGAATCTCTTAGCCCCAAAGCGGTCGATATGGAGATATCAAAGAAAACGTGCCCAAATATTACAGCAGATATGTCATCAATAGAGTCCCCCCCCCTTTCTTTTTGCCTTGCCTTGTTGTTTAGATTCTCTATGTTAGCCGTATAGATACACTACAGGGATGTCAAATATTGCTCTACGCTTTGTCCGGGGGATATGAAGAATGGGATCAAGCCACGAGGAAGGAGAACGACAATAAACACGGTTAGTATGGGGAAAAAAAGAATTGTTGTTAAAAGAATGAAAAAGCAGAAAGGATATTTTTTATGGTTAGGTAACGGGGACTTAACGAACACACTTGAAGCAAGCCGGAATGAGAGAATGGAGACATGAGACAGGAGACAGGCATCGAGGAGATGAGGGCCGGGTCAAAGGTGACACATGAGAAAACTAGCTCACTATAAATATGACACGGAGTTTTCTCCCGGTAAAGAACGACCCTAATCCCGTGGACAAATGAGCTGCCTGATACCTTCACGATTTTTTCATGATCGAAACCAGATAGGTCCTCCCCCATCCACCTCTGCCAACCCCCGCAAAACACCACCTCGACCCCCCACACACCTCCTTCCCTCCACCCAGGGTGTCTTGCCGCTAATTCAGCATTTGTTATTCCCTGCCTGGCTTGTCTTGGGACAGACGTAATTTGATTCTGCCATAATGGCGGCGTCCACTCTCTCGGAGATACAGAATGGAACGTCGGATATGGGCTTCACGTCATGAAGAGCAACGCACCCCGCACCCACCACCCCTCCTTATGCCCGACCCACCCATCCTGAAGTAATAACACTTCAGGGGAGCCAGAATAGCTCCGCGGCGATTGTTGGTAATTTAATCCAGCTCCAAAATCCTATCACTTTAATCCAACAATTCTATCCGTTTGCGCCAACAGTTGTAACAATTAATGCCAACATTTCCGTCAATTTGCCCCCCATTGATTTGACCGCGGCACGGCAAAAGAGAATTCCTTGAAATTTGCGCCGGTCTTTCAAACAAAGGATCCGGTCAGACAAGAAATAAATACGGTACGTGCTATGGAGATTGGCTTCTTCTTTAGGACAACTGACCTTTAGGTTGGTTTTTTGAGGGACTTACAAGATCACTGAAGATTTTTATTGGCAAGTAGACACAACATTGCCTTTAGTCATAATTTGTTTAACACCAGAGAATTGAGTTTTATTTTTTAAAAAACAGACGGAAATGTGCGAAATTCCCAGTAAATTTGCTTGACAACTATGAGAAAGATTTCACATCCCATAAGACTTGAGACCGGCCTCATAAGATATAAATGTGAGATAGACCTCACATGCAATTAATGTGAGATAGACCTCACATGCAATTAATGTGAGATAGACCTCACATGCAATTAATGTGAGATAGACCTCACATGCAATTAATGTGAGATATACCTCAGATGCAATTAATGTGAGATAGACCTCACATGCAATTAATGTGAGATAGACCTCACATGCAATTAATGTGAGATAGACCTCACATGCAATTAATGTGAGATAGACCTCACATGCAATTAATGTGAGATAGACCTCACATGCAATTAATGTAAGATAGACCTCACATGCAATTAATGTGAGATAGACCTCACATGCAATTAATGTGAGATAGACCTCACATGCAATTAATGTGAGATGGACCTCACATGCTATAACATATACAGAGCATCTGTAGACCGGAGGATTGGACCTCACATGCTATAACATATACAGAGCATCTGTAGACAAGGAGGACTGGACCTCACATGCTATAACATATACAGAGCATCTGTAGACCGGAGGATTGGACCTCACATGCTATAACACATACAGAGCATCTGTAGACCGGAGGATTGGACCTCACATGCTATAACATATACAGAGCATCTGTAGACCGGAGGATTGGACCTGACATGCTATAACATATACAGAGCATCTGTAGACCGGAGGATTGGACCTCACATGCTATAACACATACAGAGCATCTGTAGACCGGAGGATTGGACCTCACATGCTATAACACATACAGAGCATCTGTAGACCGGAGGATTGGACCTCACATGCTATAACATATACAGAGCATCTGTAGACCGGAGGATTGGACCTCACATGCTATAACATATACAGAGCATCTGTAGACCGGAGGATTGGACCTGACATGCTATAACATATACAGAGCATCTGTAGACCTGAGGATTGGACCTCACATGCTATAACATATACAGAGCATCTGTAGACAAGGAGGATTGGACCTCACATGCTATAACACATACAGAGCATCTGTAGACAAGGAGGATTGGAGGTGGTCGGGGTCATGGGAGGGGGGTGGGTGGGGTGGCTTTCATAAAAAATCTAATAATAAATCTATTAGGGAGAAAACGTCAAAATGTCCGAGGGATCTGTCAGCTGCAGCTGGTCATTCCAGCAGGACTGGACATCAGACATGTGAACATGGCGTCAAGGGCACTCACTGTGACAGTAGGAGTTAGCCTGCCAGACGCTGTGTGTTGGTATGACGTCAGTGTGGAATCTTTAGCATTGATGAGAGTGATGTTGTGTGTCAATGTTGAAAAACTATTAATAAATGTCTCCTTTGACCTTTTCAGCAAAGCCAGTGATTAAGAAACAAAATAAGTTATAGCACTAAAATATCGTCTATCCACGACAAATATCTAAAGGGCATGGTAACCGCTTTCAATTTGTCTATGGTCACATAAATTCAAGTTCTCTCCGTGTGTACCTTCAACAAGTTGTTTCGAACATTATCAAGATATGCGTGTGTCTAAGAACTTTAACTCGCTGTGTTTCTCTTTGTTAAGATCTTCCAGTGTCTAAAATTCTCCCTCCTTTCGTGGGTCACCATATCTGTACGTATTGGAGTAGAGGAGTTAACGCAAACTGAAGTGTTCAAGTCAGGACCACAACAAACTGAAGTGTTCAAGTCAGGACCACAACAAACTGAAGTGTTCAAGTCAGGACCACATCAAACTGAAGTGTTTAAGTCAGGACAACATCAAACTGAAGTGTTCAAGTCAGGACAACATCAAACTGAAGTGTTCAAGTCAGGACCACAACAAACTGAAGTGTTCAAGTCAGGACCACATCAAACTGAAGTGTTCAAGTCAGGGTCACAGAAAACTGAAGTGTTCATGTCAGGGTCACAGCTAACTGAAGTGTTCAAGTCAGGGTCACAGAAAACTGAAGTGTTCGAGTCAGGGCCGCAGAAAACAGAAGTGTTCAAGTCAGGGTCACAGAAAACTGAAGTGTTCAAGTCAGGGTCACAGCTAACTGAAGTGTTCGAGTCAGGGTCACAGCTAACTGAAGTGTTCAAGTCAGGGTCACAGAAAACTGAAGTGTTCAAGTCAGGGTCACAGAAAACTGACGTGTTCAAGTCAGGGCCACTGCAAACAGTTTGATATCAAGTCAGTGTTGTCCTTCCAGCACAGCCCCTCCCCCCTAGGGTTTAGCGATACTTTGTGATTAGTTCCCCTTGGTTGGTCAGCCAACGGTTTAAGTGGTTTGCTTTTAGCAGTCTCCATTTTGTAATGTTAGTTGACAACATAGAAGTGTGTGTGTCGGGGAGGGGGTCGGGAAGAACAAAACCAAAAAGATGACACCTTGGAGAGAAGGGGTGGGTGCTCATGATACATAAAGTTTAATTTTGTTTCAATGTCTGTAGCACTTAATTTACAACTATATTGCATTGTCTGTTGCATTTAATGTATAACTATATTGCAATGTCAGTAGCAGTAAATGTACAACTATATTGCAATGTCTGTAGCACTAAATGTACAACTATATGCAATGTCTGTAGCACTTAATATACAATGCTATAGTAATGTCAGTAACATTTAATGTACACCCTTACGGCAATGGCTGTAGCACGGGATTATGGGATATATTAACTAATACATGTATACATTTAAACCATTTTTTTATAAGCTAGCAGAAACTTCTAAGATTCCTGGTTCCAAAAAGTTGTGTTTCAAAATACATCGGGTTCTATGGTTTCACAAGAGGCGTCGAGATATTAAGAAAACAAGAAATAAAAACTCGAATGAGTATTTAAACGCAATTTCCAACGAAGAATTTCGCTTTTTTTTCAAGGCAAATCATTCTAGATTACATTGAAATTCATTTCAAAGCAATAATTCTGAATCTAAAGAAAACAATTGCCATCTACCAATTGCTTCTAAAATGATGGGAGTCGAACGAAAAGAGATTTTTCAAAAAATCCTTCTCCAACACTGTTTTAAATATCATTAGTTACCGTTTGGCGTTTGTTTCAACCCGATAAATGTTATGAGTGGCGAGAAATTGACAAAATACTGATATTTTTTCGTTTTTTAATTTTTTTTATTTTCCTGGAAATCCCTTAAACATTGGCGGTTTTTGGCCCGTGCACATCCTTAGGACCTCCTGAACATATTTGCAACAGACCCGAACAGACCCATCTGGTATGGTTCAGGAGGAGTTTCATGATCAATCTCGAACAGACAGGACAGACATTTCAAATATATAAACGCAATTTTTCCCATAAGGAAATTGCGTTAAAAAGTGTTTAGATTGGGATGTGTTAAAAGTTTTCATAATGTACTTAAGGGGAAACCAAATTAATTTGAAAAAGTTCGGGACATCTGCCTTTGTTGCTAAATTAATTTTTATACATGAAAGTGAAGTTATTGGTCCAGGTATCAAGTTAACATGGACCATTTAATTACAATTTTAATAAATATCATATTATATATATATATATATATATATATATATATATATATATATATATATATATATATATATATATATATATATATATATATATAAAGGTGACGGATGCTGATGCAGTCACAGTCCCAATTGGGCAGGTTCGTCATTAATGGGAGAACATAAAATAATTTCTAGGCAGTTGCGAAAACTCATATTCATTCTATTTCACGGTAGCCCAGCACCAATGTTCCCTTTAAGCCGTGCGGCTGCGCGGCCACGCAGATATCTGACCGACGCCGCGCAGTAGTTTAGAATTTCCGCGCAGTAAATTTAGTAAAATGTAGCTCCAAAATGGTTTATGTGCAACTTTGCACGCTATATATGTTACTTTGCACACGGACCAACGAACATTAGAGGGAACATTGGCCCGCATACTTGTTTGTGATATCAGCTCTGTTAGACATCAAATCAAGAAGTGTTTCAAATTTAGTTGCAAGATATAGGTCAAAGTTGTCAGAGCAGGTCGCTGGCGATGTGCGAATCATGTAAGGTATCTTTGACATCTCGACTGGCCTTTCAGGAAGTTGGTCGAAATTGAGCTGCAAAATAGATTTTACCTCAAGGTTGAGATGTGTGGTCTTTTGACCATGAACAGTAGTAATTTCATCTTGTTAGATAGTTATATTCACTTTCAGATCAATGGAACAGCAGAAAAGTGGCGAATATTGAGATGCAAGCATTAACTCAAACACACAAACACAGCTTGCAAGTAAAGCGCAGTAAACAGTTGCACAGTTTTATTAACAAAAATAAAATCGTAAATTAAAGACAAACCTATTAACTCTTTTAATTTGTGGATAAAGTTGGTTATTTAAAGAAAAATGATTTTTTTTTAAAGGAACGTGGAAAAACCAAAAACCAACTTGAAATACGTCAACTGACGTTTAACGTGATTGCAGAGACAAGTCGTGTCAAAGAAGAATAACATTTACTAAAGTTTTTAAAATATTTATTGCATTTTGGCTGTGGCTAAAAATTTACCACCTCAAAGTTGCGGACTTTGCTTCTCTTAGCAAGTAATTACTTTCATCACAAGGTGGGTGTTCGGTAACATCACAAGGTGGGTATTAGATAAATGCATAGAGACTTCTACCTTTGTAAATATATTTGGTTTATCTAATTATTACTAAGTACAAATTCATGTTAGGATGGGGGATAAGGCAGCCGTTACAACAACCCTCCCTCCAAAAATATATTTTCCCAGGGATAAAGACAAGGTACCATTTAGCTTTCGACTCCACCCTTCTCCTTATTTAAACAATGTTTTTGTTTACACAATAATTTTATCTGTTTATTTACCGTTGAATGATTTCACAATTTAGTTTTACTTTCAAAATTAAAGTTGATATAATGTTAACCTAACAATATTCCACATTCTGTTTGTCGATGTTATCCATATTATTTGCATCTTTCATTTAGGTGTCTCATTTTGGGAGAGAACTATCAGGCAACAGTGCACAGCAACCAACCTTTGACCTTAAAGCTAAATGTGCGGGAAATTCCGCGATTCGGAAACAAGACGACCTTATCTACCAACATGGCTGCTGGCATGGTCTACATGAGCCACAAGATGGCGTCGCTTACCCATAAGTCACCTCGCGGGGCGATAAAGACTTCCGTAGGATCGGGTCGTCTGGTCCGTGGCGGCTAATGAGGAACTAACGAGCCTCGATGTTCTAATGATGTTCTTCCATAACCCACCGTGCCCGCCCCAACTACCTCAATACGGGAAACGAATAGTCGGGTCTTTAAAAAAATGTTTTATTTTTCATACGTATTATTCTTTTTTATAAAAAAAATGCTCTCGTGTTACGGAGAATAACAATTCGAAACTGGTAAAATCCCTATTCATCATTAGCGGTGAATTTAGGTCAGGCCAACTACCAAGACATGGATCATAAAAACGTGGGGGAGAAACCGTGTCAATTATTGTAGTTAGAAAAACTATCGTTACAGAGTAGAGCACGTCACAACATATACGTCGTGCCCTCAGTGATCCTACAGATGTTGTTGGTTTATCCGTTGTTACAGCTACTCCGGTTGCTCAAACTTAGCCTATGAAAAAGAAAAGTTTCTTGTACAGTAATTTATATTCAGAAACCATTGACGAACTCTCAAACTAAAATAGAGCAAACTGTTCGTAAGAAATGTACGTGATATTCTAAAGAACAGCTACACGTCTTAGACAGTTTAGTAGTATCGTCGCCAATGGAACTGTCTGTTGTTACTTGTATATGGTGTAAAATGCAGTTGATCATGGGAGAACAGTGGCGTCACTAGGGGGGGCGAGGGGGGCGGGCCGCCCCGGGTGACACCCATTAGGGGGGTGACACCCTAGCTTAAATTTTACCGTGTACGATTTTGATGTAAGAAAAAAAGAAGACATATTTTTTCATCTAGAAAAAAAAAGAAATACAATGAAATAGGTTAAACGAGAAAACTTTTATTTTAAAAAAATATCATTTTACTTGCAATAATAAAACAGTCCCAACACACAAACAACATTAAAACAAATTAGGAAAAAAAGAAAAGAAACAGTTGCAGCAGAGAGATATTTACAAAAGGCTGGACATGAAAGAGGCAGTGTATTATGTTTTAAAAGATATAAAACCATTTTGGCTTGGACACACCGACAGCATGGACGAATCCCACCTCACGACTCCCTCAACCACAGTGGGGTTTGGGGGAATACGATTTTAATCCCCCCCCCCAAAAAAAAATCAATAAAAAAAATCAAAGGGGCAGTCCATAAATTACGTCATGCTCCAGAAGGGGGGGGGGAGGGGCTGTAAGAAAGTGTGACAGTTTGTGACAGGGGGAGGGGTCTGACCATGTGTGACGTCACGGTGTTTTATATTAAATTTTAATTATTTTGTTAATAA
>CALYLW010000296.1:266845-604345 GCA_944989445.1 Ampullaceana balthica | reverse complement strand
ACACACACACACACACACACACACACACACACACACACACACACACACACACACACACACACACACACACACACACACACACACACACACACACACACACACACACACACACACACACACACACACACACACACACACACACACACACACAAACCGACAATCAATGCGACCCGCACTTTTTTATAGACAGTAAATAAGAAACATGTTTAAAAAATTGGCTTTTTGCACAGTTATTAAGTGTATAAAGTATTATTTTTTGTGGGGAGTAAAAGCATATTAGCCACTAGTCACTATGCCATTTAAAGGTTTTTACTCACAAATGTGACCTGCCAAAGCAAAAATTAGATCACGGTTTCAAAATATAAATTTTTTTTTAAAAAGGGGGGGAAAAAAAAAGGGGGGGGGTGGGTTTGTTCGCAAATTCAAAGTTTTCCCCTGCGGCAGAATGTATCGCCCCGCCATTGCCAATAATACCTCCTTAAATATCCACAACGTCAATTCTTACTTCTGAAACTTGTCTCCGCTCTTATAGTTTCAAGAATTTATGTCTTTTATTTAATGTCCCAGCTCGTCAAATGAAGTGGAGTGTAGGCAAATGTCCCCCTTGCTGAGTCGAGTGCCTGGGAGAGAGAGATATCAAGTATTGCGTGGATCATTATAAAATAACAAGACCGGGACAATCGAACCAGGCAAGAATCACACCCTTCTTGGCAGCAACGATGCTAGTTAGTGCGGGCCGGGACGAGGGGGGGGGTTGATAACACCCGGTTGAAAATGATGAACAGAAAGAACTAATGAAGGGACATAACCAGGTGGATAAGGGGGCCAGGTCACCGAGAGAACTGAGGGGCCCAAAGTGGTGAAAAGAATGTACTCTAATGGACTCACCGGGTGATGGAGCGACTTTCATTTTGCTAATTGTTTCGATTGAACTTGGGCCTTAGAGGAAACGATAACAAAAGTGAAGTTGAATGAGGGGAGTTTATTTCTACCTTGTTCTTTCATATGGGATGTGTATGGTAGAAAGAATGCCCTTAAATTTCAGATGAATAAATCATAAAGGCCTACGTCCTATGGAGAAAAAAAACATCCGAAAAGATAAAAAATAAACCTCCTGGAAATTGAAGACGAATCGTTTTTGGATGTCTGTAGCGTTAGAATAACTTTAGCTTGTTTTTTGTTTATAAAATTTGTTGTTTGGTTTGGTAGAGGAAGCTGAGAGCGGTGAAAAGGTTTATGTTTTAGGATTATGATGGTCAGAAGAGGCAGTGGCGTAGCTAGAGGGGGCGGTGGGGACGGTACGCCCCGGGCGGCACACAGTTAGGGGCGGCATTTTTGGGCATTTGAAAAGTGCAACCTATTCCGACAACTATCCTTTTCTTTTGAAGGAGGAAAACCAAGGTAAAACAAAAATATTCGTAATTTCTAGTCCTAATAAACGGATTCCCACAACATTTGTTTGATTACATAGTGAATGTGTGCAAGTTGTAAGTAACGCAAAACCATTCAAAAATTTAAGATCACTCAAAAAGGTATCGATTTGTTTGGAAATTTAAGCGGTGTACGGTACGAACAGATGACGCTTTTAGATGAAAACTACATAAAAAACACATCACCGCTGGGCCCAATAATGTGCTATTAATATTGCCACGATGGTTTTTGTGTGGAGTTTCGACATTCGCAGAATGATGCGCGAACAAGTACCTACAATTCATGGTGATTCAAATATTGTGTTTAACTTGCAAGTAGTAGTTTATATTACTGGTTGAGTTTTCAGAAAATTATCGTCAGGTACGTTATTAAAAATTAAAATTATTTTATTTTAATCGCATTAAAGAAGCACAAATAATTTGTGTTTTTCATTAAAATACGGTTATTCATTAAAAATGTTACGCCTATCCAATTAAAGTAATGTGTAAATAATTTGAATTCGTCTATTTTATTGAAAATTATGAAGATTTATGGCAAGAACATGAAAATATTCAAATTTCTACGTTAACAAACACCACAACAAGCATAAATAATTTCGAAAAAGACATACTTTTTAATTGACATCTGAAGAAGTAACTAGTTAAACGAGATAAGATGCTTAATGTTTTACTCAATTCAATGCAATCTTTTTATTTTCTATGTTAGTTCAATTTATGGGAACCAGTCATTTTTTAAATTAATGCAAACAAATTGCATGGAACAAAGAGATGTGCTAATACAAAACGCTGTTATATCAGTCAAACAATTTGTGAAGAGTTAGAGATATCAACTGAACGCTGAGTTAGAGGAGAAAAAAATATGAGTGGGGAAAATTAAGAAGACGTGGTTCTATCTTTAGAACGAGAAGTACAACAGGAAATGTTTTTATCCATGGATGGAATTATAACAGAAAATAAAAGAACGCTTTGATGAGTTGCAAGTCCTTGCAAGAAAATATTTGTATATAATACCATGTAACCTACTAAATGAAGCATTTGAACTTCAAATAAATTACTTTATTGACATTGATAAAGAACAGTTCAATATTGAAAGACAAAAGGATCCAGGTTTTTTTGGCTGTACCTACACTACAAGAAGATGCATTATGTTAGAAAAACGGGGGGAAAGGCCCCCTTGATCTATTAAAATTTATTCAACAGTAAGATTGGAAAATTATGTACCCAACATTGTAATTTTGCTATGAATTTTTTCTGCAATTGCTATCAGTGTCGCTAGTTGTGAAAGGAGCTTCTCCAAAGTGAAGTTGATAAAAAATTATCTTCCTATCACAATGAGCGATTTAAGACAACAAAATCTTGCAATATTGTCCATAGAACAAGATATTACAAATGATTTAAAATTTGATAGCATAATACACGATTTTTCTATTATGAAAGTTACGAAATTAAATGTAAAAATAAGATACATACTAATGTATTCAATTTCTTTGTTTGTTAAAAAAAATCATTTATTTACAAATATAAAATAAAAGAATAGTAACTGATTATGTTTTTTTAGGGGTGTAAATTTGGAATTTGTTTAGTCTCATTTGGGAGGGGAGGACCTGCAACCTCAGTAACTTTCTTGTGGCCTTTAAAAATAAATAGTGTAATTTTATAAATTTGTATTTATAGGTATATCATCTTATGCGGCCTCTTTAATTACTGCTTACATACATATGGCATGCAATGGTATAACATGTTCCCCACCTTTACTTCGTGTCAATTACAATTATTTATTCATGTTTATTAATTTATAAAAACCATCATATAATCGAGTAATTTGCAGTCCATAAATGACGTCACGCAATTTTGGCTGACTTTTCACCCCCTCCGCCCTCGTTACACGTCGTCATAAAAACTTAGACCCCTTCTTCAATAATAATGTCACAAAGTTTTGACCCCCCCCCTCTCCACCATAGAAGGCATATTTACTATTTGAAAATAAGCATGTTTCAAATCAATTTTTTTCATTTAAGAATGTCTTTAGTGCAAGGCTGCACAGTAAATATCGTAACATGAGTTTTACGTAAACGTCATTAAATAAAGTGTCAATAATCAATATTTAAGTGGAACTTTTATTTTAAGTTGTACGTTTTGACATGACGTCACATTTCTCAAACACACCATCTCGTCACACATCGTCACAAGTGTATAACCCCCCCCCTTTTTTTTCTTTCTTTCCAGGTGCGTGACGTCATTTATGGACGGTCCCTAAAAAGGGCGGCACATTGGAGGCCGCCCCGGGCGGCAAAAGTTCTAGCTACGCCACTGAGAAGAGGCGTTAGAAGTTTAGACAAGCGCCCCCATTACCATTAGATTGGTTTGCGTGTTATTGTGTTTGCATTGAATATTGGTGCCGTGTAGATGATGTGAATTGAGATTCATTTTTTGTCAAGGTTATGTGCGCAAAGAACAGCGATATATTTTAAACAACAACAAAGCCATATAGGAATTGTAAGTTATGATTTATTTTTTATTTTACTAGATAAAAGAATAAAAGAATAACAGAATAACACAATAACAGAATAACAGAATAAGAGAATAAACCTTTTAGTGAAAGAGTCCCGAGAAAGTCACTTTCAAGAATGTACCTTTAAAAGCTGATTTAATTCTGTGCAATATTAAACGTAAAAAAACATCTTAATCTTAGGTACTTGACTCGTTGATAAATGGAATGTCATAGAACATTGATAGTTGAATGGTGGCTGATGAATAAACTAAAATAGTTAACCAATGTTCCCTTTAAGCTGCGTTGCTGCACAGGCGCGCAGATATCTGACCGACGTTGTGCAGTATTTAAGGATAACGACGCAGCAAATTTTGTAAAATATTGCACACAAAATGGATGCTGTGCAACTTTGAACTTTGAGTTTTTTAAAACTTTGCACACGGACCAACGGCTCCTAGAAGGAAAATTGTAGTTGACTGGCTGATAAATAAACTAATATAAAGCTTGTATAATTGACTGCATGGCTAATAAAGAAACAAATATAAAGCTGGTAAAGTTGACTGGCTGATAAAAAAATCTAATATAAAGCTGGTACAGTTGACTGGCGGATAAATAATCTTATATCAAGCTGGTATAGTTGACTGGCTGATAAATAATCTAATATAAAGTTAGTAAAGTTGACTTGCTGATAAAAAATCTAATATAAATCTGGTATAGTTGACTGGCGGATAAATAATCTAATATAAATTTGGTATAGTTGACTGGCTGATAAATAATCTAATATAAAGCGTATATAGTTGACTGGCTGATAATAATCTAATATAAAGTTGGTAAAGTTGACTAGCTGATAAAAAATCTAATATAAAGCTGGTATAGTTGACTGGCTGATAAATAATCTAATATAAAGCGTATATAGTTGACTGGCTGATAATAATCTAATATAAAGTTGGTAAAGTTGACTTGCTGATAAAAAATCTAATATAAATCTGGTATAGTTGACTTGCTGATAAATAATCTAATATAAAGCTGGTACAGTTGACTTGCTGATAAAAAATCTAATATAAATCTGGTATAGTTGACTTGCTGATAAATAATCTAATATAAAGTTGGTAAAGTTGACTTGCTGATAAAAAATCTAATATAAATCTGGTATAGTTGACTGGCTGATAATAATCTAATATAAAGCGTATATAGTTGACTGGCTGATAATAATCTAATATAAAGTTGGTAAAGTTTACTTGCTGATAAAAAACCTAATATAAATCTGGTATAGTTGACTTGCTGATAAATAATCTAATATAAAGCTGGTATAGTTGACTGGCTGATAAATAATCTAATATAAAGCTGGTATAGTTGACTGGCTGATAAATAATATAATATAAAGCTGGGATAGTTGACTGGCTGATAGAGTAACATAAAGCTGGTGTAGAGCTTTGATTGATGACCAAACAAACTCTTAAATGGCTCAAGTAGTTTGTGATGAATGTATTCACGGAGCTGAGCAACAGTTCACGGAGCTGAGCAACAGTGGTGTTAAAGAATGTTTCATGAACAGTGTTGGATATGAACGATGGTATCAGCATCAACCATTACACAAAATTACTAATTTTTTTAAAAATAGTAATATATCAAATAGAATAGAACTTTGATAAAGCTTTTAAATAAAATACAATATGCTTTTTTTTTATTTTAGGCTTTGTGAGCGAAAACAATCCATCTCTTTGAGGTTTCGCGTTAAAATAACTAATGATATAGACAACATGTGATTAGTTTCTGTCAAAATTTAATGGGTTTTGGGGGAAGGCTGCTACATGTCTCGCGTGTTTGAGTTATCTCACTTTACACTGAATCCTCCCAGTGGGAGAGTCGAGGGCAGACTACCGTCGTGCACAAGCTCGGATCATCTTGTCAGGTTTTGACAAGTTATCAACGCGGCAGACAGCGTACCTGGGTCTCACAGTATAACCAACATTCCCAACACACATGTCACGGTTACAGGGGTAATCACATTTCGATAACTTCTCCCCACCCCTCTTTCCGGGTTTAATTGTGGCCGCTGGATGGATTCTTCCGTTCCCCGCAGAAATCGGAGAGATGCGCCGAGTGCTTGCATTGTTGGCTAAGATTAGCCCGTGAGCTTGTCACAAAATAATAATATGAATTCCTGAGATACGCGTATTTTTATTTTTAAAAGCAACAGATTAACGATTTAACTTATTTATTTTATGTAAAATTAAAAAAAACACATAAATAACTCATTAGAGCTTTTAAATTATCCAACGCCCCTTAAGTTCATAGATACACTGAAATTGATACACAACGGAAATGTTTCTCTTTAGAAAATAATGATATACATTTGCTAATTGAATGACGTAAACAGCCAAGGGCAACAAAGCCATGAGTTTTTTTTTCAAATACATAAACATAATATTAAACAAATTAAAGCGGCGTGAGCTAGAATTTCTGGGTGTTCATCCAATCCTAGTGCTGAAGGGAGACAATCTTCTGATAGTGAGAGTTGCCGTTCTTTTCGGTAACATGACGTCATGTTGTGGCCGTTAGAAAACACGTGACTAGGGAAGCCCTCTCCATACCAGAAACATATGATGCAGACGTACAAGTTTGATTTACGCAAATTGGAGACTGCCAAGAGTACAGGGAGGGAAGAGATGGTGGGGTGGTGTTTGCTGCCATAGAGACCGGGAGGGGAGGGTGGCTATGGTGGCAGCTCACGGTTCATAACCTCCACGAGGAGACAACCCCCTAAATCACGTTTGGCAGGGGAGATAATCATGTGAAACCCCCCCAAGGGAACATCTTGTAATTTTGTTTTCTTTAATTACACAGGCCTCAAAGTTTGGACGTGCAACTAAACTCCTAATATTGGGGACAGAGAGTGAAGCTAGGAGTGTTCTGTTTTGTGATGGAATCAAAAGCATTATGGGGTGGGGGGCATACAATATGTGGGCAGTAAAATATTATGGGAGACAGTAGCACATTATGGGGACAATAAACAATGAAGGGGACAGTAATACATTATGGGGGACAGTAACACATTATGGGGACAATAAACAATGAAGGGGACAGTAATACATTATGGGGGACAGTAATACATTATGGGAGACAGTAACACATTATGGGGACAATAAACAATGAAGGGGACAGTAATACATTATGGGGGACAGTAATGCATTATGGGGGACAGTAACACATTATGGGGACAATAAACAATGAAGGGGACAGTAATACATTATGGGGGACAGTAACACATTATGGGGACAATAAACAATGAAAGGGGACAGTAATACATTATGGGGGACAGTAATACATTATGGGGGACAGTAACACATTATGGGGACAATAAACAATGAAGGGGACAGTAATACATTATGGGGGACAGTAATACATTATGGGAGACAGTAACACATTAAGGGGACAATAAACAATGAAGGGGACAGTAATACATTATGGGGGACAGTAACACATTATGGGGACAATAAACAATGAAGGGGACAGTAATACATTATGGGGGACAGTAATACATTATGGGAGACAGTAACACATTATGGGGACAATAAACAATGAAGGGGACAGTAATACATTATGGGGGACAGTAAACAATGAAGGGGACAGTAATACATTATGGGGGACAGTAATACATTATGGGGAGACAGTAACACATTATGGGGACAATAAACAATGAAGGGGACAGTAATACATTATGGGGGACTGTAACACATTATGGGGACAATAAACAATCAAGGGGACAGTAATACATTATGGGGATATTAAACAATCAAGGGGACTGTAACACATTATGGGGACAATAAACAATCAAGGGGACAGTAATACATTATGGGGGACTGTAACACATTATGGGGACAATAAACAATCAAGGGGACAGTAATACATTATAGTGCTCTAGTATGTGTCTCCCCACACCGCACTATATAATAGGCCGTATGTCCTCATGAACTCTCATGAGGGACCAAAACTAACTATTATGCACAGGTAAACTGTCTTCAGCACTTGCTTATACATCAGCTCAGAAATAATGTCATTACATTTAGGACCAATGATTCTCATACCTTGACAGGGAACAATAAACAATCAAGGGGACAGTAACACATTATGGGGACAGTAACACATTATGGGGACAGTAACACATTATGGGGACAGTAACACATTATGGGGACAGTAACACATTATGGGGACAGTAACACATTATGGGGGACAGTAACACATTAGGGGGACAGTAACACATTATGGGGGACAGTAACACATTATGGGGACAGTAACACATTATGGGGACAGTAACACATTATGGGGGACAGTAACACATTATGGGGACAGTAACACATTAGGGGGACAGTAACACATTATGGGGACAGTAACACATTATGGGGACAGTACCACATAATGGGGACAGTCAATAGTGCGCTCGTCTCACAAGCTGAGGGGCGTGGGATCTAGCCCACGTTAAAGCTACAATAAATATGTTGATAAATGACTATTGCTAGAAAGTCCTTAGCGGACCTGGAAAGGAGATGGGCGCCGCCAGGTCTACCAAGCCCCTAGAAAGTTCTAATGGAAACATTAGGACCCCCTACGACTACGAGGTTATGGGACATAAAATTTTTTAAAAAATAAAAAAAAACATTATGGGGACAGTAACAAATTATGGGGACAGTAACACAGTATCACACAGTATCACACAGTATCACACAGTATCACACAGTATCACACAGTGTCACACAGTGTCACACAGTATCACACAGTATCACACAGTATCACACAGTATCACACAGTGTCACACAGTGTCACACAGTGTCACACAGTGTCACACAGTATCACACAGTGTCACACAGTGTCACACAGTGTCACACAGTGTCACACAGTGTCACACAGTATCACACAGTATCACACAGTGTCACACAGTATCACACAGTATCACACAGTATCACACAGTGTCACACCGTGTCACACAGTGTCACACAGTATCACACAGTATCACACAGTGTCACACAGTGTCACACAGTATCACACAGTGTCACACAGTATCACACAGTATCACACAGTATCACACAGTCATCACACAGTTCCACGTCACACAGTGTCACACAGTATCACACAGTGTCACACAGTGTCACACAGTATCACACAGTATCACACAGTATCACACAGTGTCACACAGTATCACACAGTATCACACAGTATCACACAGTATCACACAGTGTCACACAGTGTCACACAGTATCACACAGTATCACACAGTATCACACAGTATCACACAGTGTCACACAGTGTCACACAGTATCACACAGTATCACACAGTATCACACAGTGTCACACAGTATCACACAGTATCACACAGTATCACACAGTGTCACACAGTATCACACAGTATCACACAGTTCACACAGTATCACACAGTGTCACACGTGCTGTTATATTGACGTTACTATTGTCGACTAAACTGTATCACGAAACTGTAAAATTGAATTGTAACATGGAACTGTCAACTATACTGTAACATGGAACTGTCAACTATACTGTAACATGGAACTGTCAACTATACTGTAACATGGAACTGTCAACTATACTGTAACACAGTGTCACACAGTATCACACAGTATCACACAGTATCACACAGTATCACACAGTGTCACACAGTGCTGTTATATTGACGTTACTATTGTCGACTAAACTGTATCACGAAACTGTAAAATTGAATTGTAACATGGAACTGTCAACTATACTGTAACATGGAACTGTCAACTATACTGTAACATGGAACTGTCAACTATACTGTAACATGGAACTGTCAACTATACTGTAACATGGAACTGTCAACTATACTGTAACATGGAACTGTCAACTATACTGTAACATGGAACTGTCAACTATACTGTAACATGGAACTGTCAACTATACTGTAACATGGAACTGTCAACTATACTGTAACATGGAACTGTCAACTATACTGTAACATGGAACTGTCAACTATACTGTAACATGGAACTGTCAACTATACTGTAACATGGAACTGTCAACTATACTGTAACATGTAACAAATTGTTGTATGACAAAGACTTTATCAGTCATTTATTATCGCGTCGCCCTACGTTAATTGAAACCCAGACATGTGTGCATATGGAAAGTTTGTCTTTTTAAACTTCCGATTCTCTGCCATTGTGGTTATTTATCGCTGCCCGGCCAAAACCAGTAGTCGAAAATAAAATTCATTGTGACCCTTTAAAAAAAGAAATTAAAGAAAGAAGTGAAAAAAACAAAATGAAATGTTCACCCCCAAAGTTAGAGGTTGTTTTTTTAAATCCGTAGCGTTGTGACAGAACACAACACGTCATCGTAAGCGTCACGATGCTAAGACGGTGTCTGACGTCATGATGGCAAGACGGTATTGGACGGGGAAATCGTTGGCAGACGATTAAGTCTCATGCTCTGCTATTATATTAGATATACAGAAATTGATGTAGCCAGCTAAGCGATTGATGTGATGCAACCATAACAAAGTATTGAACTGGGGGGGGGCAAAGCTACTAGATTGTTGCAATGCTGGTCCTTGTGGTTTCCACCCAACAGTCAACCAACTATCTCACACTCAGTGCACTGACTCAAAGAACACCACACTCAGTGCACTGACTCAAAGAACACCACACTCAGTGCACTGACTCAAAGAACACCACACTCAGTGCACTGACTCAAAGAACACCACACTCAGTGCACTGACTCAAAGAACACCACACTCAGTGCACTGACTCAAAGAACACCACACTCAGTGCACTGACTCAAAGAACACCACACTCAGTGCACTGACTCAAAGAACACCACACTCAGTGAACTGACTCAAAGAACACCACACTCAGTGCACTGACTCAAAGAACCCCACACTCAATGCACTGACTCAAAGAACCCCACACTCAATGCACACCTTCAGAGAACTCCATATACCTCACATTCAGTGTCCTCACTCATTTTATCCCACCCCTTCAGTGGTCGCACTTAATGTACCCCACTGTCAGTGCACTTAATGTACCCCACTCTCAGTGCACTGACTTAATGTACCCCACTCTCAGTGCACTTAATGTACCCCACTCTCAGTGCACTGACTTAATGTACGCCACTGTCAGTGCACTTAATGTACCCCACTCTCAGTGCACTGACTTGATGTACACACACTCTCAGTGCACTTAATGTACCCCACTCTCAGTGCACTGACTGTACCCCACTCTCACATGTACCCCACTCTCAGTGCACTTAATGTACCCCACTGTCAGTGCACTTAATGTACCCCACTCTCAGTGCACTGACTTAATGTACCCCACTCTCAGTGCACTGACTTAATGTACCCCACTTTCAGTGCACTTAATGTACCCCACTCTCAGTGCACTGACTTAATGTACCCCACTGTCAGTGCACTTAATGTACCCCACTCTCAGTGCACTGACTTAATGTACCCCACTCTCAGTGCACTGACTTAATGTACCCCACTCTCAGTGCACTGACTTAATGTACCCCACTCTCAGTGCACTTAATGTACCCCACTCTCTGTGCACTGACTTAATGTACCCCACTCTCAGTGCACTTAATGTACCCCACTCTCAGTGCACTGACTTAATGTACCTCACTCTCAGTGCACTTAATGTACCTTACTCTCAGTGCACTTAATGTACCCCACTCTCAGTGCACTGAATGTACCCCACTCTCAGTGCACTCATGTAACCAACTGAACTCTATCGAACCAAAGGTACTAAGCTAGCACTCCTTTTATCCTATTCTCGCTACTAAGCATACTAGACCATACGTTTTGTTATCCTTTAACATTTGCAGAAAACACACAGTTTAATTGGTCTATTTACGATTTTCGGGAAGTTTACTTAAGAAGTCGGTATCTTAACTCTCTCTGTACAAACTCACACTACAGAGATATGACGGGCGTTAAGAGAAAACTTCAGCCAAAATATGCATTCCACGCTGTAATGTCTCCCAGGTCCATGCCGTCAGCAGTCAGAAACGGCCTCAGACAGACCTGCCCAGGTTTGAATATTTTTTTTCCTTGACGGCAACAGCTGTAGAAGTCAGTGTATGTAACCTTCACCCCAGGATTGTGTACGTAACCTTTGTACATGATTGTGTACTTACCCTTAAGATTTTAAACCCGAAGTTGACATCTGAAGATCATTGTTGTTTGTACTCGGCAAACCATCGATATAAAATCCTGAAGAAGCTGTGAAATGTTTGACGTTGTATATAAACTGGTTGAGTCCCCGACACTAGTTCTGTATACTTGCACACAAGTGTTGTAACTGGATCATTTATTTTAAAAAAACTCCAATATCTCAGAAGTTTAGACCATGAGATTGATAGGACCCAAATGAAAGCTACTTATTCAAAAGATGTTACTTGAAATGGAACATCAATTAGTCATTAGAGGGGAAAATGGATTTCAAATTAACGTCTCCCCCCCCTCAACAAGCAGGATTAATTTCTATTATATAATTTAAACCGTAATACAAGATGTTTCATATAAAGCACGGATGAACATTCAATAATCATTGAATAGCACCCCCATGCCCCGGCCCTATCAAATCGGTAAAAACAAAGATTTTTTTTTAAATTGCGAAACATTTCGCAAAATTATTTGTGTGAATTATTTTGTCAAATCACCAGGGGAGTAAGGTTCAAAATGTATAATAGAATTTCAATTACACCACATTCCTAACGCTTTTACCAGACCTTAAAGAATACAAAACTACAAGATATACGATACAATATCGCGGGAGCATTGCATGCATTTTGTGATGTACTGACATTTCTCGTCACAAAATGCATTCTTTTTCAAAGCACTTTTTAAAAATCCAAAGCAATATTAGATCCAGTAATTTCACTTTGTAAACCTTTGAACACATTGTATAAGTCAAACTTAACATACCTAGAGAAATATTTTTTGTGAACAACTATTTAAAGGCGACTGTATTAATAAATTATGCTAGCAGCTCATACACAAACTTGACCACATCTCAATGATTGGTCCCCTGCACTCAGCACGTGTCAGCCATGATATAAACGTCTCTAAAAATAGCACTAACAACACTGAGATAAAACAACACACTGCCTCCCTAACAACACGTTGATAAACACAAGAGAACACAATTCGCCTCACCCAACAGCCAGGTACACGATCAGGTGCTCACGTTTCAACAACACAACCTGGTCGCGGAGTGCAGTTTTTTTCTCTTCTCTTCAACTTTTCAGTTGAAATGTTTTGTAGTTTGAAATCTCCACAATCGTGTTGTTATTTCCATTCTTGTCTTGAACAATGCAGCGAGAACCGTTTAGAATTTTCTCATTACTCACACCGCTTCAAAGTACAGTGTAGTTTACAGACGATCTTTAACACACCGTCTCTCCGCCACAAATAAAAATTTAAAAAATCTTCTCTGTACTCCACTGTCTCGTTATCTTCTGGATCGTGCAATAACAAAACCTTTTAATCGGCACGCCGGTCTGATTCTTTACTTAAGCCCTTGCTAATTTGTTTACATGTGTTGTGGTTGAATAGTGTTAGCTGTCTCCTATTGACTAACACCCTAAAAGACAAATTTGATAAGCATGTGATTAAGTTCAAACTATGACTTGCTGGCGTATCTTTGAATCTAATGGGGTAACATTATAGACTCCTGCAGTAGGTTTAGTTTGAAGACTCCTGCAGTAAGTCTGGTTGTAAGACTCCTGCAGTAAGTCTGGTTGTAAGACTTCTGCAGTAAGTCCAGTTGTAAAACTCCTGCAGTAAGTCTAGTTGTAAGACTTCTGCAGTAAGTCCAGTTGTAAGACTCCTGCAGTAAGTCCATTTGTAAGACTCCTGCAGTAAGTCCAGTTGTAAGACTCCTGCAGTAAGTCCAGTTGTAAGACTCCTGCAGTAAGTCCGGTTGTAAGACTCCTGCTGTGAGTCTAGTTGTAAGACTCCCTCTCTGGGACCGGCATATGCAGCATAGGGCCTGCTCCTTAGTAGCTTATGATGATATTAAACTTCAAATGCACGCACTTTTCTATAAATACATGTCCTAATTAGAACAGCCTGAGCACCAATTTTAGCGCTGGGCATCATTTACGTATGGTTAAATTATGTATAAATTGAATGTGTTTTAAGACTCGTTGGCTGAAAATTAGTATACAAAGAAAACCTATACAAAATTAAATTACAGAGTGGGTTGCCGCGTAAAATAGAAAACAATAAATAAATAAAAGTGTGGGTGATATACTTGTGAAACACTTGAAATCTTTCCATGTCTCTCTCCATCTGACAACTCTATACCTCACTTAAGGGGATAGTCTTCCCTAAGGGGATATTCAAGATTAGGAATGGCTATCTTTGTACTAGCCGCAATGTGGTCTACACCATTGTGTGTAAGCGCTGTCCTTTGAAGTACATTGGTGAAACGGGGAGGTTACTCTCTTGCCGTATCGCGGAACATGTACGTGCCATTAAACAAGACAAACAGTGTCCTGTCTCCCGACACTTCAATGGACGGGACCACATGGGCGTCGATGACATGTCTGTCACCGCCTTGGTTTCTTGTACAAACACACCCGGCCGGGTCAGTCTGGAGAATAGACTAATCCATGAATATGGGACTCTTACACCACATGGGATCAACGTTGTGTTCGCACTGACAAGCTGATTGATTGGCCACACCCACCCTTTCCTTTCCTATTTAAGCTCTTACTTTTCTCTCCTTGCTTTATCTCTACTGGACTAATTGGATTTCACCGCAGCTAAGTGTTTTTTCTATTATTTCGTTTTATTCGTTTCATTTGTGTACTATTTGTCCGTTGAAGAAGGCTCTTTGCCAAAACGTTCGCTGTTGTGTTACGTCCTGTCAGGCCTACTAATACCCTGTTTTTATTTTATGCATTTACATATTATACCTCACTTATAAGTTATGAAAGGATGGAGGCGAATCTAGACTCGAACGTTGAGCCGCATATAAAGGCAAGTTGGAACCTAGTAAGTTTAAGATTGGCCATGGTCAGACGATGACCCACCAAACAAGAACATGGTATTCGCAATAGCCAGTTATAAATAAAATAAAAAAGGAGGGGATCATTTCCCCATCATTTCTCCATCATTTCAATGGACTGAGACATAGACATAGTCTAGTTTTACAGCTGTTCGGATGCTCGTTATGAAAACAGTTTTACATTTATGCAAAATTTCTTGTTATCAACATAGTTTTAAATTTGTCATCAAAATATATTTTTAAAAATTGTAATTTTAATTCAGTTTTACTGCGATATGTAGAAAAAGAACATAAAATATGAATTATATGTGTCCAAGTTTGTACATGACACGTTTCTATTTCATTTTGCAAATAAATATCGCAATGAAACAGATAATTAAAAGTTGGCAAAAACAATTATTTAACATTTCATACACATAGAATGGTGAATAGTTGCAGAGAAATATAAAGTAGAAATTTTGATACTCACATATCACAAAACCAAATTTTAAATGAAATCATCAAATGGAATATAGTTACTGTCGGACTTCAGATAGACTAAGATTGTTTTTTTTTAAATTAGACCCAACAATAATAACTTGCTATTGACAAAATAAAGTAGACTCGACCTCTCATCTATGACTGCACGAATGGCCTGTGAACTCAAAGATTGGGGCAATGTCATCTATGACTGCATGAATGGCCTGTGAACTCAAAGATTGGCCCAATGTCATCTATGACTGCATTAATGGCCTGTGAACTCAAAGCTTGGCCCAATGTCATCTATGACTGCATGAATGGCATGTGAACTCAAAGATTGGGGCAATGTCATCTATGACTGCATGAATGGCCTGTGAACTCAAAGATTGGCCCAATGTCATCTATGACTGCATTAATGGCCTGTGAACTCAAAGATTGGGGCAATGTCATCTATGACTGCATGAATGGCCTGTGAACTCAAAGATTGGCCCAATGTCATCTATGACTGCATGAATGGCCTGTGAACTCAAAGATTGGCCCAATGTCATCTATGACTGCATGAATGGCCTGTGAACTCAAAGATTGGCCCAATGTCATCTATGACTGCATGAATGGCCTGTGAACTCAAAGCTTGGCCCAATGTCATCTATGACTGCATTAATGGACTGTGAACTCAAAGATTGGGGCAATGTCATCTATGACTGCATTAATGGCCTGTGAACTCAAAGCTTGGCCCAATGTCATCTATGACTGCATGAATGGCCTGTGAACTCAAAGATTGTCCCAATGTCATATATGACTGCATGAATGGCCTGTGAACTCAAAGCTTGGCCCAATGTCATCTATGACTGCATGAATGGCCTGTGAACTCAAAGATTGGGGCAATGTCATCTATGACTGCATTAATGGCCTGTGAACTCAAAGCTTGGCCCAATGTCATCTATGACTGCATTAATGGCCTGTGAACTCAAAGATTGGGGCAATGTCATCTATGACTGCATTAATGGCCTGTGAACTCAAAGATTGGGGCAATATCATCTATGACTGCATGAATGGCATGTGACCTCATAGATTGGCCCAATGTCATCTATGACTGCATGAATAGCATGTGAACTCAAAGCTTGGCCCAATGTCATCTATGACTGCATTAATGGCCTGTGAACTCAAAGATTGGGGCAATGTCATCTATGACTGCATTAATGGCCTGTGAACTCAAAGCTTGGCCCAATGTCATCTATGACTGCATTAATGGCCTGTGAACTCAAAGATTGGGGCAATGTCATCTATGACTGCATTAATGGCCTGTGAACTCAAAGCTTGGCCCAATGTCATCTATGACTGCATTAATGGCCTGTGAACTCAAAGCTTGGTCCAATGTCATCTATGACTGCATTAATGGCCTGTGAACTCAAAGCTTGGTCCAATGTCATCTATGACTGCATGAATGGCCTGTGAACTCAAAGCTTGGTCCAATGTCATCTATGACAGCATGAATGGCCTGTGAACTCAAAGATTGGCCCAATGTCATCTATGACTGCATGAATGGCCTGTGAACTCAAAGATTGGGGCAATGTCATCTATGACAGCATTAATGGCCTGTGAACTCAAAGCTTGGCCCAATGTCATCTATGACTGCATTAATGGCCTGTGAACTCAAAGATTGGCCCAATGTCATCTATGACTGCATTAATGGCCTGTGAACTCAAAGATTGGCCCAATGTCATCTATGACAGCATTAATGGCCTGTGAACTCAAAGATTGGGGCAATGTCATCTATGACAGCATTAATGGCCTGTGAACTCAAAGATTGGGGCAATGTCATCTATGACTGCATTAATGGCCTGTGAACTCAAAGATTGGGGCAATGTCACCTATGACTGCATGAATGGCATGTGAACTCAAAGATTGGGGCAATGTCATCTATGACTGCATTAATGGCCTGTGAACTCAAAGCTTGGCCCAATGTCATCTATGACTGCATTAATGGCCTGTGAACTCAAAGATTGGCCCAATGTCATCTATGACTGCATTAATGGCCTGTGAACTCAAAGCTTCATCAAATGCGAGCTTTGCTCATCTCTAGTTAATACTTCAACGTGTCGTTTATTGACTGAACTCTTGTGTCGTAAGTGCGAGAGGTGTCATCCCTTAAAATAACTTGAGTTTGTGGGGATCCTAAAACTGTTAAGCATTCCTACAATTGGTAACACTGGGTAACAGCCATATTTCTAAAGATAATTTGAATAATCTTAAATGATTCCTTAGTCTGAATACATGACTCTGCCCATTCTATCGAACATCTCTCTATTAAAGTCATGATTTTATTTCCGCGAAATCAAATTTTAAATACACGCATACATGAAACTTCCAATTACAAATTTTCCTGGATGTATTTAAAACATGTATCTCAAAAAACATGAGCTTATATATTGGAACCGAATACTTGACGCGATTTTCTTTTCGTTTAAAAAAACAAACAAACAATTAAAATATTTGGCCCCACGCCATCACAGAAGAGTTTCAATTGTTTATTGAATATGTTGTCGAGATAAAAGCTGATACAAGCCTCCAAATCTGGGGGCCATCCCCATCTGGTTGTAAACACGGACGGACACAATCAGACAGACTCCACTGGCTCACACCACGAGAGCTCATAGAACGTTTAATTTTTAAACGTGGAGCTTTTTCTACCTGTCGGCCACAGAGCAATCGAGATGGTTAAACTCAACGTTTTGGGGGTAAAGGTATTGTAAAGAGAAACGTTACCTTGTGTGAGAGTGCAGAGTGGGAGGGAGGGGGGAGGCAAATGTTACAGTGTATCTGAGGTAATGTAGCCCAGATTGTCTGCTCTCCAGGCAGCTGTTAGCGGGGTAAACGCCATATCACAGCAGCTATGCGGAACACGTGAGCGTTCGTTTGTTTGTACGGAGGGACACAGGTTGTGCACAGTGACGCCCCAAGAATGCACACACGAATAAAAAAAAACCAAGGAAAAAAAACACATGTGTGTGAGCATTAATACGGGTTTTATGTTGCCCTACATAATATGTGTATTTATTAAAGGAATTTCCCTTTACCTGTTGTTAGTAAAGAATTTACAAGGACTTTATCAACTTTATCTATTGCATAGTTCTTATAAAGAGTGTTCATATCTATATTTAATCGAATCTGTTAGAAAAATATTTTTTTTTAAACCGTTCAGTTTTTATTACTTCGTTTTTAAATAAATAAATACACTGACAATGATGAATTCATTCCCTGGAAGTTAATTATAACCAGAGCTTTATTATCACTACAGTTTGAGTTGAAAGGTGTTTCTTTTTTTTAAGTTGAATATTTTTTTAAAACTAGTTTTTGTATCTGAAGTGCTGTGATCCCAACCCCGTACTGCACTTAATTAACTCATAATATTTTTATTATAATTATTATAATTACTATTACAAATATCATTATTATTGCTATTACTTTATGACCGGATTCGATGCATTTAACCCTTAATCCACATAGTGTCAATTTTGCTATGCAAATACTTGTACTTCTCTACTTGAAGAAAATTAGTTGTGCTGCAAAAAAAGATAAGTAAATTTTCAACGATAATCTTGAGATGAGCTTAATGGTAGAAGGATGCAGGCAGCGCCACCTTTTCTTTTCTGCTCCTCGCATGTTCATACAAACACAACAGTTACACAACATCAAGGATCACAGTACACCATTGTCACGACGTGACAGTTGAATAAATACGTACATCCTAAACAGTTCTATTCTGTCGGGCTGTAACAAACCGCCAACAAAAATAAACAACGTATCACTGCTTCTCACGATACTCAAGCTCACACCTGGGTTACCTGGAAACTTGTCTTCTTCAATGAGATTTTTTGGGAGGGGGTGGAGGCGGAGTTGGGAAATTAAAACTCAAATATTTCTAGACGAAAACCAGTGTCGGTGTAAATAATTTTAGGTTTTCTTGCTACCAAACTACCACTGACTAATGCTATCCTTACTCTCGAATTGTTACTATGTTAAAAACTTGTTCTAATTTGAAACTTTAGTTTTTCATTATACTTGCATGTGCTGAAATGATGAGATGTTATTTCACCATGAACATTTTCCTTTCACAATAAAAGAAATAGACACATTTTTAAATAGCACTTCAAACAGGAGAAAAAAGGATCTCGAATAATGGGCACTTAAACTGATTGATTTACTGTTTGTTGTTTTTTTAAAAGAATGTCATATTTCTAGATTTTAATAATGAAATATTCTACGCTATAACACAATCTACAAAACACATCATCACTGGTACATCAAGTTTCAAAAAGAGGTGCTGCTCCTTGATGCTACATCAAGTTTCAAAAAGAGGTGCTGCTCCTTGATGTTACATCAAGTTTCAAAAAGAGGTGCTGCTCCTTGATGTTACATCAAGTTTCAAAAAGAGGTGCTGCTCCTTGATGCTACATCAAGTTTCAAAAAGAGGTGCTGCTCCTTGATGCTACATCAAGTTTCAAAAAGAGGTGCTGCTCCTTGATGCTACATCAAGTTTCAAAAAGAGGTGCTGCTCCTTGATGTTACATCAAGTTTCAAAAAGAGGTGCTGCTCCTTGATGCTACATCAAGTTTCAAAAAGAGGTGCTGCTCCTTGATGCTACATCAAGTTTCAAAAAAGAGTTTTAGCTCCTCGGTGCTTCATCAAGTTCCAACATTTCCCCCCCCCCGCTCCTCGGTGCTACATCAAGTTTCAAATAAGAATGCGCCACTCGCTGCCAGCCGACAATATCTCTGCTATCGGAACTCAAGATTACGCTAAATCCCAATTCATCTCTGTTAAATTCAAAGCGGCCGGTGTGAAAAGCTGAATGGGTGAGACCTGGTAGAGACGGGCCTGGCTCTTGTGTATAGCGTGAGCAGACGTGCACCCCGCCTCCCTCAGCACCCCCTTCTCCTAGCCCCCCCCCCAGCTCGCCCCAAACAAGCAGCTAAAAGTATTCTGACACATGCAATGGACCCATGTATCACTGTGAATGTTCAACACTAAATTGCTTTAACTGATTAAGTCTATCTAGAAAATAAGGTTGGGGGGGGGGCATAAAAGAGATGAAGTGAGGCCTGGGGGGGGAGGGGAGGAGGCGGCAACAATGAAGAAAAAGGGGCGTGATAGAGAAAGAGAACTAATACTAGAGAGATAGAGTGAGGTGGTTGAGATGGAATAAGGGGTATATAATACAGAGAATGGATGGGGGTAATACTAGTGAGATAGAGTGAGGTGGTTGAGATGGAATAAGGGGTATATAATACAGAGAATGGATGGGGGTAATACTAGTGAGATAGAGTGAGGTGGTTGAGGTGGAATAAGGGGTAAGAAATACAGAGAATGGATGGGGGTAATACTAGTGAGATAGAGTGAGGTGGTTGAGGTGGAATAAGGGGTATATAAGAAATACTGAGAATGGATGGGGGTAATACTAGTGAGATAGAGTGAGGTGGTTGAGATGGAATAAGGGGTATATAATACAGAGAATGGATGGGGGTAATACTAGTGAGATAGAGTGAGGTGGTTGAGATGGAATAAGGGGTATATAATACAGAGAATGGATGGGGGTAATACTAGAGAGATAGAGTGAGGTGGTTGAGATGGAATAAGGGGTATATAATACAGAGAATGGATGGGGGTAATACTAGTGAGATAGAGTGAGGTGGTTGAGGTGGAATAAGGGGTAAGAAATACAGAGAATGGATGGGGGTAATACTAGTGAGATAGAGTGAGGTGGTTGAGGTGGAATAAGGGGTATATAAGAAATACTGAGAATGGATGGGGGTAATACTAGTGAGATAGAGTGAGGTGGTTGAGGTGAAATACTGAGAATGGATGGGGGTAATACTAGTGAGATAGAGTGAGGTGGTTGAGGTGGTTGAGGTGGTTGAGGTTGTTGAGGTTGTTGAGGTGGTTGAGGTGGTTGAGGTGGTTGAGGTGGTTGAGGTGGTTGAGGTGGTTGAGGTGGTTGAGGTGGTGGAGGTGGTTGAGGTGGTTGAGGCGGTTGAGGCGGTTGAGGTGGTTGAGGTGGTTGAGGTGGTTGATGTGGTGGAGGTGGTTGAGGTGGATGAGGTGGTTGAGGTGGTTGAGGTGGTTGAGGTGGTTGAGGTGGTGGAGGTGGTTGAGGTGGTTGATGGGTTTGAAGGCAGTGTAAAGGACAAGTGGTATGGACGTTTTTGAGGTTTCATTCCTGGCTTACAAAGATCGCATGTTGATTGGTACATATAGAAATGAAGTCAAAGACGTAGACAAGGGAAAAGAATTACATATCTATATATTTCTCTGGAAAAAAAAACCAACAAAACTAATTAACAAAATCATTTTACATTTATGTGTTGCGTTAAAAAAATGATAGTATTAAGGTTTAGCGAAATCTGGTTAAGTTCTGTGTATGGATTTTACCATAACCCGATAAAGTTAATAATACGTTTCTTTTCAGTCAAGCAATGTCCTTGAAATCTTTACAATTAATGTATATGTGGAGGCAATGCTTCCCGCATGAGATTATTAAATTTAAAAAAAAATAAAGTTTAATTTTGTCAACATCATCCTGCAGAGATCTCAATAGGACAAAATTGTACAACTACCTCATTGTGCACTAGGATGCTATTTACTTCACACAAGCACTAGCGTGACAATATCAAACATGTGCACGTCATGATATTTACAACCACATGTTAACAAGCATGATATTTCCCAACATTTGCACACGCATGATACTTACCTGATATGTGTCACAAGCAGGACAATTGCCCAAAATGTGCACACGCATAACATTTAACCGAATCGTGAACACGCACAAAATTACCTCAATGTGCACGAGCAACAATGTCAATGGTTGGATACATCCTGGATCTGTTACATCCTGGATCTGTTACATCCTGGA
Organism: Ampullaceana balthica; assembly: GCA_944989445.1. Classification (NCBI taxonomy): domain Eukaryota; kingdom Metazoa; phylum Mollusca; class Gastropoda; family Lymnaeidae; genus Ampullaceana; species Ampullaceana balthica. The sequence goes on along the minus strand of CALYLW010000296.1, from coordinate 582,010 downwards.
TCTGTTACATCCTGGATCTGTTACATCCTGGATCTGTTACATCCTGGATCTGTTACATCCTGGATCTGTTACATCCTGGATCTGTTACATCCTGGATCTGTTACATCCTGGATCTGTTACATCCTGGATCTGTTGTTTTGTTTCATGAAAGATAATGGTTTTTTTTTCATTTAAAATAACAAAAATAATAAAAGATATTTGCTCTTAGTTTATAGTACCATACAGTGCTGGATTGCCTATTTGCTAAAAAAAATAGCTAAAGCATAGGGCCCCCGCCTTCTAGGGCCCCGGAATTTTAAAAAAAATCATATTTGGCACTGACATAGAATATCTGGACTTCAAAAGGGCCCCATATCTCAAATAGCTTAGCGCCCCATCAAGTATATATCTGGCCCTGTTATTCTAGTTTTATTTTGAATATATTATTGCTATTTAAAAAAAAATCCTTCTTGATTATATAGTGTGTAAGGAGCAAAAAAAAATGTGAAAATTAGATTGGGGATTTCAGCTACCGGTCTACGTTTCAAAAGAATCTTTTATTGGAATGGGTGACAGAAGGTATGTATCATGAGAGTACGTTTGAGTATGTAGTTAGATTAGAACCGATCTCTCAAAGAATTTCTATGACGCAAGGAAACAGCAAGATGAAAGAATCTGATAAGTAGCGACACGTTCAAAAGACCATTTTCTGCATTGCGAAAGTGAGCCAATTTTATCTTCAAACAAGGGACACATCCTTCATGAAGCTCGGTCGGCCTTGAGTCTTAATTCTTCCTGATTGTAATTTCTGACAAGCTGAAACCGATAAACATGGCCAGGTTTCTTAAAGTTACACGTATTTAATTATGAATAATTCTTGAATATCATTGGAATTTTTTTTGAAGTTAGAGCACCCGTTAATTTCGATCTCTTTGATTGCTTCACGCCAGAGCTAATGACTCCCACATCACGTGGGTCCATCAAGTGCTGGGAATGCACCTGCGGGTGAGTCGGTACTTGGAGCAGGCCTGATTCATTTTGTGTTCAACGGGAATCCGATGGTTAATTTTCTCACTGTTTAAATTTTCCATCTCCGATCGAATTTGTCGTTTGTGGTGGTTCATACTAATACAGGATACACCGATCAAATATTTAGAAAGTATTTACATGAGGTAGTCCTCGACTTACGACCACGATCATATCCGACATGCCGGTCGTAAATCGATTGGGTCGTAAGTTGAGTACTATTTGTACAGTAATGTGAAGGGCTGTTATAGAAATATTTAAGTTAAATTATATCATTAGTTTTTTAAAAAAATTATTATTATAAATCATAATTTTTAACGCAATTTCCCCTGGGAATAGCGTTTATAGATTCGAAATGTCTGGCCAGTCTTTTCGAGCTCTGAACAGCAACTACTCCTGAACTATACCAGATAGAGGGTTCGTGTCTTTTGCAAAGTATATGTTAAGGAGGTCCCAAGGATGTGCACGGGCCAAACAAAATTACCGAAAAGGTTTTCTGGATTACCTGGAAAATAAAAAAAAATAAAATAAAAAAAAACAGTATTTTGTCAATTTCTCGTCAACCATAACATCTATCGGGTTGAAACAAACGCCAAACGGTAGCTAATAATACTTTAGAACAATATCAAGGAAGACAGAGTGTAACATAATGTTTTCGTTCGACTCTCGTAATTTTGGCAGCAATTTGTAGATAGCAATTGTTTTGTTTAGTTTCAAAATTATTGATTTGAAATGACTTTTAATGTAATATAGAATGACCGTTAATGGGGGTTTCCCTCTTTGTGAATGCTTATGTTAGATTGTTGCACGGTTCGCATTATATTGACACATTTTTGTTATGCTGTAGCGAGAGGGGATATGACGTCATGTTTTGTTTACTTTCGATCAGAATTACTGAGTTGAAATGACTTTTAATGTAATCTAGAATGATTTCCCTTGAATAAAAAATCGGAAATTCTTTGTTGGAAATTGCGTTTAAATACACATTCGAGTTTTTATTACTTGTTTATGTAAAAATAAACTCAAAAGTATTGCAAATTTATTCAATTGAGGCAGAAAAAAATCTGAAATCTAATACGGCTAGTGATCGTGGTCGTAATTTCGAATGGTCGTAGGTTGCATAGGTCATATGCAGAGTACTAGCCGTATATTTCATTTGAAATCAATTTTCTTCTATTTAGATTTAGACTTTCCCTTGTGTCCAAAAACTGATTACGATTCCATTTATGTATACCATTCATGCCGGTCATGCCGCCCAATCTTACCACTGGTCTCATGTCCACTTACTCCAACAATAGTTGAATCTCCCCCTTCCACCAACAAGCTTAAACTCCCTTAAAGAATCCTAAAACCCATTTTTTTAAAATAAAAAGTATAGCCTTTGACCACTGGTCAGTTCAGATAAAAACGAGGCTTTCAGAAATCGAATAAGTTCGTCAGCTACGAGGCAATGACAAGGGTGGGCGCGAGGTGGCTTCCGTGGTGACAGAAAGTCAATACAGACCCCTCCCTCGATCTTTTCATATATTTGGCTCCCAGGCCGGCTACGAGAAGGGAAATTACTCCAATTACATCTACCCCTGGGTTGTCCCCCATATTAATCCAACAGTCGGCAGAACTCGTAGACCTCTGCGTGCAGCACAGGGAGACAGCGCGACATGTGGCTTTGTACTGGTGCTGTGGGAAATACGACATATGGCTTTGTACTGGTGCTGTGGGAAATACGACATATGGCTTTGTACTGTTGCTGTGGGAAATACGACATACGGCTTTGTACTGGTGTAGTACCATACAATATCCTTAGCAACCCACAAGAAATGATTATAAAATAACCTATAACAATCAATAACATAAACATTAATATACAACTCATTAACAAATGCGTCCTTCAATGAGCACATATCAAAGAGTTTTTTTTACAAATTTAATGTTAATGATCGCAGGTTCCCACAGTCTGGACAGGACTGTTTTATGTTTTGAAGATTGTGTGTTTCGTTGATCGATCATGATATGAAATTGTTGTAGTTGTATGAAGTGTGTTACAACTAATGCCTCATGAAGATATTATATAGCGCAGTGCTTCTCAAACTTTTTAGTATTGTGGACCGGCAGGAATTTTTTTCCATTGCACCAGGAACCGGTGAACTATTTTCCTGGTACTGACGTGGTAGCGAGATGTCCTTTCCTGGTAACTTCTGCGGACCGTCATTGGATGGCACATGTACTGGCACCGATCCGCGGACCACCATTTTGAGAAGCACTGATATAGCGCATGCGAGAAAAGCGGTATATCAAATCCTAAATCGAGAACAAAATATTTCACTATAGTCTCTACACATTTCGGAGCATGGTGGCGTATCTTGGGGCTTTATTCATTGAAACAAGTGAGTGAGCTGGGCTCAGCTGGGTCATATGACGTTGAATAATGTAGCTAATGACTGTGCCGGTCTTCAAACAAATCATTTTAAAGATTTAGAAAGCTTTTTCCTCCGGTTGGAGGAATTTTCCCCGCGGCACACATCTTCTTGCGGCACAGCGCCACGGTTGCGGAGCTCTTTTGGAGAAGGTAGGGATAAAATTAATGATCTTCGTATTATACCGTGTGATTTAAAACTACAGGGATCAGATTCACTTATTTTTCTCTCTCTTCTTTTGTACGGAACAATTTGTCCCCGTGTCTGACACCCCAACATTATCTATACCTCCGCTTGTCATTCGCGTGTCACGTGCCCTTTTCAGACTCGTCTGGTGCTCGGCTAACATCCAATAAACGAGAGGGGGGCCTAGAATGAAAGGCCGAGTGTGTGGCCGGTGGAGATAAACGGCATCAAACCTGACTAAGTCGTCAGAAAGCCGTAAAGAAAAAGCCACGGGTCGGATCAGAAATCCCTGGAGGACCGAGAACCTAATTTCTCACCCGTTCAAAGGGAGGGAAGGACGGTAAAGAAGCGGGAGGGTGGTGGTCTGAAAAGCGTGATAAATATGAATGTAATTAAATCTTGTTTGACGAGTTTTCAGGATTAGAGTTCATCCCCCCCCCCAACCCGCCTCAGAAGCCAATTCATGTGATGAAGCTGATTTCCTGTGGGTTGCGGTACCTTCCACTACCAGCTCATCTTTTCTCTATTTGTCTCTTGAAGTCAGGTCAGAATGAAAAAAGAAAAAGAAGAACAGAAAAAATGTAGCGGGTGTATCGACTTTGAGTAACAGACCGGGAGGTAATTGATGCAACCTGTCGGCTCCCGGCTGTTGTGGTTATATGCTAATGTCCGAGCAGCCCAGCTTCATCTCCGGTCCCAATATGGAAATGTTGAAGGCCTTCACCTCGGTGGGTTGTAATTTTAAAAGTTGCATTGTCGCCCTAGACGCCAGACCATATATTGGATGGGTTTTAATTTCATGTGCTGGCTGCTTAATGTTGGAGAGGATAGGAGCTGTGTTAGCGGCCAACTGTGTAATGTATATATGGTCGTCCTATTGTTGGGCGTGAGGTAATATAATTATATTGCCTGCCTGTTGTTGGACTACAAGTGATATGTACTGGCTAACTATTGTTCGACTTCAAGTGATAATTACTGGCTAACTCTAACTATTGTTGGACTATGAGTGATATGTACTGAGTACTGGCTAACTATTGTTGGACTATAAGTGATATGTATCGGTTGCCAATTGTTGGACTGTAAGTGATATGTATTGGCTGTCAATTGTTGGACTGTAAGTGATATGTATTGGTTGCCAATTGTTGGACTGTAAGTGATATGTATTAGCTGCCAATTGTTGGACTGTAAGTGATATGTATTGGCTGCCAAGAATTGTGATATCTTGGCCGGTGAGTTAGCATAACGGCAGCCATCGTTTCTTATTTTTTTGGACTATTTTCCTCTTCCCACTCCCATCCCTTTCCTCTTCCCACTCCCATCCCTTTCCTCTTCCCACTCCCATCCCTTTCCTCTTCCCACTCCCATCCCTTTCCTCTTCCCACTCCCATCCCTTTCCTCTTCCCACTCCCATCCCTTTCCTCTTCCCACTCCCATCCCTTTCCTCTTCCCACTCCCATCCCTTTCCTCTTCCCACTCCCATCCCTTTCCTCTTCCCACTCCCATCCCTTTCCTCTTCCCACTCCCATCCCTTTCCTCTTCCCACTCCCATCCCTTTCCTCTTCCCACTCCCATCCCTTTCCTCTTCCCACTCCCATCCCTTTCCTCTTCCCACTCCCATCCCTTTCCTCTTCCCACTCCCATCCCTTTCCTCTTCCCACTCCCATCCCTTTCCTCTTCCCACTCCCATCCCTTTCCTCTTCCCACTCCCATCCCTTTCCTCTTCCCACTCCCATCCCTTTCCTCTTCCCACTCCCATCCCTTTCCTCTTCCCACTCCCATCCCTTTCCTCTTCCCACTCCCATCCCTTTCCTCTTCCCACTCCCATCCCTTTCCTCTTCCCACTCCCATCCCTTTCCTCTTCCCACTCCCATCCCTTTCCTCTTCCCACTCCGATTATATGTGGTGTGTGTGGGGGTATATTGTTGAGGGGGGGGGGGGGGGGGGGGGGGGGGGGGGGGGGGGGGGGGGGGGGGGGGGGGGGGGGTGGGGTTTTTTGTTTTTTTTTTTATATGACACATGTAATAGTACAATATATAGAAAGGGATAATGAAAAAAAATAAGGGAGATGAACTAGAACTAAAGGAGAGTAAATCACATAGCAAATGGAAGAGGACATCTAACACATTACCATGCATAGTAAATAGACAATTCAATGTAATAGGCAAATAGCATGACAGTAAGAGGCAATATAATGACAGTGAATAGTTAATATAACTGAAAGGCCGCAGGCATTGCAAAGCAATTGAAGAGGAAATCATTACAGTTAGTATGTCATACAGTATGGATGGTGATTAAGGTTGTTTTATTAAAAAAAAATATGGGTAGTCTTTTAGGAGATATCAAGTGGAGTGAAAATTATAAATGAGTTTGAGGAGAAATTAAAGTGGGAAAGAAGGAGTTGGATGTATAAGAAAGGGGAATGAAAAAATAGTAGAGTAATGGGGCACAGGGAGATGAAGATAGATAAGAGGGATGAGGGAAGGTGAAGAGGAGAGAGAGATTATCGAGTGATACGTAGGAGTGAAGAATGAGATAGAAATCTAGCTAGAAGGAGAGAGAAAGGATAGAGGGAGATGGAGTAGAGAAAAGGAGAGGGGGAAGATAGAGGGAGAGAGAGAAGAGAGAGAGATGAGCTAGAGATATAGATCGGGCGAGAGAATGTGAGTTATCATATCTATCTCTTTCTCTCTTCCGCTCTCGCTCCCTCACCCACATCAGTCTCCGCTCATACTCTATACAGCTAGAGATCTCTCGCAGCATCGCTTATCGCACCTATCTCATGGCATTAGCTCGATCGCTTTCTCTCTCATCCTCTCGCGCATCCCCCCCTCTCTCTCGCTATCCATTATCTCGATCAGGCGCGATAGGTACGTTAGAGCGATAGCAGTGCTCGATGTCATCGCTCTATCACGAACAAACTAGCTAGAGACGAGCTATAGATAATATTAGCTGGATACCGATTCAGTAAGATGTGATTAGACTACAAATGGAAAAATGGGAGAAGATATATTTCGATAAGTAGAAGATAGTATTCACCATCAGCCTCCCCCCTCATCCCTCTAACTCCACAACTCATCTTGAGTCACCGGTGTAGAGGAGGAGGATGTTGTCATCAAATTGGTCAAGAAAATTCAAAGACCAAACTTGACTAACTTTTCGAGAAATTGCTGAAATGAGTTTCACGCATGTAGTCAATCAAGAAAGCGAATCGAATCAAATAATAAATTCTATCTAATTTGTAACCTCAATCAAGTGGTGTCTGGGATTGATTGAAAACTCATAATTGTTGAATGATGAAGAAAGAGTCGAAGTCACCCTATAGTTTCTCAGATTAATATTGGTCGCTCACCGCCTGTCGTGACTCTGGGGTCTGCCCAAACACAAATGGTTGTGTGATGACGAATGGACCTGTATAATCTAGGTCACGTGAGCAACATAACAACGCTTGTAGCAGACGTCAGCCAATTTTAACTCCAAGAATTTATTGGTTAGAAGCCATGGTACAATCAGCTGAATCAGTGAGCTAGCCTGGAAACTGTCCCTACATCGACTTAATCACCTTTTCATAGAGCATCGAGTCTCGCGAAGCTGCGTTACGCCGAGCGTCGTAAGAATCGAGGGATGGGGGGCGGTTAATCCCGGATCGTAATTTGTTTCTTTTAAATGGCGGCCATGAATTCTTTCGCCTTTTCACCCCACCCTGGGTGGCAGTGGTTGAATGACATTTGATGCAGTGGTTGAATGACATTGGGTTCAGTGGTTGAATGACATTGGATGCAGTGGTTGAATGACATTGGATGCAGTGGTTGAATGACATTGGATGCAGTGGTTGAATGACATTGGATGCAGTGGTTGAATGACATTGGATGCAGTGGTTGAATGACATTGGATGCAGTGGTTGAATGACATTGGATGCAGTGGTTGAATGACATTGGATGCAGTGGTTGAATGACATTGGATGCAGTGGTTGAATGACATTGGATGCAGTGGTTGAATGACATTGGATGCAGTGGTTGAATGACATTGGATGCAGTGGTTGAATGACATTGGATGCAGTGGTTGAATGACATTGGATGCAGTGATTGAATGACATTGGATGCAGTGGTTGAATGACATTGGATGCAGTGGTTGAATGACATTGGATGCAGTGGTTGAATGACATTGGATGCAGTGGTTGAATGACATTGGATGCAGTGGTTGAATGACATTGGGTTCAGTGGTTGAATGACATTGGATGCAGTGATTGAATGACATTGGGTTCAGTGATTGAATGACATTGGGTTCAGTGATTGAATGACATTGGGTGCAGTGATTGAATGACATTGGGTTCAGTGGTTGAATGACATTGGGTGCAGTGATTGAATGACATTGGGTGCAGTGATTGAATGACATTGGGTTCAGTGATTGAATGACATTGGGTTCAGTGATTGAATGACATTGGATGCAGTGGTTGAATGACATTGGATGCAGTGATTGAATGACATTGGATGCAGTGGTTGAATGACATTGGGTTCAGTGATTGAATGACATTGGGTGCAGTGATTGAATGACATTGGGTTCAGTGGTTGAATGACATTGGATGCAGTGGTTGAATGACATTGGGTTCAGTGATTGAATGACATTGGGTGCAGTGATTGAATGACATTGGGTTCAGTGGTTGAATGACATTGGATGCAGTGATTGAATGACATTGGGTGCAGTGATTGAATGACATTGGGTTCAGTGGTTGAATGACATTGGATGCAGTGGTTGAATGACATTTGATGCAGTGATTGAATGACATTGGATGCAGTGGTTGAATGACATTGGGTGCAGTGATTGAATGACATTGGGTGCAGTGATTGAATGACATTGGGTTCAGTGGTTGAATGACATTGGATGCAGTGGTTGAATGACATTGGGTTCAGTGATTGAATGACATTGGGTGCAGTGATTGAATGCCATTGGGTTCAGTGATTGAGTGACATTGGGTTCAGTGATTGAATGACATTGGGTTCAGTGATTGAATGACATTGGATGCAGTGGTTGAATGACATTGGATGCAGTGATTGAATGACATTGGATGCAGTGGTTGAATGACATTGGATGCAGTGATTGAATGACATTGGATGCAGTGATTGAATGACATTGGATGCAGTGGTTGAATGACATTGGGTTCAGTGATTGAATGACATTGGATGCAGTGGTTGAATGACATTGTTTCAGTGATTGAATGACATTGGGTGCAGTGATTGAATGACATTGGGTTCAGTGATTGAATGACATTGGGATGCAGTGATTGAATGACATTGGATGCAGTGATTGAATGACATTTGGATGCAGTGATTGAATGACATTGGATGCAGTGGTTGAATGACATTGGATGCAGTGATTGAATGACATTGGGATGCAGTGGTTGAATGACATTGGGTGCAGTGGTTGAATGACATTGGATGCAGTGGTTGAATGACATTGGGTTCAGTGATTGAATGACATTGGGTGCAGTGATTGAATGACATTGGGTTCAGTGGTTGAATGACATTGGATGCAGTGATTGAATGACATTGGGTGCAGTGATTGAATGACATTGGGTTCAGTGGTTGAATGACATTGGGTTCAGTGATTGAATGACATTGGGTTCAGTGATTGAATGACATTGGGTTCAGTGATTGAATGACATTGGGTTCAGTGGTTGAATGACATTGGGTTCAGTGATTGAATGACATTGGGTGCAGTGATTGAATGACATTGGGTGCAGTGATTGAATGACATTGGGTTCAGTGATTGAATGACATTGGGTTCAGTGATTGAATGACATTGGATTCAGTGGTTGAATGACATTGGGTTCAGTGGTTGAATGACATTGGGTTCAGTGATTGAATGACATTGGGTTCAGTGGTTGAATGACATTGGGTTCAGTGATTGAATGACATTGGGTTCAGTGATTGAATGACATTGGGTTCAGTGATTGAATGACATTGGGTTCAGTGGTTGAATGACATTGGGTTCAGTGATTGAATGACATTGGGTGCAGTGATTGAATGACATTGGGTGCAGTGATTGAATGACATTGGGTTCAGTGATTGAATGACATTGGGTTCAGTGATTGAATGACATTGGATTCAGTGATTGAATGACATTGGGTTCAGTGGTTGAATGACATTGGGTTCAGTGATTGAATGACATTGGGTTCAGTGGTTGAATGACATTGGGTTCAGTGATTGAATGACATTGGGTTCAGTGATTGAATGACATTGGGTTCAGTGGTTGAATGACATTGGGTGCAGTGATTGAATGACATTGGGTGCAGTGATTGAATGACATTGGGTTCAGTGATTGAATGACATTGGGTTCAGTGATTGAATGACATTGGGTTCAGTGGTTGAATGACATTGGGTTCAGTGATTGAATGACATTGGGTTCAGTGATTGAATGACATTGGGATGCAGTGGTTGAATGACATTGGGTTCAGTGATTGAATGACATTGGGTTCAGTGATTGAATGACATTGGGTTCAGTGATTGAATGACATTGGGTTCAGTGATTGAATGACATTGGGTTCAGTGATTGAATGACATTGGGTTCAGTGATTGAATGACATTGGGTTCAGTGATTGAATGACATTGGGTTCAGTGGTTGAATGACATTGGGTTCAGTGATTGAATGACATTGGGTTCAGTGATTGAATGACATTGGATGCAGTGGTTGAATGACATTGGGTTCAGTGGTTGAATGACATTGGATGCAGTGATTGAATGACATTGGGTGCAGTGGTTGAATGACATTGGGATGCAGTGGTTGAATGACATTGGATGCAGTGGTTGAATGACATTGGATGCAGTGATTGAATGACATTGGGATGCAGTGGTTGAATGACATTGGATGCAGTGGTTGAATGACATTGGATGCAGTGGTTGAATGACATTGGATGCAGTGGTTGAATGACATTGGATGCAGTGGTTGAATGACATTTGGATGCAGTGGTTGAATGACATTGGATGCAGTGATTGAATGACATTGGATGCAGTGTTGAATGACATTGGATGCAGTGTTGAATGACATTGGATGCAGTGGTTGAATGACATTGGATGCAGTGGTTGAATGACATTGGATGCAGTGATTGAATGACATTGGATGCAGTGGTTGAATGACATTGGATGCAGTGGTTGAATGACATTGGATGCAGTGGTTGAATGACATTGGATGCAGTGGTTGAATGACATTGGATGCAGTGATTGAATGACATTGGATGCAGTGGTTGAATGACATTGGATGCAGTGGTTGAATGACATTGGATGCAGTGGTTGAATGACATTGGATGCAGTGGTTGAATGACATTGGATGCAGTGGTTGAATGACATTGGATGCAGTGGTTGAATGACATTGGATGCAGTGATTGAATGACATTGGATGCAGTGGTTGAATGACATTGGATGCAGTGGTTGAATGACATTGGATGCAGTGGTTGAATGACATTGGATGCAGTGATTGAATGACATTGGATGCAGTGGTTGAATGACATTGGATGCAGTGGTTGAATGACATTGGATGCAGTGGTTGAATGACATTGGATGCAGTGGTTGAATGACATTGGATGCAGTGGTTGAATGACATTGGATGCAGTGGTTGAATGACATTGGATGCAGTGATTGAATGACATTGGATGCAGTGGTTGAATGACATTGGATGCAGTGGTTGAATGACATTGGATGCAGTGGTTGAATGACATTGGATGCAGTGGTTGAATGACATTGGATGCAGTGATTGAATGACATTGGATGCAGTGGTTGAATGACATTGGATGCAGTGGTTGAATGACATTGGATGCAGTGGTTGAATGACATTGGATGCAGTGGTTGAATGACATTGGATGCAGTGGTTGAATGACATTGGATGCAGTGGTTGAATGACATTGGATGCAGTGGTTGAATGACATTGGATGCAGTGGTTGAATGACATTGGATGCAGTGGTTGAATGACATTGGATGCAGTGGTTGAATGACATTGGATGCAGTGGTTGAATGACATTGGATGCAGTGGTTGAATGACATTGGATGCAGTGGTTGAATGACATTGGATGCAGTGGTTGAATGACATTGGATGCAGTGATTGAATGACATTGGATGCAGTGGTTGAATGACATTGGATGCAGTGGTTGAATGACATTGGATGCAGTGGTTGAATGACATTGGATGCAGTGGTTGAATGACATTGGATGCAGTGGTTGAATGACATTGGATGCAGTGGTTGAATGACATTGGATGCAGTGGTTGAATGACATTGGATGCAGTGGTTGAATGACATTGGATGCAGTGGTTGAATGACATTGGATGCAGTGATTGAATGACATTGGATGCAGTGATTGAATGACATTGGATGCAGTGATTGAATGACATTGGATGCAGTGGTTGAATGACATTGGATGCAGTGGTTGAATGACATTGGATGCAGTGGTTGAATGACATTGGATGCAGTGGTTGAATGACATTGGATGCAGTGATTGAATGACATTGGATGCAGTGGTTGAATGACATTGGATGCAGTGGTTGAATGACATTGGATGCAGTGGTTGAATGACATTGGATGCAGTGGTTGAATGACATTGGATGCAGTGGTTGAATGACATTGGATGCAGTGATTGAATGACATTGGATGCAGTGGTTGAATGACATTGGATGCAGTGGTTGAATGACATTGGATGCAGTGGTTGAATGACATTGGATGCAGTGGTTGAATGACATTGGATGCAGTGATTGAATGACATTGGATGCAGTGGTTGAATGACATTGGATGCAGTGGTTGAATGACATTGGATGCAGTGGTTGAATGACATTGGATGCAGTGGTTGAATGACATTGGATGCAGTGATTGAATGACATTGGATGCAGTGGTTGAATGACATTGGATGCAGTGGTTGAATGACATTGGATGCAGTGGTTGAATGACATTGGATGCAGTGGTTGAATGACATTTGATGCAGTGGTTGAATGACATTGGATGCAGTGGTTGAATGACATTGGATGCAGTGGTTGAATGACATTGGATGCAGTGGTTGAATGACATTGGATGCAGTGGTTGAATGACATTGGATGCAGTGGTTGAATGACATTGGATGCAGTGGTTGAATGACATTGGATGCAGTGATTGAATGACATTGGATGCAGTGGTTGAATGACATTGGATGCAGTGGTTGAATGACATTTGGATGCAGTGGTTGAATGACATTGGATGCAGTGGTTGAATGACATTGGGTTCAGTGATTGAATGACATTGGGTTCAGTGGTTGAATGACATTGGGTTCAGTGATTGAATGACATTGGGTTCAGTGATTGAATGACATTGGGTTCAGTGATTGAATGACATTGGGTTCAGTGATTGAATGACATTGGGTTCAGTGATTGAATGACATTGGGTTCAGTGATTGAATGACATTGGGTTCAGTGATTGAATGACATTGGGTTCAGTGATTGAATGACATTGGGTTCAGTGATTGAATGACATTGGGTTCAGTGATTGAATGACATTGGGTTCAGTGATTGAATGACATTGGGTTCAGTGATTGAATGACATTGGGTTCAGTGATTGAATGACATTGGGTTCAGTGGTTGAATGACATTGGGTTCAGTGATTGAATGACATTGGGTTCAGTGATTGAATGACATTGGGTTCAGTGATTGAATGACATTGGGTTCAGTGGTTGAATGACATTGGGTTCAGTGATTGAATGACATTGGGTTCAGTGGTTGAATGACATTGGGTTCAGTGATTGAATGACATTGGGTTCAGTGATTGAATGACATTGGGTTCAGTGATTGAATGACATTGGGTTCAGTGGTTGAATGACATTGGGTGCAGTGATTGAATGACATTGGGTGCAGTGATTGAATGACATTGGGTTCAGTGATTGAATGACATTGGATGCAGTGGTTGAATGACATTGGATGCAGTGATTGAATGACATTGGGTTCAGTGGTTGAATGACATTGGATGCTGTGATTGAATGACATTGGATGCAGTGGTTGAATGACATTGGATGCAGTGATTGAATGACATTGGGTTCAGTGGTTGAATGACATTGGATGCAGTGATTGAATGACATTGGATGCAGTGATTGAATGACATTGGATGCAGTGATTGAATGACATTGGATGCAGTGATTGAATGACATTGGATGCAGTGATTGAATGACATTGGGTTCAGTGGTTGAATGACATTGGATGCTGTGATTGAATGACATTGGATACAGTGATTGAATGACATTGGATGCAGTGATTGAATGACATTGGATGCAGTGATTGAATGACATTGGGTTCAGTGGTTGAATGACATTGGATGCAGTGATTGAATGACATTGGGTTCAGTGGTTGAATGACATTGGATGCAGTGGTTGAATGACATTGGATGCAGTGGTTGAATGACATTGGATGCAGTGATTGAATGACATTGGGTTCAGTGGTTGAATGACATTGGATGCAGTGATTGAATGACATTGGATGCAGTGGTTGAATGACATTGGATGCAGTGGTTGAATGACATTGGATGCAGTGGTTGAATGACATTGGATGCAGTGGTTGAATGACATTGGGTTCAGTGGTTGAATGACATTGGATGCAGTGGTTGAATGACATTGGATGCAGTGGTTGAATGACATTGGATGCAGTGGTTGAATGACATTGGATGCAGTGGTTGAATGACATTTGATGCAGTGGTTGAATGACATTTGATGCAGTGGTTGAATGACATTGGATGCAGTGGTTGAATGACATTGGATGCAGTGGTTGAATGACATTGGATGCAGTGGTTGAATGACATTTGATGCAGTGGTTGAATGACATTGGATGCAGTGGTTGAATGACATTGGATGCAGTGGTTGAATGACATTGGATGCAGTGGTTGAATGACATTGGATGCAGTGATTGAATGACATTGGATGCAGTGGTTGAATGACATTGGATGCAGTGGTTGAATGACATTTGATGCAGTGGTTGAATGACATTGGATGCAGTGGTTGAATGACATTGGATGCAGTGATTGAATGACATTGGATGCAGTGGTTGAATGACATTGGATGCAGTGGTTGAATGACATTTGATGCAGTGGTTGAATGACATTGGATGCAGTGATTGAATGACATTGGATGCAGTGGTTGAATGACATTGGATGCAGTGGTTGAATGACATTGGATGCAGTGGTTGAATGACATTGGATGCAGTGGTTGAATGACATTGGATGCAGTGGTTGAATGACATTGGATGCAGTGATTGAATGACATTGGATGCAGTGGTTGAATGACATTGGATGCAGTGGTTGAATGACATTGGATGCAGTGGTTGAATGACATTGGATGCAGTGGTTGAATGACATTGGATGCAGTGATTGAATGACATTTGATGCAGTGGTTGAATGACATTGGATGCAGTGGTTGAATGACATTGGATGCAGTGGTTGAATGACATTGGATGCAGTGGTTGAATGACATTGGATGCAGTGATTGAATGACATTGGATGCAGTGGTTGAATGACATTGGATGCAGTGGTTGAATGACATTTGATGCAGTGGTTGAATGACATTGGATGCAGTGATTGAATGACATTGGATGCAGTGGTTGAATGACATTGGATGCAGTGGTTGAATGACATTGGATGCAGTGGTTGAATGACATTGGATGCAGTGGTTGAATGACATTGGATGCAGTGGTTGAATGACATTTGGATGCAGTGGTTGAATGACATTGGATGCAGTGGTTGAATGACATTGGATGCAGTGGTTGAATGACATTGGATGCAGTGGTTGAATGACATTGGATGCAGTGGTTGAATGACATTGGATGCAGTGGTTGAATGACATTGGATGCAGTGATTGAATGACATTGGATGCAGTGGTTGAATGACATTGGATGCAGTGGTTGAATGACATTGGATGCAGTGGTTGAATGACATTGGATGCAGTGGTTGAATGACATTGGATGCAGTGATTGAATGACATTGGATGCAGTGGTTGAATGACATTGGATGCAGTGGTTGAATGACATTGGATGCAGTGGTTGAATGACATTGGATGCAGTGGTTGAATGACATTGGATGCAGTGGTTGAATGACATTGGATGCAGTGGTTGAATGACATTGGATGCAGTGGTTGAATGACATTGGATGCAGTGGTTGAATGACATTGGATGCAGTGGTTGAATGACATTGGATGCAGTGGTTGAATGACATTGGATGCAGTGGTTGAATGACATTGGATGCAGTGGTTGAATGACATTGGATGCAGTGGTTGAATGACATTGGATGCAGTGGTTGAATGACATTGGATGCAGTGGTTGAATGACATTGGATGCAGTGGTTGAATGACATTGGATGCAGTGGTTGAATGACATTGGATGCAGTGGTTGAATGACATTGGATGCAGTGGTTGAATGACATTGGATGCAGTGGTTGAATGACATTGGATGCAGTGGTTGAATGACATTGGATGCAGTGGTTGAATGACATTTGATGCAGTGGTTGAATGACATTGGATGCAGTGGTTGAATGACATTGGATGCAGTGGTTGAATGACATTGGATGCAGTGGTTGAATGACATTGGATGCAGTGGTTGAATGACATTGGATGCAGTGGTTGAATGACATTGGATGCAGTGGTTGAATGACATTGGATGCAGTGGTTGAATGACATTGGATGCAGTGGTTGAATGACATTGGATGCAGTGGTTGAATGACATTGGATGCAGTGGTTGAATGACATTTGATGCAGTGGTTGAATGACATTGGATGCAGTGGTTGAATGACATTGGATGCAGTGATTGAATGACATTGGATGCAGTGGTTGAATGACATTGGATGCAGTGGTTGAATGACATTGGATGCAGTGGTTGAATGACATTGGATGCAGTGGTTGAATGACATTGGATGCAGTGGTTGAATGACATTGGATGCAGTGGTTGAATGACATTTGGATGCAGTGTTGAATGACATTGGATGCAGTGGTTGAATGACATTGGATGCAGTGGTTGAATGACATTGGATGCAGTGATTGAATGACATTGATGCAGTGATTGAATGACATTGGATGCAGTGATTGAATGACATTGGATGCAGTGGGTTGAATGACATTGGATGCAGTCGTTGAATGACATTGGATGCAGTGGTTGAATGACATTTGATGCAGTGGTTGAATGACATTGGATGCAGTGATTGAATGACATTGGATGCAGTGGTTGAATGACATTGGATGCAGTGGTTGAATGACATTGGATGCAGTGGTTGAATGACATTGGATGCAGTGGTTGAATGACATTGGATGCAGTGGTTGAATGACATTTGGATGCAGTGGTTGAATGACATTGGATGCAGTGATTGAATGACATTGGATGCAGTGGTTGAATGACATTGGATGCAGTGGTTGAATGACATTGGATGCAGTGGTTGAATGACATTTGGATGCAGTGGTTGAATGACATTGGATGCAGTGATTGAATGACATTGGATGCAGTGGTTGAATGACATTGGATGCAGTGGTTGAATGACATTGGATGCAGTGGTTGAATGACATTGGATGCAGTGGTTGAATGACATTGGATGCAGTGATTGAATGACATTGGATGCAGTGGTTGAATGACATTGGATGCAGTGGTTGAATGACATTGGATGCAGTGGTTGAATGACATTGGATGCAGTGGTTGAATGACATTGGATGCAGTGGTTGAATGACATTGGATGCAGTGGTTGAATGACATTTGATGCAGTGGTTGAATGACATTGGATGCAGTGGTTGAATGACATTGGATGCAGTGGTTGAATGACATTGGATGCAGTGGTTGAATGACATTGGATGCAGTGGTTGAATGACATTGGATGCAGTGATTGAATGACATTGGATGCAGTGGTTGAATGACATTGGATGCAGTGGTTGAATGACATTGGATGCAGTGGTTGAATGACATTGGATGCAGTGGTTGAATGACATTGGATGCAGTGGTTGAATGACATTGGATGCAGTGGTTGAATGACATTGGATGCAGTGGTTGAATGACATTGGATGCAGTGGTTGAATGACATTGGATGCAGTGGTTGAATGACATTGGATGCAGTGGTTGAATGACATTGGATGCAGTGGTTGAATGACATTGGATGCAGTGATTGAATGACATTGGATGCAGTGGTTGAATGACATTGGATGCAGTGGTTGAATGACATTGGATGCAGTGGTTGAATGACATTGGATGCAGTGGTTGAATGACATTGGATGCAGTGATTGAATGACATTGGATGCAGTGGTTGAATGACATTGGATGCAGTGGTTGAATGACATTGGATGCAGTGGTTGAATGACATTGGATGCAGTGGTTGAATGACATTGGATGCAGTGGTTGAATGACATTGGATGCAGTGGTTGAATGACATTGGATGCAGTGATTGAATGACATTGGATGCAGTGGTTGAATGACATTGGATGCAGTGGTTGAATGACATTGGATGCAGTGGTTGAATGACATTGGATGCAGTGGTTGAATGACATTGGATGCAGTGATTGAATGACATTGGATGCAGTGGTTGAATGACATTGGATGCAGTGGTTGAATGACATTGGATGCAGTGGTTGAATGACATTGGATGCAGTGATTGAATGACATTGGATGCAGTGATTGAATGACATTGGATGCAGTGATTGAATGACATTGGATGCAGTGGTTGAATGACATTGGATGCAGTGGTTGAATGACATTGGATGCAGTGGTTGAATGACATTTGATGCAGTGGTTGAATGACATTGGATGCAGTGGTTGAATGACATTGGATGCAGTGATTGAATGACATTGGATGCAGTGGTTGAATGACATTGGATGCAGTGGTTGAATGACATTGATGCAGTGGTTGAATGACATTGGATGCAGTGGTTGAATGACATTGGATGCAGTGGTTGAATGACATTGGATGCAGTGGTTGAATGACATTGGATGCAGTGTTGAATGACATTGGATGCAGTGGTTGAATGACATTGGATGCAGTGGTTGAATGACATTGGATGCAGTGGTTGAATGACATTGGATGCAGTGGTTGAATGACATTGGATGCAGTGGTTGAATGACATTGGATGCAGTGGTTGAATGACATTGGATGCAGTGATTGAATGACATTGGATGCAGTGGTTGAATGACATTGGATGCAGTGGTTGAAATTGATGCAGTGGTTGAATGACATTGAATGCAGTGGTTGAAGGACATTGGATGCAGTGGTTGAATGACATTGGATGCAGTGGTTGAATAACATTTGATGAATTAGTTGAATGACATTGGATGCAGTGGTTGAAGGACATTGGATGCAGTGGTTGAATGACATTGGATGCAGTGGTTGAATGACATTTGATGCAGTGGTTGAATGACATTGAATGCAGTTGTTGAATGACATTGGATGCAGTGGTTGAATGACATTGGATGCAGTGATTGAATGACATTGGATGCAGTGGTTGAATGACATTGGATGCAGTGATTGAATGACATTGGATGCAGTGATTGAATGACATTGAATGCAGTGGTTGAATGACATTGGATTCAGTGATTGAATGACATTGGATGCAGTGATTGAATGACATTGGATGCAGTGATTGAATGACATTGGATGCTGTGATTGAATGACATTGGATGCAGTGGTTGAATGACATTGGATGCAGTGATTGAATGACATTGGATGCAGTGGTTGAATGACATTGGATGCAGTGGTTGAAATTGATGCAGTGGTTGAATGACATTGAATGCAGTGGTTGAAGGACATTGGATGCAGTGGTTGAATGACATTGGATGCAGTGGTTGAATAACATTTGATGCATTAGTTGAATGACATTTGATGCAGTGGTTGAATGACATTGAAGGCAGTTGTTGAATGACATTGGATGCAGTGGTTGAATGACATTGGATGCAGTGATTGAATGACATTGGATGCAGTGGTTGAATGACATTGGATGCAGTGATTGAATGCCATTGGATGCAGTGATTGAATGACATTGGATGCAGTGGTTGAATGACATTGGATTCAGTGATTGAATGACATTGGATGCAGTGATTGAATGACATTGGATGCAGTGATTGATTGACATTGGATGCAGTGGTTGAATGACATTGGATGCAGTGATTGAATGACATTGGATGCAGTGATTGAATGACATTGGATGCAGTGGTTGAATGACATTGGATGCAGTGATTGAATGACATTGGATGCAGTGATTGAATGACATTGGATGCAGTGATTGAATGACATTGGATGCAGTGATTGAATGACATTGGATGCAGTGATTGAATGACATTGGATGCAGTGGTTGAATGACATTGGATGCAGTGGTTGAATGACATTGGATGCAGTGATTGAATGACATTGGATGCAGTGATTGAATGCCATTAGATGCAGTGGTTGAATGACATTGGATGCAGTGGTTGAATGACATTGGATGCAGTGGTTGAATGACATTGGATGCAGTGGTTGAATGACATTGGATGCAGTGGTTGAATGACATTGGATCCAGTGATTGAATGACATTAGAGGCAGTTGCGTAATGCGACATCTCGTCTACCGGGTAGAGGATTGTGTGTGTGTGTGTGTTTTCCGC
This sequence comes from Ampullaceana balthica, assembly GCA_944989445.1. Taxonomy (NCBI): domain Eukaryota; kingdom Metazoa; phylum Mollusca; class Gastropoda; family Lymnaeidae; genus Ampullaceana; species Ampullaceana balthica. The sequence continues at coordinate 561,826 of CALYLW010000296.1, read as the reverse complement.
CCCCCCCCCACCCCCGGCTTTTTGGAAATGAAATCTGGAAATAACGAGCCTTTAAATAGCAGCGTCTCAGAAAAGTATATAATATCATTGCACGAATTATTACACTTACAAATACATGTACCTCCACTTTTTCTCCGGTTCTTATGTAAAAGGTATATCCAGTCTCCACGGTTTATATAAAAGTGATTGCAAGTTTTTGTAGTTGATTGTATAAAAAATATACTACTACATATAGCTCAATATATTTCTAGCACTAATTAGGAAAAGTCAGGAATTCGTTCCTTTGAATAGAATTACAGCGTCAGAACGCTGAGCGAACTACTTTGTTTTTTTACTTCAGTATCTTAGAAGCAGACGACTATGTTGGAATGCGATTCAATGAGAGGACTGGTGTGGTCCGGCTATGATGTATTGACAAGCATGCTCGTGCATGACCACACGTCGTTAGGTCATCAGCGCGTGCTCGTTGGGCTGGTAGCCAGGCACTTAGTGCTACGTGTGGTAGACGTTGGCAACAGAGCTTGAAGCGGGCTAGCGGGGGGGGGGAATGGTGGTGGTGGAGTGGAGGGCCTGGACAAAGAGTTGGTTATTGTTTATATATATCTATATCTTTTTTTGTTTTTTCCTAGGTTTATTTGGGGATAGATATGAAAGATTTGTGGACAGACAGATAGACACACAAATATTAGAGACAGAAGGCGGATTGACACAATAAACAGACGGATAGAAAGACGGACAGACTGGTTGACGGGTGAATGCATTTATGTAAATAATAAAATTATGTATAAAATAATGGATAGGTGGGAGACCAGTTGGATGGACAAATGGATGACGGGACGAATGGATACCTGGGTGGCTGAATGGATAACAGGGGTAAAATTCGACTGGATGGATCTATGGATTACTGAATCGTTAAAATACTAGCCCCATTGAGAACTGAAGAGAGGACTGGATAGATAAATGGATCACTGGATGGACGGGTGACTGGAACCGAGGGGTGAAGAGATGACAATATGGATGGATGTCTGACTGGATAACCTGACCGTTGGATAACTAAATAGATAACTCGATGTCATGTCTTAATGGATAGATGGATGATGAATGAATAAGTGGTTGGATGAATGGACCACACATCCATTGCTAATACACATGAATTCTTGTCTTCTACATCTGATAACTCTTAATATTCATTCCATTAAACAGAGTTTCTAATATGTTTACAGTTCAAGGAGTTCTTCATTCAACTAGACATTTCCCAATGCAACAAGTGTACAATTCTAACAAGTTAACCTCACACTTTTATTTTAATTCCACTCTAATCTTTTAGTTTTGTTTTTTTTCATCTGAAACTAAAAATATTTCAATGTATCGCTACAATATTCATGCGGAAATTATTTCTTTTTAAAAAATTCAATTTTAACACCTTGAAATAATAACAACTAATATAACCGTCTATAAGATACTACAGTTTACAACTAAGACTGTTAGATCACAAAAGCTTTCACAAAGACTATGGGATTACGGGAGATATATAACTTAGACTATGAGATAACTACATATATAACACTAAACCATGAGATTACGGTACAAGATATAGGGGCCGTCCATAAAGTACGTCACGCTATTTTTGACCATTTTTAACTCCCCCCTGTCACAAACTGTCTCAAATCTCGGACCCCCTTACCCCCCAAAGTACGTCACGCTTTCGAACAAAAATTATGTTTTTTATTTACAAAATAATTAAAATTTAATATAAAACACCGTGACTTCACACATGGCTGGAACCCCTTCCCTCCTGTCACAAATTGTCACACTTTCTTACACCCCCTCCCCCCTCTGGAGCGTGACGTACTTTATGGACGACCCCATATCACTTAGTATAGTGCAAAAAAATATAGATGTACAATATATTAGAATTTTGTGTAATCTAAAAGCTACCCTCAAAATTTTAACAATAAGTGATTGACTTTATTTACAACACCTCCATAGTAAGCGCCCTGTTTAGAAACCAAAAAAATGCCCCCTTGTGCCCCTTTTTAAAACAAACAGGTCTTCCTCACTGTTTGGGAACCTCTGCCAGCAAGTATTTTGGCACTGGCACAGAGTGACTGTAACTACAACTATAACAGATAACACGCATTTTTTGACGTTATAGCAAAATCAATCAGAAACTGCAGATCTGACTGAAATTGTACAGAAAGAGCCATTTGGGATCACAATGGCGATAGCTGATGTATTTTGTTGGGCAAATATACCGAGGGCTGTTTTTGTTGCTGGCTCTGTCAAAGCTACAGATAGCATTAATGGGTCTGTAGCCCATAGCCGTGACTGACAGCAAACTCTCTAATGCACTTTTCACATTTTCCAATCATGTCATTAGTGATAACCCATTAACGTAACATGAGATCCGTGTGCTGTCCTGTACACGTAACCCATTCACGTAACATTCTACCTATGTGGTGTCTCCATGGACTCGTCTTCGTTCCATGAGCATAAAAAGTTTTTTTCTCTTTTTTTTGTTCGAGTGCATTCCTTGTGCTGTCCTGTATACGTAACCCATTACAGTAACATACGATCCTTGTGCTGTCCTGTACACATAACCCACTCTCATAACATACGATCCTTGTGCTGTCCTGTACGCGTAACCCACTCACATAACATACGATCCCTGTGCTGTCCTGTACGCGTAACCCACTCACATAACATGCGATCCTTGTGCTGTCCTTTACACGTAACCCACTCACATAACATACGATCCTTGTGCTGTCCTGTACGCGTAACCCACTCACATAACATACGATCCTTGTGCTGTCCTTTACACGTAACCCACTCACATAACATACGATCCTTGTGCTGTCCTGTACACGTAACCCATTCTCATAACATACGATCCTTGTGCTGTCCTGTACGCGTAATTTAAAAAACCCAATCACATAACATACGATCCTTGTGCTGTCCTTTACACGTAACCCACTCACATAACATACGATCCTTGTGCTGTCCTGTACACGTAACCCATTCTCATAACATACGATCCTTGTGCTGTCCTGTACACATAACCCACTCTCATAACATACGATCCTTGTGCTGTCCTGTACACATAACCCACTCTCATAACATACGATCCTTGTGCTGTCCTGTACACGTAATCCATTAACATAACATGAGATCCTTGTGATGTCCTTTACAGGTACCCCATTAAAGTAACATACGATCCTTGTGCTGTCCTGTACACGTAACCCACTCACATAACATACGATCCTTGTGCTGTCCTGTACACGTAACCCATTAACATAACATGAGATGCTTGTGATGTCCTTTACAGGTAACCCATTAAAGTAACATACAATCCTTGTGCTGTCCTGTACACGTAATCCATTCTCATAACATACGATCCTTGTGTTGTCCTGTACACGTAACCCACTCACATAACATAAGATCTTTGTGCTGTTCTATACACGTAACCCATTAACGTAATATAAAATCCTAGTAATGTCCTGTACTCGTAACCCATTCACGTAACATACGATCCTTGTGTTGTCCTGTACACGTAACCCACTCACATAACATAAGATCTTTGTGCTGTTCTATACACGTAACCCATTAACGTAATATAAAATCCTAGTAATGTCCTGTACTCGTAACCCATTCACATAACATACGATCCTTGCGTTATCCTGTACACTTAAAGGCAACAACTCCCCAGTTAAATAGACCATTGCAAACACTTTAGGGGACGTCCATAAATGACGTCACGCACCTTGCGAGGGAGGGGGTTCACACATTTGTTACGATGAGTGACGAAGGGGGTGGTTAATGAAATGTGATATCACGTCAAAACAGGCAACTTTAAATATTAGTTCCACTTAAATATTTGATTGCTTACAATTTATTTAATGACGTTTTACATGGCTTCACGCGTGTTACGATATTATAATATAAATAACTAGGTTGTGCTGGGGCGCCTGCGGCGCCCACTTTTTTCAAAAGCCCAACTAATGTGTCCTTGTATGATAGGAAATACGTAATACTAAACTTCCTTAAAACGATGTACAACAGTCTATAGCAGTTAAAAAATCGTGTGGTGATTAGCACTATAAAAATTATAAAATGTCGTCATTGATTGATCTTATATTTAATACAAAGTGTGCATCAAAATGTGTGCAATTTAACTACAAATTAAAGACGCGTTGTAAAAAAATATTATATGACGTCATTGTTTTAGCTCATATTTTTATTTTGGAAAATGGAACAATGTAAAAATAGGATTTCATGATGGTTAATTATTAAATACTTTGTGTACATTCAAGGAAGTTTAATATTTCGTATTTATCAAACAAAGATAAGTTACTTGGGCTTTTGACAAAAAACAAAGTGGGCTCCGTAGGCGCCCTACAACCCCTATTATAAAATACTTTCAGAACATTTCAGAAAGTTAAATATTTCGTATTTATCAAACAAGGAAAAGTTATTTGGGCCTATGAAAAAGGTGGGCGCCGTAGGCGGCCTAAAAAAAGTGGGCGCCGCAGGCGCCACGGCGCCTCAGCACAACCTAGTTTATATAATATTTTTTTACAGTGCTAATCACCACACGATTTTTTAACTAATTTTAGAAAGCAGCGCACCAAATTACTGCACCAAAAAATAAACTCTTTGAGTCAGTCAGCACTGTTTAAAACACAAATGTTAACGTTCACGCGTTGTTTAGTTAATGTTAATCTGGAAACCAAAATGATTATGATTTTTAAGTCTATATTTTCAATTTTTTAAAAAAAGCAGAGTGATGTTAGCGTTAGCGTTAGGCCACGGTCATGCATAATTGAGCTTAAATATATATATATGATTAGGAGTGATAAATTTAAGAATGACGTCACCAAATAAGATTGCTGGTTTTTGTCATAACAAATACTCATATCGGCACTCATATCGGAAAAAAATATCGGTAATATCTGCAAAAATGCATATCGGTAGTCCCCTAATAAAAAACATAAATAAATACTTCATCAAATATGACATCTGGTTTTGGTCCTAACAAATACTCACATATGGGCAAAAAAATAAAATCGGCAATATCGGAAAAAATGCATATCAACAGTCCACTATTTGAAACATGCTTATTTTCAAGGTCCCGGAATTACACGGCACCGCGAGGAAGGATTTTGATACAAATATTAATATACAAAGTTCATTGTGTAAAAAGTTCAATTTAAAAAGGTTGCCAACAACGAGTTAAAACACATGATGGTGTACGTCACGATAGCTCTGCAACCCACGTGACTGCAATAGTCTTTGGATATTTAAGGTACTCAAAGTTGCTTTGCGGAAAACAAGATATAACTTGATAAATTTGATTTCAGTGAAAGATGCATGGCTGAGGGATTACTTACATTACTAACTACCTTCGTAGAGCTTACTTACATTACTAACTACTTTCGTAGAGCTTACTTACATTACTAACTACCTTCGTAGAGCTTACTTACATTACTAACTACCTTCGTAGAGCTTACTTACATTACTAACTACCTTCGTAGAGCTTACTTACATTACTAACTACATTCGTAGAGCTTACTTACATTACTAACTACATTCGTAGAGCTTACTTACATTACTAACTACCTTCGTAGGGCTTACTTACATTACTAACTACATTCGTAGAGCTTACTTACATTACTAACTACATTCGTAGAGCTTACTTACATTACTAACTACCTTCGTAGAGCTTACTTACATTACTAACTACATTCGTAGAGCTTACTTACATTACTAACTACTTTCGTAGAGCTTACTTACATTACTAACTACATTCGTAGAGCTTACTTACATTACTAACTACATTCGTAGAGCTTACTTACATTACTAACTACCTTCGTAGAGATTACTTACATTACTAACTACCTTCGTAGGGCTTATTTTCATTACTAATTATATTTTCATAGGGTTTAATTTAAAGTGGTAACTCATCATTTACACACTCATACAGGTGGTTGCTGAAGCTTGCATAGTCCGATGCTAACTCCAATTAGATCGCGGACAGGTCATTGCAATATTCAAGGTTACGAGTTCCGCCGAGTTGTAGCCCGTCACGCAGTCAGTTGCCAGCTCCGATGATGTATCAGGGAAGCCAACGAGAGTAGCCTACCTTCTGAAGAACAGATAACTTATTTCCTGTCATCGAATGTCGTAAAGGAAATACCTGTATACGACAGTTGTGTGTGGATGTGGGCTGTTGTTTTAACCAACTCTTTTTTAAAGTCTTTAAGTAGTTTGCCGTCTTATTCAATATGAACATTCGTATAAATTATTTGGTCATTCTTTAATCGTTTTGTCTGTCTCATAAGACTAACATTCATATGTAATTATTGGAGCTGTCTCAAAATAGTTGGTTATTTATATTTTAATTTATTTTATTAATTAGTTGGGCTTCGCTTTTAATTGAATAGTATGTTGTACAATTATTTTCATTTGTTTTTCTTTTTATATCGTTTAGGTTGTTTGAAATTAACTTTGGATTTTTATTGGTTTAGTTTTATAGTGTTTATTAAATTGCAATCCTCGTTTCATTATTCCTAGAGCTGCTCTTTAAGTTGTATCATTCAGTTATTTCTTTCTTGTTAATTATGTAACCGTATGATACAGTTGCCTCTATAGCCTCTGCTCTAATAACGGTAAATAATTTCAGGGATTAACACCACGCATTTCACAAAATTAAATAAAGCATGGATGAACGGGATTTTCTGTGTCGACCTGCATCCTTGACCCCCCCCCCTTTCTTGCCGCGTTGGTACAGAAATGTCTATTTGAGAATGTAATTTCACACGATAGGCATATTTACAAAACCCGGTACAATGCGTAGCCCGAAACCATATTACGCCGACAGCCTGCTAATCTCCGCTAACATTTGACAAACAACATTTACACATTTGGTAAACTAACTCTAGCTTTGTTAAAACAATCATTCCACATTTTACCAAGTACAAGTACACATTTGAAATATACAATTATCCGATTAGAAAAATCTAATTAATTACTTGTCTAGCGAGCATTAAAGGCCCATGCAACAACCATTGAACAACATACCAACTACAATTGAACATCTGACCAGCTATCATTGAACATCTGACCAGCTACCATTGAACATCTGATCAACTACAATTGAACATCTGACAAACTACCATTGAACATCTAACCTACTACCATTGAACATCTAACCAACTACCATCTGTACATGGTCGCCCATCACATATCTCCAAATTACACACTGTGACGTATCCCCATCTGTACATGGTCGCCTATCATCTATCTCCAACTTACACACTGTGACGTATCCCCATCTGTACATGGTCGCCCATCACCCATCTCCAACATACACACCGTGACGTATCCCCATCTGTACATGGTCGCCCATCACCCATCTCCAACTTACACACTGTGACGTATCCCCATCTGTACATTGTCGCCCATCACCTATCTCCAACTTACACACCGTGACGTATCCTCTGCCAACTCGTCGCAGATGAAATCGATGCTACAAGCAGTTCTGTTTTTTACTTCTTCTTTCAGCTGGGTTCCCAGCGCTTGACGGATGTCTGGTACTTCCGATTTGTCTCTAGTGCCGCCGCAGTTTGATTTCTTTATGTTCACAGTATTAGGAAGAAAGCTTGTTAAAGTTGGTAGGGTGGGAGGAAAAAGTAATAATTCAATAGAGCAAACATAGTAGGCAAGAGATGATGGTATAGAGTTTATGTGCGGCAGAATGGGCGAAATGGCAAGGGAGGAGGGGGAGGGGAGTTGAGGGTAGGAAGAGTTAACGGCTTCAAATGTCAAAGCCATTAAAATAATTAATCGTGAAGGCAGCTGCCTTGAGGCTGTGTTCACGTAGATTCGCGCTTATTGACCAACGCGAGAAAACTTGGAGTCAGAGTAGTTTGGGTGGGGTGGGGGGAATGGGGTGGGGACGATGACGACACATTCAAAGAAATTACTAACGTCATACGTGGCTCAAGTTATTTGCATGTTGCCTGGACTTTAAAAAAAATTCTTTGATAACTGCAATTATGATTGTGATTGAGTAGCGAAACCTGTTAGTGTTAGAGCACAGATTGTTAGATCAAATATTGTTTGAGTTATGTCATAAACTGATGGTGTTACGATCAAAGTTTGTACGTTTTATTTGAAACCTGTTTGTGAAGGCTTGAAACCGTCTATCGTGAAAAGTGGGATTTGGTAGGGTGATGGGGTTGAAAAAAAAAGGGGGGTGGTAAATAGCAGGTTTGGCTGCAATAGTAGGTTGGGCTGCAATAGTAGGTTGGGCTGCAATAGTAGGTTGGGGTGCAATAGCAGGTTGGGCTGCAATAGTAGGTTGGGCAGCAATAGCAGGTTGGGCAGCAATAGCAGATTGGGCTGCAATAGTAGGTTGGGCTGCAATAGCAGGTTGGGCAGCAATAGCAGGTTGGGCTGCAATAGCAGGTTGGGCTGCAATAGTAGGTTGGGCTGCAATAGTAGGTTGGGCTGCAATAGTAGGTTGGGCTGCAATAGTAGGTTGGGTTGCAATAGTAGGTTGGGATGCAATAGTAGTTTGGGCTGCAATAGTAGGTTGGGCTGCAATAGTAGGTTTGGCTTCAATAGTAGGTTGGGTTGCAATAGTAGGTTGGGTTGCAATAGTAGGTTGGGCTGCAATAGTAGGTTGGGCTGCAATAGTAGGTTGGGTTGCAATAGTAGGTTGGGCTGCAATAGTAGGTTGGGCTGCAATAGTAGGTTGGGTTGCAATAGTAGGTTGGGCTGCAATAGTAGGTTGGGCTGCAATAGTAGGTTGGGCTGCAATAGTAGGTTGGGTTGCAATAGTAGGTTGGGCTGCAATAGTAGGTTGGGTTGCAATAGTAGGTTGGGCTGCAATAGCAGGTTGGGCTGCAATAGCAGGTTGGGCTGCAATAGCAGGTTGGGCTGCAATAGCAGGTTGGGCTGCAATAGCAGGTTGGCAGCAATTTTTCTTCCCTGAAGAAGTCCACGTTTTGGTGACGGTATGATTTGATATCGTGACTAAAACATGTTTTTGTCGGACTAAATCTCTTGTATTTGTAATACTACAACAATAGTTTGTAGGGCAAACCTTCGTCTTAGATTTTAGCATGTTTCCAAATGTTCAAACTGTATATTTGAATACAAAAAGCAGATCTTTATATATTTTTAAAAGAGATATTTTGAAATTATTATAACATACCATCAGTTATGTCAGATCTACAGTCACTTGAGAATTTCAATTATGATAGTTCTCTTCTGAAATAATATGTTTTTGTCTCCCTATAGTTCAGGCTATAAGCAGTGGGTAGAAGATTGAGAAAGAATGGGTTCGATAGGGGTGTACCCTGACCTCTATGTTTAAATAAAGCTACAAATGATATGTGCTTGCTATAGAGATATAGAAGAACATGAGGAAATTCCAGTCAATTTTTTTAACGCTAGTTCTATCTAACCTTTCCACTTTAGATTCTCACGTGATAGATTTAACTGTTACAAAAGGAAGACGACCTTTCGTGGTTGAGGGACAGCATTCAAAAGCACAACAACAAAAATCTATTCCCCCAGCAACATGTATTTATCTGTTCCGTAGGTCACCCCCTACGTTTGTTGCCTGAACACGTGGTTGTTGTCGTTGCTGTCGATCGAGGCCGTGCAGGATTTCTCCGGCCGAAAGTGGGTAATTTCAAGGCTAAAAACGGATGTCTTGTCTATTTAGGGCGATGAATGGAACTCTCGTCTGCAGAAAGTGTATCCCGCTCATCAATACGTCATTACCTACGAGGCGATCAACAGCCGCACAGAGCATGGGCAATTTAATAAAGCACGCGCTCTGACGTCATAGCTTGGGGGGTCGTACTTGTTTTTAGCCAGGAAACCTCACTGTGACTTTTAAATGTCGTCACAAGTGTGTGCCAAATAAGGAAAGATTTTGTGGGGAACACCACATGTTTAAGGGGATAAATAATTTACAGCCAATCGTTTAAGTGGTGAGTTACCTGGTGATCTTTATAGAAGGTAGGTACCGTTCGTGCAAGTCAGTTGGAGGGATATTTAGGTGGTTATTCTGGGAATATCAAAGCATTTAGAGGGAAATCATACTAAAATTAGCATTAAAAATGCAGCCAATCGCTGGCTTCATAATTTTATTGTAGGACAACCCAGAGGATTCCGGATTTGGGTGATGTTGGGAAGGGTAGAGGATAAGAAATGGAAATGATTAGGCAGTAGCATTATGGGGAAAGTGGGCGCGGCAGGTCGTGTTTGAAATATTGTTAAATATAGCACTGACAATAAAAGTGTCAGGCTGACTTTTTGATGTGTCAGCAGTTGATATATTCATTAATGATTAATCGGATTCCCAGTGTTAACATACTTACGATAGAATAGAGCTATCGTTTTGACAGATCTACAGTTTTGACAGATCTAAAGTTGTGACTGAGCTAAAGTCATAACAAATTTATAGGTAAGACAGAGCTGCAGTTATGACGGAGCACAAATTATGACTTAGCAACAGTTATAACCGATTATATGACATAATATTTTTTACTTGGGGTGGGGAATTGTGGCTTTCGATCAACTTATGATGTTAATGAGCTGTTTATGTACCAACTGTCTGTTGAAATAACTATTTAGAATATATCGATTAAAATTATTGGTGCTGGAACTAGCATTGTTAAAATAGTAATTCGATAACATGTAAACAGGGTATGAGTGAGCCTATCTTTGGCTCTCTTTGGATTACACCGCAGCTAAGTTTTTATTTTGTTATTTCTTTATATTCGTTTTATTTGTGTACTATTTGTTCGTTAAGGAAGGCTCTTTGCCGAAACGTTCACTGTTTTGATACGTCCTGTCAGGCTCACTCATACCATGTTTACATGTTATCCATTTACTAATCTATAGGCCTGATTGCAGTCTCACCCACATTTATTTTCTTCACTACATTGTTAAAATACATCACTTACTCGTTCAAGTTTTTTTGAAACCATTAAAAACATTATTGGAATATATAGCTCTCATATGAATGCCCCCCCCCCTAAAAAAAAATTAAAAAAATAAAATTCGTTGATGCTCATGGAACGAAGCCGAGTCCATGGAGACACAACATAGGTAAAACAGTGCAGTGGTGTTAACTTAAATATGACGCTTTCGCAAAAATAAAAAATAAAATAAAAATGCACAACTGGGAGAGTGGGTAGAAAGAAATTATACAGACTATAAAAACGTCTGTTCGTCCTGTTTGAATTAAACCAAAGTTCACGATTGTTTTGGATATTGATTGAAGATTTGAGTTGTCTCCCTGTCTTGTGAGATCATTGAGTCAATTCAACAGAAGGTTCATACGACACAGCATCTAAGGGGGATAATCTAGATTTTAGAACACACATACATAAAAATGTTTGTAAATGTTTTTATAATAGCGTCTAGGGTTCATAATCAAGAGTTTAAACACCGATACAATAAGCTTATAAGATTAAGTGACTGTGTTGTTAAGATATTACAACCATTGCTTCCCAAATAGAGAAGCGACACACCAGGGCGTCATTTCATGGCGAAAATTTATTAATAGAACATCCGGGTGTTAAGTCGGTGTCATTTGCTATTATACAAAACAAGATAATCAGATATTGTTTTGGTCTTATCTTAATAGATTGTATGTTAGAGTCAGCCAGTTATAGGAACTTACAAAGGAAAAACTTGCTTACAGCTCTATTATTCCATAACATTTAGCCTACGTCCTATTACTATTCTATATATGTTAAAAACTTTTGTTTTATCAAACCTTTATACAAATATACATTGAATTCGTAATGAAATATGAAGCTTTCATGTCTCATAAATGAAAAACCTTATAGAAGGTCACGGACTTATTGTGATTGGGTTTCGAGAATTTAATACGAAATTTTATTATATAAAACAATAACCTGCATGCGAATTTCTAACAAAAGTTTTTCTCTACTTTCACTTTGTGCCCGTTTGTCTAGCGTTATATTTTTGTTTATGCTCGTGACTTTTCGTTCCGGTTTTTCTCGTAAAATGGTCATCTAAACTCTGCTGATCATCTTACCGCACGTACACTGTGTAAACATTGCGTGTGCTTCGTGCCATGACGGGAATTTCGGGCTTCAATGCTGAAGCGAAGCTGTAGAATTTTTAGGATTTTGAAATATTAAGTTTGATCTCTTTGGTAGGTGCAATGTGTACAACTAAAAATTAACATTAAAACTGTAAATAGTCCGAAATTGTCTGTCTGTTTACTCGAGTGAAGTGTAGAAAAGTAATTTTAAAATACTTAAAATCCATTTCGCTTGGTAAGTTCGTGCTAATATATTTTTTTTTAAAAATTATTAGGACATGTAATTTTCCTTACCATTCAATGCCGGCCATTATGCACGTAGCGCTTATCTTCATATTCACACAGCCTTTCTTCGTAACATACGTGTATTCATATCATTTCCCGATTTATTTCATTGTGTAAACTCATCTCTGAAAGGAAATTAATGTAATACATTTTCTTCCTGCGGGTTCTCGATGATGTGGTTTGGGTTCCAAGGCAGGGTGGAATCTAGGATTTTGATGGGCCAACGATTCCATAGTTTTAAAATACAAAACCATTTTCAAATTTGTTGTCACATCGGTTTTTTTCCCTCCATAATTTGTTGTAATTCTGTGTATTGTTGTATTTTGGAAAGAAATTACAATTATTTTCAAAGCCTTTTCACAGTACTGTAGTCTGTCAATTTACAAATATCTTTAAAAAAATATGATTTAAATAATAATCAAAATAAGTTACCTTCATAGTCAGTGCCTTATGATTTAGTTCCTTATATATTCCTTAAGCATATAACTATATGTAGGCGCATTCAATTTGAAGTATGGTGTCATGTTTAGTTAAATGCAGTAATTTCTCTCCCCCTACCCCCCCCCATTTGTTTACTAAATACTTCTTTAATGTCGCTTCTTTCAAACTATTTATACGTTTAATATTATTTTTCAACACCGATGATACATTATTTTTTTTTATAATTCAAATGGTTACAATATTACGGTAATCTAAAAATAAAGGTTTATAGTATCGCCACTTTGAGAACCACTGATCTAATGGACATATACCGCAATCTTTAAATATCCGACCGCCAGTGGAGGTGGTATCGACACTTTGAGAACCACTGATCTAATGGACATATACCGCAATCTTTAAATATCCGACCGCCAGTGGAGGTGGTATCGACACTTTGAGAACCACTCGCTTAGACTAAACCTTGGAACTATCGAGAGCCCTTAGTGGTAGCACTAGCACTGATTTCAGAGTCTTAAAATACAAAAAAGCTTGGGGGACAATAAACTCATAGAGTAAGATAGGAGATAAATATTTATAGAGAAGATCTTTTAAACAGACGGCGAGGTAGAATTAATTATACAACTTATTTCATACAACATCTCTGTGACGCATGTGGCGCGTCTCGTATCCCATGATATATATTGCATTTCAATCAGGCCTTCGCCTACCTAACATTTAAATACCACGCTAGATTTATAGAGAGGGTAAATCATGATTGGATCAAATTACATTGAAATGTTTTCTATTAATAACAATTTTTTTTAATAATATTTTTATTTTTGTTTTTGTTTTTTTCGTTGCTTTAAGTCAGTGGTTCCCAAAGTGGTCCGTACGGACCCCCAGGGGTCCGCGGTACCTTTCAGGGGGTCCGTGGAAAATTAAATTTGAAATGGGGGTCCATGAACAACGTGAGGGGGTCCGCGCAAGGTTTAATATAAAACAATAAAACTGTGATCAATTTTTATTATTATGGAAAAAAACAATAAATAAAATACGATATTTGGTGCTATCAGTCAGGGAGTAAAATGTTGTTTTACCTAGATAAGGTAGTAGAACTGAGGTAATTTCCACAGCTATAACCAATCAAAATACTTGGTTTATTGAAGGGTCAAGCTTGATGCGTAAGAAATGCGGAATTCCAATAAGAAGGTCAGAATAATACAAGTTTTTTACTTGAATCTACGAGGGTTGCAAGGTAGGGTATTTTTCGATGTGTCTGGAAGTTATATTTATCTAAATTTTATCCTATAATCAAAAATTATTTTCAATAGTGCTTTACTGTAGCATGCCATTGAAAACGTGAATAATTATTAATTAATTATTAATAATTATTAACACTGGTTTGTTACAACATATAAGAGAATGAGTGAGTCAAGGGCTAGATTTAGACTTGATGGGGACCTAGGCTTGTTGAGATATGGGGGCCTTAGGCTATTTGAGACATGGGGGCCCTTTTGAAGTCCAGATATTCTCTGTCAATAATATGAAAAAAATTCCGGGGGCCTCCAAAAAGGCGGGGGCCCTAAGCTATAGCTTGATTACCAAATAGGTAAATCCAGCACTGAGTGAGACAACAAAACAGTGTTGTTGAACATTTGAAGTATGGTTAAATGTTTGGAAACAAATTCGAAATGTGAAACGTTATTTTCTGAATTAAAAAGATTTTTGAAGTTAAAGCAATAAATACCCTTGACTTCCTGGCATACTTAAAGAAACCTGCAACAGATTAATTTTCAGTACATTGTGTCATTCATCGACATCATTTATGAATTATTCACAAAAAATCTTAGTGAAAGTTTGCATGGATCACTAGATATTATGTCATTAGTTGTTGGCTTCCTTAAGACGGCGGACGTTTCTGTGCTTCTGTGGGATCCTCGCGTATGGCCCTGCAGCTTCTGCTGTGGCTGTACAAGCCCACACATGAATGGCAGCCTTTGCCGCACTTCTAACACTGAAAGGCAGCACCTTGGGTTTGCTGATTTGCTCTCCTTTTCCTCTTTTGGCGGTCCGCGTCTGCGACCTGCCGCAGGTCTCTTTCTCCTGCTTCTAGCCCGGCAGTCAATGCCTGTCTGCATCTGTACCTGTCCCCAGAGAGTTCCTCCCAGCTATTTATGTCAATGCCAATAGCTTTGAGGTCTCTCTTGCAGACATCTTTGTAACGGAGGGGAGGCCGGCCTGTAGTCCTCTGTAGCTCAGAATAGAGTGTGTCCTTTGGGATTCTGCCATCCTCCATTCTGCGCACATGTCCCAACCATCTGAGCCAGCGCTGGCGTAGAAGAGTTTTCATACTTTGTATTTTTGCCTGTTGTAGCACCTCATTGTTGGTGACATGGTCCTGCCAGGCGATACCCAGGATGCGCTGGAGACAGCGCATGTGAAAAGCACTCGATCTCCTTTCTTGTCTGGAGTATAGGGTCCAGGATTCACTGGCATAAAGGAGGGTGTTAGCACACATGCACGGTACACAGCAATTTTGGTTCTGATTGTCAGTTTTTTGTTGTTCCAGACTCTTTTTGAGAGCCTGGCCAGAGTTGTGGAGGCCTTGCCGATCCTTATGTCTAGGTCGGAATCAAGAGACAAGTTGTTGGTGACATTGGAGCCAAGGTATGTAAAGTGATCCACGGCCTCAAGTAGCCATTGATGGTGATGTTGGGTGGATCAGCATCCTGGGCCATCACGTTAGTCTTTTTGAGGCTGATGGTTAGGCCGAAGTCGCTGGTGGCCTTGGCAAAGCAGTCCATTAAGCTTTGCAAATCTGCTTCATTGTGAGTATAGCTATGGCAGCATCATCTGACCATCTGCAAAAAGCATGTCCCTAATGACTGTTTCTCGTATCTTCCTCTTTGACTTCAGCCTGGCCAGATTGAAAAGTTTGCCCTCAGAAAGGGGATGTAGATAAATCCCCTCGGTGTCATTAGTGCACTTAATAAAATTAAAAGGAATGCCTTGAATGAGAGATTATTTACTCAACATTGTTTGAAAAATGAAGAAGACTATAATCGTTTACAAATTAGCACAAAAGTACGTTTATTATCAACAAGTACTTATTTAAATCGATGTATGCTCTCTTTGATTCAGCGTTGGAATTCTAGGAAAACAAAGACAATGATTTGCGACACAATTAAATTTTTAAAAATGATATCTCCTTTATGACTGATTTATTTACCAACTTTAACGAAACTAATTTGAAACTGCAACGTAACCAATTAACTTTAATCAAAACTGAAAGCGTAATATCTGAATTTGTTGCAAACCTTTTTCTGTACAAAACAACAACTTAGAAACAGGAGAATGTTCTCAGTTTCCACAACTTTCAAAATCGCAAAGTAGAGATAAAGATTTGCTTGCTTACTGTCAAAACTTAACAGCTATTCATGCAGACCTGAACCAAAGATTTGAAGATATTCCTCACTTGGATATTCCCGACTGGCAGTTGAACCCTTTTGCGCGTGGACAAATTCAGATACCGAACACAGATGAATCCATACTAATACAGGAGCAGCTTATTGAAATGAAGAACTTGAACCAATGTTTCAACTAGAATACCACAAATTTCGGTACAAAATTAGACACCAATTTTTGTGAATTTATGAGTGTATTTACACTCATAAATTCACATCACTTTCATCAAAGTTATTAATTGTTTTCAATTTTATTTTAAACAAAAGTTATAATTTCAATTAATACTTCTTCAACCAAATGTTTATTTTTGGGGTTTGTAATTTTGGTACTATTCATTTATGTAGTTTTTTCACATGGGGGTCCGTGGGGGAAGTTTTGACTATAAAAGGGGTCCGTGGGTCAAAAAAGTTTGGGAACCACTGCTTTAAGTGAATATTTTTTTAATACTGAGAATTTCTACAGCTTAGAAATAGATATATTTTTTTAATCAATGTTAGGAATTTAAATAATTCCAGTTTCCCCAGAGGCGGCGTTAGGTACGCGCGAGGCCTGTTGCAACAATGACCCCGCGGGGCCAGAGTACTGGTAACGATCGCGAACTACCAATATGCCCAAAAGGTCATAATATCTTGATTAGATAAATCCTTGCGCAAACTCAGTAGTGGAATATCTGCCGGCTCATTTGTTACTAAAATATATTTATGTTCGCGTTTTTGAACAATGGTTTCTTTTCGAAAAATACCGAAACGACTTACGTTAAAATGCAATATAAAACTTCTATTACGAAGAGTTTCAACTCCGTTGTGTGGAATTTTGAAAGGATTAGACCATGTTTAGTGTATTTTGTGCTTGTTTTTTTACGGTGAATATAACTTGGCCTAAATATTCTCAAGTCTGAAACTCGCCCCCCCCCTAAGCGCGGGGCCTGGGGCGATTGCCCCAGCTGCCACCCCCAAAAGGCCGCTCCTGAGTTTCCACATTAGATGCTCCAAAGACTGAGATGGCTATATCTGAAGCTTAACTTGTGTTCGTCTCTTTGATGTGTCAAATGCATTTGATTTAACTTAAATCTTTTTGTGAGCATTTCGTTCAATGATATTGTATTAAATTTTAAAATTATATTAAGTGTGTGTAAGTATATGTGTATATGTGTATGTATATAATTTAAATGTGCTATTTATAGTATTTATAGAAAGTTTATATATATATATATAAAGATATAAATATGCTTACATAGATATATAGATAAAACCCTATGGCTGTTATAAATAACTTGTTAAAACTTACGATATCTGAGGTGACATTCTTAAATACACCACAAGCATGATTGGTGTGTAACATTTTCTTAAGATAAAAAGAATTAAAATTTTAATGAAATTAATTTTTCCCCACCAATATAAAGTAGTGAAGGGACCTGAAATTTTCGCGATGTCGTACCAACGGGGCTGTGTTTTTTTATAAAGATAAAATTCAAATAAATAAAAAGATGATAAATAAATATTAAACGGCTTTGCTAAATTTTTGAAAATAATTTGTGAAAAGAAAATGTGTGATCAATGGAAAGATGATATCAGTGTCAAAAAGTGCACATATGTGGGAGGGATGAAGGTCCAATTCACCTTCACTGATAACATACAAATGAACCAGAGTAAACTGGTATGGCTTCTACCTTCTTGCTTCGGAAGCAGGAAAAGAAAAAAAAACTGACTGATCTCAAAGAGACAATTGTCTTGATTGCTAGCAGGCCGTCTTTGAATCTAAGAATTGGAAGGGAATTGAGTTACAGAGGAAATGGCTGAACCAAATCAACGGTAAGCAGTCGTGCTTGGGGGGGGGGAGGGATGGGAGGGCAAAGAAAATCAATAGGGCCTGGGCAAGTAGTTGAGTGGGGCATTGTTGCACGGGCGTCCTCAAACTGTATTTTTTTCCCTTAAAAATTTTGTTTGGTTTATTTTACCAAGCCGTAAAATTCTAGAAATTGTATCTCTTCATCTCTTCAGGACTATATGTCATTCATCTATTGATTGAATAATGAACATTAATATTTTACTTAGCGAGTGTCCTAAGAAACGGGTCTGTGTCCGGCATAAGAATCTGGTCTGTGTCTGGCATAAGTAACTGGTCTGCGTCTGATGGCATAAGAAACTGATCTATGTGTGGCATAAGAAACTGGTCTGTGTCTGGCATAAGTAACTGGTCTGTGTCTGATGGCATAAGAAACTGGTCTATGTGTGGCATAAGAAACTGGTCTGTGTCTGGCATAAGTAACTGGTCTACGTCTGATGGCATAAGAAACTGGTCTGTGTCTGACATAAGAAACTGGTCTGTGTCTGACATAAAAAACTGGTCTATGTCTGGCATAAGTAACTGGTCTGTGTCTGACATAAGAAACTGGTCTATGTCTGGCATAAGTAACTGGTCTGTGTCTGACATAAGAAACTGGTCTATGTCTGACATAAGAAACTGGTCTGTGTCTGGCATAAGAAACTGGTCTGTGTCTGGCATAAGTAACTGGTCTGTGTCTGGCATAAGTAACTGGTATGTGTCTGGCATAAGTAACTGGTCTGTGTCTGACATAAGTAACTGGTCTATGTCTGGCATAAGAAACTGGTCTATGTCTGGTATAAGAAACTGGTCTATGTCTGACATAAGAAACTGGTCAATGTCTGACATAAGAAACTGGTCTATGTCTGACATAAGAAACGGGTCTATGTCTGACATAAACTGGTCTATGTCTGACATAAGAAACTGGTCTATGTCTGACATAAGAAACTGGTCTATGTCTGACATAGGAAACTGGTCTGTGTCTGACATAAGAAACTGGTCTATGTCTGACATAAGAAACTGGTCTATGTCTGGCATAAGAAACTGGTCTATGTCTGACATAAACTGGTATATGTCTGACATAAGAAACTGGTCTATGTCTGGCATAAGAAACTGGTCTATGTCTGACATAAACTGGTCTATGTCTGACATAAGAAACTGGTCTATGTCTGACATAAACTGGTCTATGTCTGACATAAACTGGTCTATGTCTGACATAAGAAACTGGTCTGTGTCTGACATAAGAAACTGGTCTGTGTCTGGCATAAGAAACTGGTCTGTGTCTGGCATAAGAAACTGTTCTGTGTCTGGTATATGAAACTGTTCTGTGTCTGACATAAGAAACTGGTCTGTGTCTGGCATAAGAAACTGTTCTGTGTCTGGCATAAGAAACTGGTCTGTGTCTGGTATATGAAACTGTTCTGTGCGTGGCATAAGAAACTGTTCTGTGTCTGGCATAAGAAACTGGTCTGTGTCTGGTATATGAAACTTTTCTGTGTGTGGCATAAGTAACTAGTATGTATCTGGAATGTTGAGATTTTCGCAATTTTTCAA
The DNA here is from genome assembly GCA_944989445.1 of Ampullaceana balthica. Classification (NCBI taxonomy): domain Eukaryota; kingdom Metazoa; phylum Mollusca; class Gastropoda; family Lymnaeidae; genus Ampullaceana; species Ampullaceana balthica. Next base: position 542,184 of record CALYLW010000296.1, on the reverse strand, counting down.
TTGAAATATCAACATGAGTTATGTTTTTATACATATTATTACACTACATGATTATGTATTCAATTAATACTCGATTTTAAGCATGTTAAATGATTATTCCGGTGTATATAATTTATTTTATTGCCCCGGTGTATGTATTTTACCCCATACTCGGGTATATACAATTTATCGAAAGTGCGACACCGTTAAGTCGCGGTCGTTCGGTTCCATATTTATGTAATCATGATTTACGCTGTGGCTACACTGCTGTATACGGTCTTAGGCTTTGTCATAATTAACCGGAAGTTTAATAATAGAAATATTTGGTCTATATTATATATAATAAGAAAAACCCGTAAAAAACCCAAGTTTTTGACTATAAATCCTTTATGTACGAGAAGTAATTAAAAGAATGTTCATTATAATACGCAGCGCCAGACCATCCAGAAATACAAAATTGCAGTTGTGTCGTAAAACATGTTTAATATAATGCGCACCGATCAGGAATATGTTTATAAAAAGAGCTGTCAATAAAATACGCACCTTATTGCACGACAGAAAGGTTGTTCAATATAATACGCACCGCGACGCTCTATCTAAAAAAAATAGCATGATACATAGGAATAAATAAAATAATCTAAAAATCAATAATTTAATTACGGTACATGCGATCGATCTGAAATTTTGATACATTGTTTTTATCATCGCCACGAAACTGCCTGCTAAATTTCAGCTCGCTAGCTTACGAGAAAGTGGGTTAAAAATCGATCAAAAGTTTTGGCGACAAGGGCGGGTGCAGACACCACGAGTTAATATAAAGGATTTAAAAAAGGCAAGTTCCTGTCCTTTCTGTCCGTTCTGTCCGGTGATCTATAGCGATTGGTCCCTCAAAGACATATGACTCCTACAGCCAATCATATTGAACACGTTTACGCCATTTACGCGGACGTTCAAAACGAGTTATTTTTGGTGCAGTATTTCTTCCAAGACTTTATTTTGAGTTATGCGCGTTGGGATTTATAGCAAAAAGCTCTGTTTTTACGAGTTATTTATTTTAACTATAATGAATAGTATTTTTGACGCGATGCACATGTAATGCCGGTCGAGACGGCTGTTGGAGGGGAGTTACAACATGCCACCGAACGGTGGCGGAACGTCCTTGGACGGGCTTTGTTGCTCGTACGTATATATTTTTAAGGACACATTTAATTAAATTAAACAACCCCGTAAAAACAAATTTTTTGACTATAAATCCCTTATATATGAGACATGCGACAAATATTTACAGACTGAATCTGTCTCAACGCAACTTTGCTTTTAACCCGGGGTAGGGGGGTGTGGGAGAGGGGAAAGGTCTTGTCACCGCGTCGGACGAACGACAGAGAGAGACGGTTCCAAACATTTACAGACTGAAACCAAATTATCTCCCTTGGCTTCAAAACTAGATCAAAACTCTAGCAGACGACGACTTTTGTTTTTCTAAATAGTGATTTATATAGTACAGATAAACTAAAAATGCATTAATTTAATTACGGTACGTTCGATCAATCTGAAATTTTGATACGATGCATTGTTAGGTAAGACGGGTCCGGGTGCCAAATTTCAGCTCGATGGCTTCACTGGAAGTGGGTCATTTTCGACTTTTGTTTTTCTAAATAGCGATTTATTTAGATAAACTTAAAATGCATTAATTTAATTACGGTACGTTCGCTCGATCTGAAATTTTGATACGATGCATTGTTAGGTGAGACAAGTCCATGTGCCAAATTTCAGCTCGATTGCTTCACTGGAAGTGGGTCATTGTAGACTTTTGTTTTACCGCGGGCGGACGGGCGTCGCGGGACGAACGAACGACGAACGAGTGACGACGAATGAGACGGCGGTGAAGTTAATATAAGGGATTTAATAAAACGACCCCGTAAAAACAAAGTTTTTGACTATAAATCCCTTATATATGAGACATAACTTAAATTATTGATTATGTTCCAACGCGAAAATCATTTAACATGTGTCGACTTTAGTTTTTCCGCGGGCGGACATTATCTCCCTTGGCTTTAAAACTAGGTCAAAACTCTAGCAGACGACTACTAAACGTTCTAAATAGTGATTTATATAGATAAACTAAAAATGCATTAATTTAATTACGGTACGTTCGATCGATCTGAAATTTTGATACGATGCATTGTTAGGTAACACGGGCCCGTGTGCCAAATTTCAGCTCGATGGCTTCACTGGAAGTGGGTCATTTTCGACTTTTTTCCGCGGTCGAGGGACGAACGGAGGGACGAATGAAGGGACGAACGAAGGGACGAACGAAGGGACGAACGAAGGGACGAAGGACGAATGAGACGGCGGTGAAGTTAATATAAGGGATTTACAAATTAATAAAAGGTACGAGTCAATATGTAAATGTAGGTATATTGAAAAGGAAGTATCTTATCACCAATTTGTTAATTCTTCGTTATTTTAATACAGCTTATTGGACTTGAAAAAGGAAAAAAAAATCGTAATTTTACCATGCTAACAATTTTGAGAACATAGTGATTCGACTGTATTTATGCTTCAAAACATTGTTCCGCTAAAATGTAATATAAAAATAGAACATTACTCATTGAGCTATGACGTTTTCCGGTTTTAGAAAAACAAAGCCTATAACGTGTATAGTGTGCATGGGTACACATGCATAGTGAAAAAAACGGCGGTGCATGATGGTGCTCGGCGGTGCACGTTCTTCGGGATAAAAATATTTAGTGCAGTGTAGCCACCCTAACAAATATTTTTTCCAAAACGCGCATGGTATTGCACTGAATCGTCGAATTCCGGCTCCAGTGTAGCCACAGCCTTAATTGAATGGCGATTTATCGCCACTTAGTACGAATTTCAGTGTAACTTATTGAGCGATAATAAAGGATGCAAATAAAAAAAGGGCATTTTCTTCCCTATAACATTTATTTAACATTAAATTAAGTTTATACTCACGTATCATATATATATAACAATACATATCCTGATCAATGTTCCCTTTAAGCTTCGCGGTTGCGCGGCCGCGCAGATGTCTGACCGACGCTTCGCAGCAGTTTGGAATTACCTCGCAGCAAATTCTGTAAAATATTGCACAAAGAATTATGCTGTGCAACTTTGCACACGAGTTTTATTACTTTGCACACGAACTAACAATCCTTAGAGGGAACATTGATCCTGATACCCTTGTTTTAATCCATTATATATTAAAAGAACTTTAATTACAGAAATTACGGGAAAATCGGTAATTGTTTAAAACTGATGCTTTGTAGTGAGCCGAATGATAATTACAAGAATCCGAATAACTTTTTTTTTAAAAATCTTTGATATTAACTTTTAGCGTCGGCTGTCTGTCCCAAAAACTTTGAATCGATTTTAAACGCCTTCCCGGTATCCTATCGATCTGAAATTTTGCAGGCAGACTCGTGGCGACGATAAAAATGATCTTTCAAAATTTCACATCAATCGAATGTGCTGTAATTAAATTAATGAATTTTTAGATTATCTCTATGTATATCTCTATGTATCATGTAAATGTTTATGATAGTATGTCACGCGGTGCGTATTATATTGAACATACTTTTAGTTATGTCTCATATATACAGGATTTATAGTCAAATTAATTAATTGTTATGTTATGTCAAAAAATTTGGGAGACATGAAATTACAGCGACTTAACCGATTTCGCGTAATAGCGAAGAGCGTCTTAACGGGGTCACACTGTTAGTATTTTACTTAATTTCTCAAGTCTAACAATTTCTCTGTATATCGATAGGATGTAAGCATTTTATGTCGATATATAAGCAACATGGTGTAAGCATTAATTTCGATACCCAAGTGTATATGATTTACTTGAAATACCTGGTGTATGTGCTTCGAAACAACACTCCGATGTATAATACACAACTCGGCGTTCTTCTGTGTTTTAAATCTCAAAACACTCGAAGAAATTGCATTTGACCCCCGATACGTGTCCACTGACAAATATGACACCATTCAACTGACACATATATACATTATACCTGTCAACTGACACATATATACATTATACCTGTCAACTGACACATATATACATTATACCTGTCAACTGACACATATATCCAGGACACCTTTCAGCTGACACATATATACATGACAACTTTCAACTGACACATATATCTTCAATATACCTGTAAAATGACACATATTCATGACACCTCTCAACTGACACATATTTATATGACCCCTACAGACTTCACCCAATGTCTACGATAATGTCTATCAGCTGTGATTTCACCTTTGTTGCGTCTTTAGCTGGTCCAGTGAACGTAACGTACATGTGTTTGATAGCAGTGATCAAACAAATAAAATATCTACAACATTTAGATTTTCATAATTCAATATATTTGATGCTTCGGACAAGATGCAAATTATTATTTTAAAAATCAAATACAATGATTATTACATATAAAATAAATAGTATTATTAGGATTTTTAATAGAATGTCCTGCATTGTTTATTTGACTCAACATATCTCTAGTCGATTTTTTATGAGCCCTAAGTCCAATATATCTGTCACACGGTGGAAAGGGGGGGGGCACGGTGGTCGAGTGGCATGCGCGCTCGGCTGGCGCATCGAGGGTCACGGTTTCGAACTCTGCCTCACTTGCCAACAAGTGTTTATATGAACGTAGGACGCAATATATATATATATATATATACATTCAAGTAGAATGTTTATATGCGACTTTATTGCAACATATCTTATGTAGATTGTCTATGAAACCGCGACAAGTATACATAACTCAACTGACAAATTGACACCTTTCAACTCACTTTGTATTGTTAAATTTAACTCATAAGTGCAACATTTTGTCTAGTAGCTTGTTGATGAAACGCATTCAAGACAGAAATTCTTTCATAGCGCATCAACCACCGCTGTGACATCAAAGATTTGTCCGAGTATTTCCAAAGGTTAAACCATCACATCGTGACTGTGGCCAACTGTGCAGCATATACTTATGTCAGTCGCAGATCTCCTTAGAGATGGTAAGATGGTGGTTAAACTACAAACAGGGATGGGAGTTGGGGGTCTGCACCACATCTCCCGCAATTTCTTGATCAATGATGGCTGGTCACGAGCTCGCTCAGTTGATTTGGTTTGAAGCAGTTTGAACTTTTTTTAAAAGTGTGTTTTGATGTTGTCATCGAAGCGCGTGTTTGCGTTTTCATGTTGTCTCTGACACGCGTGTTTGGGCTTTGATGTTGTCTTTGACACGTCTGTTTACTTTGATTTTGTCTTTGACACGCATGTTTGTGCTTTGATGTTGTCTTTGACACACGTGTTATTGTTTTGATGTTGTCTTTGAAATGCGTGTTTGTGCTTTTATGTTGTCTTTCACACGCGCGTATTTTTGTACGTCATCGAAACGCGTGCTTGTGTTTTGATGTTGTCTTTGACAAGCGCGTTTGTTTGTATGTCACCGGCACGCGTGTTTGTGTTTTGATGTTGTCTTTGACAAGCGCGTTTGTTTGTATACACCGACACGCGTGTTATCTGAGGTCCACCGAAGTTGAAAGTAGTTTAAGCCGCAAGCAACGTTCATAAAGAGTTAAAATATAGGTTTTGGCTTAAAAAGAATATACGTGTACAAACGAAAGTTTCGACCTTTGTTCATATCCAGAGATCGATGCAACAAAATAAACAACAGATCAATAGAAATAAAACAAAATAACTTGTATTATTGCAGGAATTAAAATTAATGATGCTGAACACTTAAAATAGTACAGTGATGTTTTGTTTGTCTTCATATCAAATAGTTAAAACTAACTCATAGATTCACGACTATAGTTTCGTTCGATATTCCTTAACGATATAATTCCTAACTTTAATACTTTATTAAGATTTCTCAGGTGACAATGCTTCAAGGGAGTCCTCTACTGTCTAACAATGTACAAGATTTGGACGCACCTAAGAGGAAGGCGTGCAATTTGGTGAGGTCCATGTGAGCTGAGTCATTGCCAACGGTGTCATTTCGAGTTGCGTTAGTTATCAATGTGTTTTTGTCATTAGTGTGCATTGTATGATTTTCAGTCACGATATTATTTGTTATACGATTTTAAGTTGTGTAAATGTGTGGGTTTTTTTCAGTTGTATGATTGCCAGTTACGTTTATGTGCTAGCATCCGAACATTCTAACACAGTAAAACATTTCTTCATAATGTCTGTCATTTACGTTTATGTGCTAGCATCCGAACATTCTAATACAGTAAAACAGTTCTTCATGATGTCTGTCATTTACGTTTATGTGCTAGCATCCGAACATTCTAACACAGTAAAACAGTTCTTCATAATGTCTGTCATTTCCCGAAGAACAATAACCAAACCCACAAGAAACCTTCACAAGGGAAATATTCACGATTCAATTAAATTGAAGATACCATCTATTACCCCATAAGTAATCCCTACCCGTCCGGCCATAAAATATCCCCCGATATCCCTTTTATCCTTTCCTTGCTGACAGCCGCTATAAAGATGAGCTCGTCCGCTCCTTTCTCTCCCCCATCTCAAAGTCCGTAATGAAATCTTAACAACGGCGTCACGTAAACGAGATCACTCTCGACCTAGTCTATGCGCATGCCCCGGCTGAGTTAATCCCAGCCAATCAGATTCACGAATCCTAATATCGGCCCGCTCCTGGAATGTTGGAATAAATCCTAAATAGTTGTTCTAAATCGTCAGCACTGACAACATTAATGGCGGGAGGTGAAGTCCTATGGTGGGGGAAGGTTGTTATAAAAGGGATTAGTTACAAGGGAAATGGGGATTCTGTGGTTGGTCTTGGATTCGGTAGAGAATGAATACCTGATGGAGGATCCAACGTCGTGTGGCCGGTTCATTGAGTGGAGCCGCCATTAAAGGGTAACCCGTGTCATAGATATTGAATTCTAATATAATGGCCTTCATCTAACAATAATGATCAGCGCTTGCGGCCGAAACTGGACGATAATAATTTCATGGCTCTTACATTATAAATTTTCTCCCTGAGAAGTAACAGACCAGGTGCAATGCTGGGCCTGCTCTCCTAACATTATGTGGCTCTGTTTTTTTCTTCTACAAGATTAAAAGTTTTAAAATGTAAGAGGAAAAATGAACTTCTATTTTTATCAAAGTTTGTTTTCTTTCCTTAAATGCATTAAAAAACCCAACTTGCTTTGCTCTATAACCGTTCATTAGGAGTTCAAAAAGTCAAACTGCGTTCACACCTTTGCGAACCGTTGCAAAAAAAAATTGAAATCATTAACGCATGAAGATACGTCTACATAAAAACCAATTATGTGAAGTCTTAGAACACGCTGATGAAATTTCCTGGTGTCGCGAAGTGATAATGAACAGATTATTGTTAGTAGAGAGACGAACATAGCACCCGGTTCTTATTATGTAGGCCAGCAGGTTTCATCTCAGGACACTAAGTAAGTAATTATTTCAGTCTGGCGGCACACTATCCAAGTCTATATCAATATTAGATTAATTTTTTAAAGTTATATATAATATATATACAAGTAAATATGTATTTAACTTTATCTTTAAAGCTATTTTAAATGTATATGTTAAAGACGGTAGGCTTACAAAAGATAGACGCAAATGTACATATAGAGTCAGAAATCATCTAAATTATGACAGACAGACATATAGACAGAAAGGTAGACAGATGGACGAATGGATGGATGGATGGATTGATGGATGGATGGATGGATGGATGGATGGATAGAGGGATGGATGGGTGGATGGATGGATGGATGGATGGATTGGATGAATGGATGGATGGATGAATGGATGGATGGATGGATAGAGGGATGGATGGTTGGATGGGTGGATGGATGGATGGATGGATGGATAGAGGGATGGATGGTTGGATGGGTGGATGGATGGAGGGATGGGTGGATGGATGGATGGATGGATGGATGGGTGGATGGATGGATGGATGGATGGATGGATGGATGGGTGGATGGATGGATGGATGGATGGATGGGTGGGTGGATGGATGGATGGATGGATGGATGGATGTGTGAATGCCAGACCATCGGCTCCCAAAGACTTTTTTATGCAGATCTTACAGAGAGCCTTAGAGAGAGTTACAAGGATACGCTCATGACAGCATTGAAGGCTCATAGCATAGGGCGTGACTCCTGGGAGGCAGCAGCCAGCAACCAAGCCCCTGCGCCTTATGATACGGAACGGCGCAGCAACCTGGGAGGCAAATAGGCTGCAGGCTTTCAGGTTCAGAGGACAGGACAGGAAAGATTTTACTTGAAACCCACCTGATGAAACCCCCCCGACCATCACTTGTCCGAGCTGTTAACGCACCTTTCGGGTTTAGATAGGTCTCATAGCCACGAAGGTGACACCAAGCTGCCACAGGACATAACTAGTATGATGATAATAGTCCTCGTCCATCAGGACGGACAAGCAAAAACTAACCCTATTTGGTATACGAGTTGAAGTTAAATAGTTAATAAGCTAATGGGAAAAAAAATCAATTATGCGCCATGTCGGTGTGAATATTTAAAAATTGATCGCATATAATTTTATAAAAATTATTTGCTTTTTTAAATACGTCATCGCTTTAAAAGACACAAAATGGTATATTTCCAGGAGCTATGTTCCTTTAAAGCTGCTTGGCTGCGCGGCCGCGCAGATATCTGAGCAACGCCACACATAAGTTGAGAATAACAGCACATCAAATTTTGTAAAATATTGCACATACAATGGATCATGTGCAACTTTGCACACGAGTATTTTTTTACGTTGCACATGGACTTTCCAACTTTAGAGGGGGCATTGCTCAGAGACCTCCATCCTTTATAGTTATTATTTAACGTCAATTGTGTGACGTCACCGAGTCATATAGATACTGAGACCCATGAACGCTGGTATTGCTTTTGGAGCAGTGATACTTTAAAGCTGCGTGGCTGCGCATATATGTGAGTGACGCCGCGCAGCAGTTTACAATAAATAATTTTAGAAGCACAACCAACTTTTCATTTGGATAATATAATATCTATGTCAGTGGGGTGTAAAAATGGATGCTGTGCAACTTTGCTATTTGAGTTTATTTTTACACACGGGACAAACGAAACTTATAGGGGACATTGTCTTGGAGCAATCTCATTTTTTCTTTAAAAATATAAACAGAATAGAAATCCTAACTTACCATTCCCGAAGACACACAATGAAATATTACAAAATGTAAATAATGATTTTTAGTAGGTAAGTATTTTAAACTCCAGAGTCCAAAATCGTAGTGCTAACGAGTTTTTTAAATAAATTTTTAACGATGACATTTTAAAATTACCTCTTTAGATTTTCTGAATTCACTAGAACTTCTTCTGGAATATTTCAATTGGCATATTTTATGAAATAATTCAAAATTTTAAAATCAATATCTTAGTATAGATTTTGTGTGTGTGTTGTGTGGAACAATTCAATTAAATTTTATTTTGACTATTAGATCACAATCTGGTCACTTAAAAATGATTTATGTAAAATATAATAATTTTTCAATTCATTTATATTATGTACAGTTACGTTACCATAGACTGACATAGGTGATAGGTTTTTAGTAAATAACGAAAAAGATGACAAAAAGTATGGTATTTTTAAATTCAAAAATTATCTAAGATTTAACACAGAAATCTTTACCCATCTTCTATGTATTTTGTTTTAAATATAGCTTGACTCAGTTTAAAAAGATCACAATCGTTCTGAGTTTCTAAGAAAAATATATTTTAAAAATATTCGTATTCACCCCCCCCCCTTTTTTTTCTCCCCTTCACCTTCACAAGAATAATACTTGTCTAATGTAAGCCGGGCCGGACCAGGGTTTAAGTTTGTGATTTCATGGACGAAAACATCTTTTAAATCGTGTCTTAATGAAGTTTCACGTCCAGGGGAAACATCTCGTGCTGCCGGGGAGACCTTTGTGGGGGCCGGGTTCATCCTTTGATGCCCAATTTCCTCTCTTTGATAAGCCCGGGGCCCGGGTGATCAGCGCCCGACTGTATGGCATGCTGATTTGGCCGGACGATGGCGGTGGACGGCCGGATTTCAACTGTCTCATCAGTATTCACGACCGGTCTGAGGACCCGGGCCTGTGCGGACCGGCGGACGTCCACAGGAGTGACTTCTTGTACGAAATGTAATTTTTCCCCCCTACGTGATTTTCGTTATCTCTCTTCACAGGGAAACTTGTTTTCCCTCGCTGGGGAAATCTTACGTCACTGGAATTTGTTACCGTTTTTTCCCCTCATCTTATTATGCATGGGATTTTTAAATATTTTTTTGGGAGAACGAAATTTTGTTTGAAATGTTAATTTAAATCCGTTTTTAATTTGAGCTAAAAGTTAGTCCTAAGAGGGAAGTAGAATCGTAGATAATACTGAACCATAATTTATGTAATTTTTATTTTAATTTAAACATTTTTTCCTTAAGTATCCGACTTCCAATAAAATTATCGAAGGATTACATTATTTTGCCAGGGTACTCAATAACTGTCATAAAAGCCGTGAAGGATTATTTCCTTAAAGTTTGAGGCTTTTGTCGCTAATCTTTAAGCTCGATATTGTTTGTATGTTTCAAGAGGAAATCCGATGCGGCTCATACAATCCTAATCAATAAAGATGGGGTATCTTTTAAAAAGAAAACACGCCCACACAATGCGACCTGAGTAAATATGATAAACTTAAAATCCCTTGTTAAATTAACACACACACACAGTGGCGTCTTTAGGTGGGGTGCGGTGGGGGTGTGCCACCCCGGGTGACACCATCAATGGGGTGACACCAAAATGTAAAATTCTGTATGTTCCCGTTATTTAACACTGGAAAACTCGGAGGATTTCTATGGGTTAAGTCGAGAAGGGGTGACACCATGGGCTACCGCCCCGGGTGACACCAACCCTAGTGACGCCTCTGTACACACAAAAATTCATATAATGTGTCCAAATTTGATTACTCTGTATCACAACAAGGGTTCTTATGCTATTTATCTCCTTTAAGCCCCATGACATGTCCATTCTATTGAAAACCCTGAATGGCATGATGAACAGATCGTTGACAGATCTGCTTTAAATAGTGTAACTAAGAGTTGTCAGTTGTAAGGGTTATTCAACAGGGGTGTTAGTGAGCAGTTATGAACCGTACATTCAATTTCAAAGCACTAAATTGTAAACGTAACTGTGGGTACAATTTATCAAATGATCCATCATCATTACAAGGATATTGACGATGCTGAAATAAACCGACTGACGACATTTAATTTCTGACCAGTAATTTTTTTTATAATATTATTTTTCTGGAAAGTTCTCCTGTTTTCGTCAATTATTTTTAGAAAATATACTTTTAATTTGTTTTAATTAATGGGTATCTTAAGGCAGTAAACGGTTCTTTGTTTTACAGTCATCTTGTTAAATTTGTTTACAGTCATCTTGTTAAATTTGTTTACAGTCATCTTGTTAAATTTGTTTACAGTCATCTTGTTAAATTTGTTTACAGTCATCTTGTTAAATTTGTTTACAGTCATCTTGTTAAATTTGTTTACAGTCATCTTGTTAAATTTGTTTACAGTCATCTTGTTAAATTTGTTTACAGTCATCTTGTTAAATTTGTTTACAGTCATCTTGTTAAATTTGTTTACAGTCATCTTGTTAAATTTGTTTACAGTCATCTTGTTAAATTTGTTTACAGTCATCTTGTTAAATTTGTTTACAGTCATCTTGTTAAATTTGTTTACAGTCATCTTGTTAAATTTGTTTACAGTCATCTTGTTAAATTTGTTTACAGTCATCTTGTTAAATTTGTTTACAGTCATCTTGTTAAATTTGTTTACAGTCATCTTGTTAAATTTGTTTACAGTCATCTTGTTAAATTTGTTTACAGTCATCTTGTTAAATTTGTTTACAGTCATCTTGTTAAATTTGTTTACAGTCATCTTGTTAAATTTGTTTACAGTCATCTTGTTAAATTTGTTTACAGTCATCTTGTTAAATTTGTTTACAGTCATCTTGTTAAATTTGTTTACAGTCATCTTGTTAAATTTGTTTACAGTCATCTTGTTAAATTTGTTTACAGTCATCTTGTTAAATTTGTTTACAGTCATCTTGTTAAATTTGTTTACAGTCATCTTGTTAAATTTGTTTACAGTCATCTTGTTAAATTTGTTTACAGTCATCTTGTTAAATTTGTTTACAGTCATCTTGTTAAATTTGTTTACAGTCATCTTGTTAAATTTGTTTACAGTCATCTTGTTAAATTTGTTTACAGTCATCTTGTTAAATTTGTTTACAGTCATCTTGTTAAATTTGTTTACAGTCATCTTGTTAAATTTGTTTACAGTCATCTTGTTAAATTTGTTTACAGTCATCTTGTTAAATTTGTTTACAGTCATCTTGTTAAATTTGTTTACAGTCATCTTGTTAAATTTGTTTACAGTCATCTTGTTAAATTTGTTTACAGTCATCTTGTTAAATTTGTTTACAGTCATCTTGTTAAATTTGTTTACAGTCATCTTGTTAAATTTGTTTACAGTCATCTTGTTAAATTTGTTTACAGTCATCTTGTTAAATTTGTTTACAGTCATCTTGTTAAATTTGTTTACAGTCATCTTGTTAAATTTGTTTACCGTTTTGTCTTGGGTAACAGTAGGATATGTCATCGTCGCCGGTCAGTTTGCCCGTGAAACTATGTCCTATTAATTCTCTCAACTTATATTTCTTCAGAAATATCATATAATATATCATGTGGCCGATAAATAATAAATTTACTAACGATTACACGAACATTTTGGTTTTAAACTATTGACTGACGGGAATGTTCAAAATTTTGATAAAGTTTGCCTACCATGGTTCTAACACTTCACCTACTTATCAAACCAAATGAAAAGCATATTAAGCAAATGGCAGTAATGGAGTCTAACTCAGAGACAAAAAATGGCGACAGCACTTCTGATGAATTAATGCGTTGCAAAATGGAGATGAAAGTTTCTGAATACATTAACCCTCTACAATGGTGGAAACTTAATGAACACCGATATCCGATATTGTCATTCCTTGCCAAGGCCGTTTTGTGCATACTAGTTACCTCAGTTCCATGTGAATGAATGTTGAGCTCGGCACGTAAATTAGACCCGCTCATCAATTGAACAAAATAATGTCAACACACTTGTCTCTTTGCGTAGTTGGTTAAAAGATTACTTATACAGGAGACATTCAAGTGTTATTTAGATTTTCAAAAAGAACGTTTAATAAGTGTTACTAATTACATCATACTTTTTAATTTTTGGCTTTAATCGAAATTAACGATAAATTAATCGTTAATTTTTCAAAAGATAACGATTAAATTTAAATTAATCGTTAGCCCTAATATATATATATATATATATATATATATATATTATATATATATATATATATATATATATATATATATATATATATATATATAATCTTCTTAAAAATTAAAAAAAAATTTCATAAAAATAATTTTTTACTTTCCATTTTGAGAGGTTCAAATTTTAAACGTTATCAAAAAACGTAATGGTATTTGTTTAATAATTGCATAAACTTTTTTAAACGTTCCTCACAATACTCTTCGCCCTGTCACCCACCCCCTAACTCATATAGACCATCCCCTATCCATCCCACCCAGAATCTTCTCACTAGCGCGTCTAGATGTGGGGTTCATCTCCCCAGCAGATGAAGAGCCCATTGATCTGGTCAGGTCAACAGATTTTGTTGGTTGAATTGACCGGCTCAGCTGTCCGTACGGAGAAATGCCGGTTTTAAGGTAAGCCGCTAAGATTGCTGGATTCTGATGCTATTTGAACAACACGGGTATTGAGGGGTGAATGCTGGGCCGGGGGGGGGTGGGTGGGCGGGAGAGAGAAATGAAGGGTTAGATTGGGAGATGATTATTTGAAGGAGTGTCTGGGCCGTAAGAACACGACGGGATGCGTTAACCGACATTGTAGAATTTGAATGGACAAACAGCCAATCTTTAAATCGTTCGTTAACACGTCGAATAGCTTAAAAACTTAATTCACGTCTATATAACGGGCGGATTAAAAACTAAGTTTACGTTTATATAACAGACAGCTTAAAAACTTAGTTTACGTTTATATAACAGACAGCTTAAAAACTTAGTTTACGTTTATATATCAGACAGCTTAAAAACTTAGTTTACATTTATATAACAGACAGCTTAAAAACTTAGTTTACGTTTATATATCAGACAGCTTAAAAACTTAGTTTACGTTTATATAACAGACAGCTTAAAAACTTAGTTTACGTTTATATAACAGACAGCTTAAAAACTTAGTTTACGTTTATATATCAGACAGCTTAAAAACTTAGTTTACGTTTATATATCAGACAGCTTAAAAACTTAGTTTACGTTTATATAACAGACAGCTTAAAAACTTAGTTTACGTTTATATAACAGACAGCTTAAAAACTTAGTTTACGTTTATATAACAGACAGCTTAAAAACTTAGTTTACGTTTATATAACAGACAGCTTAAAAACTTAGTTTACGTTTATATAACAGACAGCTTAAAAACTTAGTTTACGTTTATATAACAGACAGCTTAAAAACTTAGTTTACGTTTATATAACAGACAGCTTAAAAACTTAGTTTACGTTTATATAACAGACAGCTTAAAATCTCCCATTCATCCTAGATACTGTACAGCTTAAAAACTAAGTTTCTCTAAATATCAAATATAGCTTTCATTCTTTCCAGATAATGACGCATAGACTTAGTCTTTATGTTAAAATTAATTAAATTTTAAGAGATGATTTTTTCCCCCAAACATTTCTATGTTGTCTCAATCCACTTCAATTACTACAACATAGTTAAACTGATATTTACTCTACAACCCTCTAAAATTTTAGATTTTGACTTAATGCATAATGTTGAATATAAAATAAATTGATTTTCTCATTAATTTTTTTTTAACAAAGAAACTGAACTCTAGATCCAGAAAAATAAATTCTGCGACGTTTGCGAAAAAAAAATTACTTTTAGATACATGTACACATCAAAGAATATGCAATATATTCAGTCCTAACACGATTTCGTGAGAATCCACCGAACATCCCTGTTTGGGAAACTCTGTTATGTGACTTTTCGCCATAACGTAGACAATGTCGGTCAAATGAAAATGCCAACCAGGTATTACACAAACTTATTTCAATATTTTCAATGTTCCCGATATTTCATCGAACACTCATATGTCATGTTTTATCATTGAAAACCACTGAAATCAACTATATTGCAATCTAACCCTTATAATAGGCAAATAGCTTTCCACAAGCCACAGAGTTCATTGGACTGTGTACAGTCTCGCTACATGGGACTTCGACGCCACGAATATTTTACATATACAAATCTCGGCCGGGATGAAATTGGAAAGTTGTCAAATTGGGACTTCACGCAGCAAAAGTCTTCATAAAAGAAGAAAAAAACATTCAAACTGGAAACATGAATTAAAATGAACAAAATTCTCATAGTATAAATATATATTATATATTAAATGCAAAACTATGATTATTTCTACAGAGTAATTGTTATCTTATCTGTTACAGACGAATTTTCTATACAGAAGATTATTGCGTCCTAATTGTTGAATTTTTTACAAAATAATTTGGTAAGTAGATGTATCATAATAAAGTCTTAAAACATCAGGATAATATTATCAGAATTTTAAATATATTACTGTAAGGACTTGTTTACTTTTTGCCAGCATCAAACCACTACCAACCACCATATAAACACTCGAGAAATCAAATCTAGAAAATTGACACCGCTCTGCTTAAGTGTATACGCACAATTACTACATTATT
The DNA here is from genome assembly GCA_944989445.1 of Ampullaceana balthica. Lineage (NCBI taxonomy): Eukaryota > Metazoa > Mollusca > Gastropoda > Lymnaeidae > Ampullaceana > Ampullaceana balthica. Next base: position 526,306 of record CALYLW010000296.1, on the reverse strand, counting down.
GATGATCCTAAGATGAAATTTTATTACTTAGACTTTATGAAGTGCATCTGACTTTAGAGGCGTCACTAGGGGGTGCGGACCACACCGAGTGACACCATCACACGGGGGGGGACACCAGAGCGTAAAATTATTTAAATTCCCGTTATTTGGCGCTGGCAGAGTCAGAGGAAGTATATGGGGTAAGTCGTGAGGGGGTGAAACCATGAGCTACCGCACTGTATGACATCAGCCCTAGTGACGCCTCTGCCTGTCTTACCAGTCGTTAATATTTTCTTAATATTTTTTTTTAAAATTAATAAAATTTTACATTTTACTTTACAACTACTGTGAATTTTTGGATTTTCAGAGACAATTACCAAATGAACTTAATGAACGCAACATTTCTCTCATTGGAGATTTATTCGGAATGTTCAAATGCCGCAGACATAATGAAACCTCACACAGAGACTAGAGACTGAGAAGTGTACTATTAGATATGATTTTCTTTTTTTATTTTTTCTAATTGATTTTTTTCTTCAGAGAATTCTATTGTAAATTTCAAGACAGTAGTACAAAATACCAGGCAATTCTTAGAAAATATACAAGACAATTCATTACAAAAAAAAACACAAGCCAGATTCAGGGAGTATAAATTATTTTTTTAAAGTAATTATTTTCTTGCTGTGAAATGGAAGCAGGTGTGACGAAAAAGGTTAAAACTGGAATGAGCCAACTTTAAAATGGCCATGGTAAGGGAAAGTAGCCAAAGTGACTCATATATTTGCTTAAATACTAAATTATCTTTCTTGAAATGTTAAATTAAAAAATGTTTTTTTTTATTAAACAAAGAAATAATTATAAAAATAATAATTTAAAACAATTTTTTTAGAGTTTTTAGAAATAAAAATTCATTGAATATATTGCTCTTTATTTATTATTATTATTTATTTTTTTGTTGCTTTAATTTATTCTTGAATTTTTACTTGTTCCTAAAAAAAAGCAAATATTTGAACTATGGCTGACATAATTTATTCAAACTTATGCACTCAATGAGCTACTGATATGAAGAAATACTTTATTAAATTCATAAAGACCAATGAGATATATTAATTTTTAAAGACATTCACACCACTCTCTGACACAGAACATGTTGATATGGATGAAATTATTTAATAATCATTTAGAAGGTGCTTTAAATTTAAATAGCTCATGGATTTCAAAATATTTTTAATGCTAAAACTAAAATCTGTTGTTAAAATATCATGTTTTTATATTTATACCTGAAATAATAAATGTTCTTTCAACATAACAAAAATTTGAAGCTGAAAGTGAATTTCTAAAAAAGAAAATCATAATGGAGTTAAAGAATTAAAACTATCTTAAAATTTAAGATCACACTCCAGTCTGAAGTCCAGATTTAGAGAAATAAATTCAAATTAGTTTTTAAATACAAAAATTAAGTTGTGTAAAAAATATTTTACAAAAATATGTTCTTCCATATTATGAAATTAAATCAAAATACTTTTTGGGTGCAGCATATCTTCACAATTAAATAAAATATTTTCTTTTCTAAAACTAAAATTAAGTCATCATTCTACAAAAACTATTCATTCAGCCCGAGTGCAGTGTCATTCTTTAATTATAAATTAAAACCAGCACATGAATACTCCTGTAAAATTTTAAAATTATTTGAGCTTCTTTTTAGTTGGGTATTAGTAAAGTTATTTTTAAAATTTTACATAAGTAATTCCAAAAATAGAATGATTTCTTGGAAGAGATAAATCACTTTTTAAAATAAAAGAACCATGAGATAATTTTTATTTAATGATTCTAGACAGGCAAAATAGTTAATTAAATTCATATTTGAGAATTCGTTAATCTCAAGGGAAAATATTTAATCACAGTGCAATTACTAAAACATTTGGGTTTTATTTCAAGTGTCTTTAAGAAGAAATCATAACAATAAAAATCATAAAAAAGTTATTATTATATAATATTTAGCAATAATCCTTTAAAGAATAAAATTCTCAATTCATATTTAACAATAACTTTATGGCAAGTGAATCACAATTTCATTCTATTATTGCAGAATGGCTGATTCATATCACTGGTAAAATAATAGTAACAAAAACATCCTGATTTGGTTTGAAACAAATCAAAATTTGTAAAAATAATTGATGTGTATATGTATATAAAATCATACATTATGCAGCGAACACATATTTCTCAGGACTGTTCAGTGTTATAATATAGCACACAACACAATCTAGACATAACACCAAACTTCAGGATTGTTGTAAAAATGGAGATATTGCATGTATGTATGTATGTATGGTGGTATGTGAGGGCTCAGCAAGAGTTAATACTTCTGTGTCAGGTTGAATTATAAAAACTATGTCAGGGACAGAGCTGTTTCATACAAACTATGTCAGGGACAGAGCTGTTTCATACAAACTATGCCATGGGCAGAGCTGTTTCATACAAACTATGCCAGGGGCAGAGCTGTTTCATACAAACTATGTCAGGGGCAGAGCTGTTTCATACAAACTATGCCAAGGGCAGAGCTGTTTCATACAAACAATGCCAGGGGTAGAGCTGTTTCATACAAACTATGCCATGGACAGCGCTGTTTCAAAGTTGGTGACCTGATGTAACTGTATCACATTTTACTTCAAATCAATTTCCAAATTATGGAAATAACCAATAATTTTCAAATTTGAAAATACATCAATGTTTTGTTCCAGCTGTGGATACTGATATTAAAACAAAATATTCTTTTCCAAGTTGGAAACAATATTTAAATCAAAGACAAATAATAGTTTCTTGTTTTTATCCAGTTCGGGGCATCAGGCTACAAATAAAAAAAAGCCTCATCAATATACTGTCTTGTCCTCACTGTGGCACTTGGCATATCATCCTCTATTGGGTTTATCCCTGGTGTCACACGGAATATGAACTTACATTTGAGTTTCAAGTCTTTCATGAAGAGTTCTTGTCTTTCCTGTACAACTTCTGCAGCATGTCGTGGTAGGCTCAGATTCATAAGTTCATCACGGTTTTGTGCCACCTAGTGGGGTGAAATATACAAGCATAAATTAATGATCTTAAAAATCATGAAACCACCGACACACATTTTAAAATCTTTTTAAAAGTTATTATATTATTTTATTAAATAATGTTAACTGAATGTATTTGGCAGTACAAAAATAAAATTGAAGTTTAAAGTACCGTGGACCTCTGTAAGATAAAATTAATTTATTCAGTATCATATCTTATCTTGTTTTATTGCTTTTGGTGATATATGCAAATATTTTAAGTTTAGTATAACAGAAGAAATAAACATGAAACCTTGTTTTCTCAGTTACTCAGATTGATATTATTTTGCCTATGATTTCCATAAAAACTTGAGTTGCCTCTAAAAATAAAAATATCATGAACATATTCCACCGTTCTGTTTAAGCTTGACTAAAAATTTTAAGAAAACAGAATCTCTTAACAAATAAATAACTCTTTACTTTTTGTTGTAACAGACAGTTTTAATTTGTCGAATGTATCATCTCTGTTTACCTGAAATGCAAGTGACGATGTCATTGGTATCTCTATCATTAGGGCGTGGCTGGGATATAGTAAACAACCAATCAGTGAGTCCTCTTCAAATGTGTCAACGAGTGTAAACATTAGTGAACTTGGAGTCAGCCTCGGTGGACGATGACCGTAGACAAAACGGACTAAAGCTGGAAAACGTTTGGTCTCCATCAGATTGTGTGGAAGGACAGACAGTTTGTTGCCTCCACTCGGGGGAATTTCCACCTCAACATATTCTCCAGGCTGAGGAAATTAACAATTTTAAAATTGAAATAGGAGCAAATGAAAACTAGAAGCCTACATTTTTTATACATGAAATTTAAAATTGGATTGCACTGTTCAAGGAAAGCATAAAATTCATTTCCAAAGCATTTAGGTAGATACATGGAAAGGTTTTGCACTTCGGAAATAAATTATTTTTGGGTTTATCTCAAATTTATTACAGGGTCACGGGTTCGAATCCATTTGAAGGATTTGTTCCCGGGGCCTAGGGCGTCCCTGAGTCACCCAGCTCCAAATGGGTACCTAACACTAGTTAGGCGGCTGGGTAATGGGTGGAACCCACAAAGCCGTGGCCTGTGAACGCTGCATCACTTGCCAACAGATCATCTGTCATGGTCTGTGGATGCAATTATCTTCTGCATAGAAGGAGCGTCTGTATAGATAAGATAAGATTATATGCCAGAACAATTAAGATATAAGTTTTAAAATGTTAAATATTAATCTTTTTTTTTAATAGATTGATAAAAAAATATCAAACCTGGTCAGTCCTAATAAAAATTTCTTGCCCATCTTGGTCGGTGCACCGCAGGAAGAGGATCTCATGATGACGCTTTCTGTCTTTAACCAAACCTTTCTGGACACCAGTTACTACAAAAACACAACCAGGATCATGGCGGAAGGTCTGAAAATACACAGTGGTTGCACGTCTATAAATGTTAAGTTTTTAAAATGTCATAACCTTACAACTATAAAAATAACTTGGTGTTTTCTTGAGAAAAAAAAACATTTCAACTAAGGAGAAGTTTGTCAATGTATACTTAGTTTAATTTCTTTTTGAATCTTTTATGCCTGATGTTGAGACAGAAAATTTTTCCTGACTATGAAATAAAAAAAACAACATTTCCTTTTTAATGTTGATGTCAGTTTTAAACCTGAATTTGTTGTTATTTTGAACTTTTATACTATGCATCATTTTTGTAGGTTATTTATAGTTTTTTAAAAGGGGTTTCTTCAATTCATTTAATAGGCAATACATTTATAGGAAAAAAATTAATAAGTAATTTAAATAATTTCAAATAGGGGAAGGGGGGGGGTCGGGGACTATGAAGTTGAAGAGCTCCACTAACCTTGTTAGCTAAACTGAGAGGACTTTGCTGCTTGCTAGATTTACTAACCCTGCTGCTAACCTGGCTCTCTGCCCGACTGTCTCCATTACTGTAGGTGCTGTCATTGGGGGACATTATCTGGTTTGGGGCAGTAAAGGACGTCAGGGGAGTTAAGTTGATGAAGGCAGGTGTGTGGCTCTGAGCAATTTGTAGCAAGGAACGCACTGCGGATTTATCTTTTGTTGTTCGAGCCTGGAGTCTCAGAAAATGCCCTGCAAACAAAAAATAAAACTTCACAAAGTTACATAGAATGTATGGCTATATACATTTTTTATGTAGATTATAAATATTTTTAGCTATATATGTATGTAATTACTCCCGGCATAATTGGATATTTTCCATTCTTTAAGTTCATCTTGTGATATTTATCTTTCCATGTTTAGGACTTTCAGATCATTACCTATTTTTAAACATTTGCATAAATATGAATTATACATTATTTTTCATGAATTCCTAGTTATTTTAGTATGTTGAATATAATGATGTTTATTTAAATAAAGTATGTTGATTAATGCAGCAATGAGTCTCGTATTTTAAACATTTTGAAAATAAAGTTAAAGTTCATGTTAATTTCTCGATTTTCAAATTTCTAATAAAAATGCAAGACCAGACATAAACCATGAATAAGCTTAGGACACAATAATCTTTGTATAGAAGGAGCGTAATTTATAAAGAAAGAAAATAATTGTCATTGTTAATAAAAGTTAAATAAAACCAATTTTTAAATTTGTTTTTATGTATAGTGACTAGTGACAGCAATTTGTTTTAAAATTTATTTTTCTTGTAGTCTGATGATGAATCCCTTAATAACATTAACACACTTCTTTCCATCATGTATTCAAAAACAGGTTTACAAAATCTAATGGCATGAAATTAATAAATGAATGAACCTTATAAGACGACACACATTGAGATGAAGAGGTAACGTTCAAGGCAGGAAAATAGTGAAAAGTTAAACCAACTATGAGACAGTTCATGTTCTTTATTCAATGTCAAGATGAGATTAGAATATTTATAAAAGTGTATGAAAAGATCTGTATGTTTCAACAAATGAAAAATAAATGTATTGGAGGTAAAGATAAACTTTCAAGTAGTTGTAACTGGAGAAAGTTATTGAAATGAAGTGTGATCCGTGGATGTAGTTGACAAGTTATTTTTCTCACCACTGCTTATTACGTTAAAAAAAAAGACTAAATAAATCAAATTTAAAAGAAAACAACAAAGTTTGAGCGAGTTCATTTTTATAAATAGTTTTGGTTCTTCACTTAAATTGTGCGATGTTCAAATAATAAGTCGCGTGAAACAAATAGTATAATATTGTTTATATGGCCTGGCTGAACAGATTTGTGGATGAGACTCGGGGTGTAGTAAAGTAAATGAGAGATGTGGTGTAGTAAAGTAAATGAGAGATGTGGTGTAGTAAAGTAAATGAGAGATGTGGTGTAGTAAAGTAAATGAGAGATGTGGTGTAGTAAAGTAAATGAGAGATGTGGTGTAATAAAGTAAATGAGAGATGTGGTGTAGTAAAGTAAATGAGAGATGTGGTGTAGTAAAGTAAATGAGAGATGTGGTGTAGTAAAGTAAATGAGAGATGTGGTCACGTGGTGTAACAAGGTTTTCAAGCCATAAAGTCAACATTTCATGCCACTCGCCTTCATAGTCCGAGGGAATGACGATAGTGTCTTCTGTCTCTGTCAGTCTTATTGACCGCGCCTCAAGGCCGACATGTTTTGCTAACAGTTTCCTCGCTGACCGACCAGCACACAGCAGCATCGGTACATAGACATTAACTGGCAAGTTTTTGTCTTCACCTGGCACAAGTCTGCTGGCACAACGAACAATCTGAAATGAGCGGATGGCTGATTTATTATGACAACACAAATAATATTATGCAATAGGGCCTAAATGCTATGGTAAACAAAACAAAAGATGCAACAGGGCGTTAAAGTAATTTGTCAAACAAAAAAATATCTGTTTAATCTCCCATCTAATGTTTTATTAATGCCTTACTCCTAATATTGCCATGTCACCCCTAATTTTACTCATCTTTAACAATTCCACGATTCTATAAATATATACAGTATAATATATTAGTAACTTAATAACTTAGCGATGCCAATCCCAGTTAACGTATATAAATTTACAATACATTAAAATATTTTTTTAACTAACTGCACCCACTAATTGCACCACTTATTCTACGCTAGATCACAGTAACGCTTATTGTATTATTTGAAACTTAAGTCATAGACAACTAAAAAAAGGTAAAAGGCATAGGCCTATCTGAACGTAGACTTTGAGGAATATATAGTGTAAATACCGTACGTCTCATTGAAACGGTAAGCTTTACTTACTGTACTTTACACTTGAAACTTAACTTTCCTTGACTTTAAAGATGCGAATTATTTTATTAAAACAATTCAACATGTCATTTTCAAATACATGTAATAAAATTCCAAGAACAGAAAGCCTGAACTGTTCCGTGATAATTCTTTATAAATTTCAGTTTTAAAGTGTAATACATATCAGGAATAAATGGTAATTGTAGGTTTAATGATAGCATTGGCGAAATTTTGTTACTTTCATCTGGGGCATCCTGTTCAGTTGAGACCAATCTGTCTTCAGACACCATGGTTGTGGTGGAACCCTGTTATGTTTGCCACATACTATTGTGGCACCCTTCTCAGTATAGCAACAGCCCGATTTAGTGGCAAACTATTCTTGTGATGATATTTAGATCTAAAGACACCACGTACTTGAGCAACATGGCCATGCAGCACACTGCGGTGGTGTCACGAATATTAGTAAGCGCATCAATGCACTAGTGACATCCTGTTCTTTTCTTAAACCTCTTTTTCCCAGAGTGGGGAAATCTTTATGTGTAGTAAAAGCACCGTATAAAAACCCAGGCTTTATCTATCTATCAATCCATCCATCCATCCATCCATCCATCCATCCATCCATCCATCCAACCATCCATCCATCCATCCATCCATCCATCCATCCATCCATCCATCCATCCATCCATCCATCCATCTATCTATCTATCTATCTATCTATCTATCTATCTATCTATCTATCTATCTATCTATCTATAGATCTATCTATCTAGAGCAGCAGTGATTCTCAAAGTGGTGGTCCGGGTCCGTGGGCCATCAGCCGCTGGTCCGCAGAAGTTATCAAGAAAGGACAGAAAACTGTAATTATAGTCTACCACTTGCAACCATTAATACTAACTCAAAAGAATGTGTCAGTTTTCGGCAATAAGCACATACAATGAAATGAATAAAATTACATTAATTACATTTCACTACCATGTCAATTTGGGGAAAATAGTGCACCGGTTCCTGGGGCCAGAAGCGTGACTGGCGACTGGGTTTTCCGAGGCCTTGGCTAATTCATTTTTGGTGCCCTTGAGAAATAGGGAAAATACTAAATTATACAGAATAAATTGATTATTGAAGGATTAGCCCTCGGCGCCCTTGGCAACTGCCCCTATGCCAAGTCGTTTTTACGCCTCTGATTGGGGCTATGGAAAAATTCCTACCGGTCTATCATACTCACATTTTTTAGAAGCACTGGTCTACAGGACCACAAATTTGAGAATCCACTCACCTGTGGTAGTGGGAATTTGCTGACCAACTCTTCTAAGGGGTAGGCGTCTTGACTCCAGTGCGCTGCTTGATTGACAGGGTTGTTAATGACCGCTGGAGACAGCCTGGAGCTGTCCCTCTTCTCCTGCTCCTGTCCAGCCGCTGGACGCAGACGTGTCGCTTTCTTTTTCCGTAACATGTTTTTTTTATCAAGTGATAAGTCAGTCTTTGATCACACGATAGGTTAATCTTTGATCCCACCAAAGTTCAGTCAATGTATGTGTACATAGTTATTCCATTCAGACAGCATTTTGACGATTTTCCTGAACAAAATAAATCAAGGCGTGAGAATATAAAAATATCCGTTTTTCTACTTTCCAACACAGAAACAAAGCAAATACTTTCTAAATTATTTTATCCTTAGATAAGTGTCCGTATGTATTTTCTGTTTACATCTTTAATGTTGAGAATCCAGTGATATGAGCATTAGCGCCACTGTTTCCCATACCAAACCCCCGCTAGACGGACTTATAGATCAATCATGACCCGGACATCATGACCCGGACACAACATGACATGAATGTTTGATTCTTCTCCGTTTCTTAAATGTTTTCTCCTTTTTTTTTCCTTGATCGTCTCGTCGTTCCCCTTCCCCGAAATCGATTGTATGTAATCAGTTATTTGGTCTTTTAAATATTCGCTTGCTATGACCTAGAAAACAACATTGAAGCTGAAAGTTCTAAATTTTATTTGATTCGTTGTATAATTAAATGTTTATGAAAAGATGGTTTTTCCCCCCTCGAGACATGGTTATTTTGTTACGTTCTTTTTGTCGGGGTTTTCCTAACTTAGCTTCGCCATATTCCTTCTAACCCACCTTTCATATTCCTTCTAACCCACCTTTCATATTCCTTCTAACCCACCTTTCATATTCCTTCTAACCCACCTTTCATATTCCTTCTAACCCACCTTTCATATTCCTTCTAACCCACCTTTCATATTCCTTCTAACCCACCTTTCATATTCCTTCTAACCCACCTTTCATATTCCTTCTAACCCACCTTTCATATTCCTTCTAACCCACCTTTCATATTCCTTCTAACCCACCTTTCATATTCCTTCTAACCCACCTTTCATATTCCTTCTAACCCACCTTTCATATTCCTTCTAACCCACCTTTCATATTCCTTCTAACCCACCTTTATTGTCAGTTTACTCTAAACCATCGCCAACTACTCTCATCTTTTAATATCATAATTGTTAAAGTAAAGGGCAAGATTTTAATGTATGAATAATTAGATATTCTCAACTTGGTCACGCCCAAAGGATGACCAGTCAATAAATCAATTGGTGGCCAACATGAAAAAAAATCGCACGCGTATAATGGTTATTATCGATTTCTTTAATACTAAAACTAAAATGTTACATATTTAAAACTAAGTTATGGGTAACTCAGAAAATAACACTTGTACTTAGTTTTTACTATTATTTAGAAAACTTTTTCGACACCTTTACAAGGTCTCAAACAAAACACAAAACCTTTGAACTCAATAGAGCACAAAACACAAAACCTTTGAACTCAATAGAGCACAAAACCATGGTAAACCCTTTGAACTCAACAGGGCACAAAACCATGGTATAACCTTTGAACTAAACAGAACACAAAACCATGGTATAACCTTTGAACTAAACAGAACACAAAACCATGGTATAACCTTTGAACTCAACAGAACACAAAACCATGGTATAACCTTTGAACTCAACAGAACACAAAACCATGGAATGGTATAACTTATAAGAACTATTAATAATATATATAATTAGCAATGTATTTCACGTCCGTCTGTCACGTCCTTCCGTCCCGTCCGTCACATCCTCCCGTCCAGTCCGTCACGCTACTAATTTTAGAAATAAGCGCACCAAATTACTGCACCAAAATAACTCTTTTCGAACATTCCGCATAAAATTGTTCAATATGAAAATAAATGAATAAAATTAAAATAAATTAAAGTTGTGTATTACATTATTTTTTATTCTGATGTGTATTTCTTCAAAATAAATAGATTTCAGCTGAAATGTATTTATTTTGAAATCTTCCGTCATTTTTGACGGGTCATACACTAGTTAATAAAATACAACACAATGCGATGTTTTCCTAACTAAAATGGAACACAAGCCTATACTATATTATAGTTATAGGAAATGTAAACAAAAATAATGTTATTATAATCATCGAGCCTACAACTAACCAATGTCATAATTCTCATAACATAAAATTGATCAACATACAATGATAACTAAAACTGACCACACGTCTTTACTTTAATTTTTAATTACATCCAATAGAACATACGCTGAAAGATCGTAGTTTAGAACTGATTCCAAGAGAACACACGTTGATACATTGTAACACAGGCATCCTGTGTCTACAAGTGGACATGACGAGAGTAACTCTACCTGTCAACACAGCACGAATTACCTGCCCGACACAGGTAACACTACCCCCTCTCCCCCTACCCCCCCCCCACGTCGTGGGATCGATCTCCACTGATCTCTTATCAGGTTCCATCGATTCACACGTCAACTATTTTTCAAGCCCGCGTGAGGGAAAAAGTCATGTCCTGGATGAATGGCTCGGGGAAGAGAAGGGAGGCGTGGGATGTATGAACGCTAGAAAACTTCGCCTCCAGGTTTCGCTACCTTTCCTTTGATGTACCACCATTCATCACCCACCAACCTTTTCCTCTTATAAAACCCGAGCGTGTAAGGGCCAGGTCTATAACCTCTTTCAACCGCTTGCTCTAATTGACACACTCGCCAACCAATCAATAGATAGAAACAATATTAAATCTCACCGCTGAAAGGCAACAAGTGCCTGCACGGAGACTAGGACAGACGCATGTGTTTGGATTTACAAATAATGAGTCAAACACACGAAAGACACAGTGACAGAGAAACTGAAGCTCCAAGTGTGTAGTCTGTAAACTAACTTACTTGTGTCCTATTATTTTCTTTTTATACATATAATTTTTTTTAAAAATGTTATATACATAACAATAAAAACCAAATTAGGATTAAGTAGCGTTTAAGTTGTTTAAAGGTCTGATCTAAACATTTAAACAGATTAAAGGGAATACGGTAATATGAAGCTGAAGAGTTTAACTTTAAATAAAGTAAGGGGAATACGGTAATATGAAGCTGAAGAGTTTAACTTTAAATAAAGTAAGGGGAATACGGTAATATGAAGCTGAAGAGTTTAACTTTAAATAAAGTAAGGGGAATACGGTAATATGAAGCTGAAGAGTTTAACTTTAAATAAAGTAAGGGGAATACGGTAATATGAAGCTGAAGAGTTTAACTTTAAATAAAGTAAGGGGAATACGGTAATATGAAGCTGAAGAGTTTAACTTTAAATAAAGTAAGGGGAATACGGTAATATGAAGCTGAAGAGTTTAACTTTAAATAAAGTAAGGGGAATACGGTAATATGAAGCTGAAGAGTTTAACTTTAAATAAAGTAAGGGGAATACGGTAATATGAAACTGAAGAGTTTAATTTTAAATAAAGTAAGGGGAATACGGTAATATGAAACTGAAGAGTTTAACTTTAAATAAAGTAAGGGGAATACGGTAATATGAAACTGAAGAGTTTAATTTTAAATAAAGTAAGGGGAATACGGTAATATGAAGCTGAAGAGTTGAAATAAATTAAAATGAAACGGTAACAAAACAAAGTATGTAACCTGAAAGCCCGTTAGAGAAAATTTGGCGGCCTAGACTGGCCTAGAGCAGTGCTTCTCAAACTTTTTAGTCTGGCGGACCGGCAGGTTTTTTTTTATTGCTCCAGGGACCGGTGCACTATTTTCCCTGTTCTGGAGGGTTATAAATATATTTTTATGTTCGTTCTTGCTAACTTTTGCGGACCGGCGGCGGATGGTCCACGGACCGGCACCGGTCCGCGGACCACCACTTTGAGAAGCACTGGCCTAGAGTAATTTTTAAAAAAATAAATAAAAGGTGATTTGATGCTTTGGAAAAATTGAACACTAATTTAAAAACAAATTAACAAATTCCCTGGGACTGTTATTTTTAATGGCAAACTAAGATAAGATATGGCTGATATGTTATAATTTAGATCAATTTCACAGGCAGTCGCTGGGCTGGGAGTTATTGCCCACAGCAAGGGTGGCGAACCTATGCCATGCGTGTCACTTGGGGCACGCCAGAAAATTTTGTTTGGCTTGTCATCGGCGTGACCTGATGTTTCAACATACAAGCCATCACAGATTAACTTCGTCACAGGTAGGCAGGTAGGCCTACTAATTGGAACACAGCAATATTTATCTGTTTGAAATAGAAAAAAATCTTGGTACACAAACTTATTTAGATTCGCTATCCCTGACCCCTGGCCTACTACAATGAAGTTACTAGTAAAGATACCACATTCAGCTCCTAGTGCTATTAAGGCCGGGTTTATCTTTTTGTACTTGCCATCGCTGTCCACCATCTTCACCCGATTATTTCAAGCCTTTGTGCTATCAAATTATAATTACAAAGTGTACAAAGGCAAAAAGTTACGGTTTCTAAGAGAACTCCAAAATCCGATGTATAACTACCACGCGCAGCAAACCATAAGGATGTATGTACCCGTCTAGGAACACTGCCGCACCTCACCGCGTACCTCGCCTGTCCACTTACTTACCTGTACCAACAAACGAATCAAGGGAGGCAATGACAGCGGTGACGAGCGTCTTATCTCCCCTTGCAACCACAAAACTCGAACAGGGAAGTCAACAAACAATACGGTGGAATTTTGTTTTTCAACATATCCTGGAAGACAGCAAGACAGCAAGTCAGCAAGTCACGCGCTCTCTCGTGACTGACAGCGATGACACACATCGAACCGCCCCTCCCCTTCCCCCTAACCACAACACCCCCTCACACCTCAACACACCCGCATGATGGTTGTGCTTGAACATTTATATGGAGGAAGTGTTAACCCGTTCCTTTTATTAAAAAAAAATTGGCATGCCCCCCCCCCGCCCCCACGTCCCACTTTTCAATAATCTTCAATCAAACTTTCAATGTGTCGGGAACACGACATCAGCTGACACAAGCAGGTTTGGGTAGAGGCGATGGCGGAGTCAATGGTAGTTTAGAAAGGAGGCGACTTGTGCCAAGGGTGGATATAGCGTTATGAAAACAGTTTGTGGTGTAATAGTTTAGTACTAGCCACTAACTGAAAGCATTGACTAACCACTAATTGAAAGGACTGACTAACAACTAACTGCAATAGCAGACTAACCACTAACTGAAAGCATTGACTAACCACTAATTGAAAGGACTGACTAACAACTAACTGTAATAGCTCACTAACCACTAACTGAAAGCATTAACTAACCACTAACTGAAAGCATTGACTAACCACTAATTGAAAGGACTGACTTACAACTAACTGTAATAGCTGACTAACCACTAATTGAAAGGACTGACTAACAACTAACTGTTAAAGATGACTAACATTTAACTATAATAACTGACTAACCACTAACTAAAAGTTCTGATCATTGAAGCATTCTAAGAACAAACACTTTACTTCTTTATTGTCCTTTAAAGTCATGGCAGTTTGACCGATGATAACTTTGGGTAGAGATTGAGTCAGTTTGACCAATGATAACTTTGGGTAGAGATTGAGTCAGTCTGTAACCTTGCCAATTGTATTACAACTAGAGACCTGCAGTGTCAAATTGCAATCGCCTTAATGATTTAATATGCAGCTTTGTTTTGATTATTTATCGCCCCATGAAAACGTTTTCCACATCAACAACACCCCCCTGGGGGATGGGTGGGTTGTAAGATAGAGTGATAAGAAGTGGAGAGAATTCAAAACAAAAAGACTTGCGCTACATGCATATAACATAAGAGATCATGTTTATGGCTCAAAACAGAAGACACAAAAGTTGTTGTAAATCCTCAAGCACGTCTTGTTTAAATATTTGTTAGATGCACCTGCCTTGGAGGCAATCTTTATTTATGATTCTTCAACTTAGGTCAATCGATTAAAATGAATTACAAGATTTGTATAAGAAATAAGACGCTCAATATTACACAGGAAAGTGAGTAGATCTTTGACCAGTACCCGTGTTCTAGGCCAGTATATGATTAGAGTCTAGGCCAGTATATGGTTAGAGTCTAGGCCAGTATATGATTAGAGTCTAGGCCAGTATATGGTTAGAGTCTAGGACAGTATATGGTTAGAGTCTAGGCCAGTATATGGTTAGAGTCTAGGCCAGTATATGGTTAGAGTCTAGACCAGTATATGGTTAGAGTCTAGGCCAGTATATGGTTAGAGTCTAGGCCAGTATATGGTTAGAGTCTAGGCCAGTAAATGATTAGGTTTTTTTTCCTCACAGCCCCCACCCCAGTGTTTATATCGGACAATATCCTCAGTGAGGTGGGGATGTTATGGAGACGTTCAAGACTTTGACGTGACCAGAGCAAGGAGACAGAAGCGGGGCGGGTAACTGCAGAGTTTGTATCGTGATTAGGTTACGAAAATGTTCGTTCGCCCATGACCACACGAAAGCTTTGGACATAAAATTAAAAGTAAAATCTGTTACAAAATACAGAATTAACGATCAAAGCATGACTATGGTAGTTGTGTAAGAACATTGTAGCCTTTTTTGTATACATGTATTTTGTTTGCTAACCTGAGACGGCTTGAAGTCGATACATTTTAGTTTAAATGTTTCTATTTAATGAAATATATTTACATTGACCAGATGTTTGTGTTTATTTACCCTTCTAAGCACGAGCTAGAGCTAGAGGACACGAGCTAGAGCTAGAGGACACGAGCTAGAGCTAGAGGACACGAGCTAGAGCTAGAGGACACGAGCTAGAGCTAGAGGACACGAGCTAGAGATAGAGGACACGAGCTAGAGCTAGAGGACACGAGCTAGAGCTAGAGGACACGAGCTAGAGCTAGAGGACACGAGCTAGAGCTAGAGGACACGAGCTAGAGCTAGAGGACACGAGCTAGAGCTAGAGGACACGAGCTAGAGCTAGAGGACACGAGCTAGAGCTAGAGGACACGAGCTAGAGCTAGAGGACACGAGCTAGAGCTAGAGGACAAGAGCTAGAGCTAGAGGACAAGAGCTAGAGCTAGAGGACACGAGCTAGAGCTAGAGGACACGAGCTAGAGCTAGAGGACACGAGTTAGAGCTAGAGGACACGAGCTAGAGCTAGAGGACACGAGCTAGAGCTAGAGGACACGAGCTAGAGCTAGAGGACACGAGCTAGAGCTAGAGGACACGAGCTAGAGCTAGAGGACACGAGCTAGAGCTAGAGGACACGAGCTAGAGCTAGAGGACAAGAGCTAGAGCTAGAGGACAAGAGCTAGAGCTAGAGGACACGAGCTAGAGCTAGAGGACACGAGCTAGAGCTAGAGGACACGAGTTAGAGCTAGAGGACACGAGCTAGAGCTAGAGGACACGAGCTAGAGCTAGAGGACACGAGCTAGAGCTAGAGGACACGAGCTAGAGCTAGAGGACACGAGCTAGAGCTAGAGGACACGAGCTAGAGCTAGAGGACACGAGCTAGAGCTAGAGGACAAGAGCTAGAGCTAGAGGACAAGAGCTAGAGCTAGAGGACACGAGCTAGAGCTAGAGGACACGAGCTAGAGCTAGAGGACACGAGCTAGAGCTAGAGGACACGAGCTAGAGCTAGAGGACACGAGCTAGAGCTAGAGGACACGAGCTAGAGCTAGAGGACACGAGCTAGAGCTAGAGGACACGAGCTAGAGCTAGAGGACACGAGCTAGAGCTAGAGGACACGAGCTAGAGCTAGAGGACACGAGCTAGAGCTAGAGGACACGAGCTAGAGCTAGAGGACACGAGCTAGAGCTAGAGGACACGAGCTAGAGCTAGAGGACACGAGCTAGAGCTAGAGGACACGAGCTAGAGCTAGAGGACAAGAGCTAGAGCTAGAGGACACGAGCTAGAGCTAGAGGACACGAGCTAGAGCTAGAGGACACGAGCTAGAGCTAGAGGACACGAGCTAGAGCTAGAGGACACGAGCTAGAGGACACGAGCTAGAGCTAGAGGACACGAGCTAGAGCTAGAGGACACGAGCTAGAGCTAGAGGACACGGGCTAGAGCTAGAGGACACGAGCTAGAGCTAGAGGACAAGAGCTAGAGCTAGAGGACACGAGCTAGAGCTAGAGGACACGAGCTAGAGCTAGATGACACGAGCTAGAGCTAGAGGACAAGAGCTAGAGCTAGAGGACACGAGCTAGAGCTAGAGGACACGAGCTAGAGCTAGAGCTAGAGGACACGAGAAAGCAAGAAATTAAGAGAGAATTAACACAGAGTGACAGAAAGATTATGGGTCTGTAGGAGTAGAATGAGAAGCACGGAGAGACTTGGAAGAATCAGGTTAGGAAAGTACAGGTACACCATTCACTCGACTTACCTGTCCGTTATATGGAATATCTTTAGGCTGAGGCCTGAATGTAGAGCGGCAGTTATTTGAAAAATCAATGAAATAAAATTCTCGTGTCACGGGCAAGTGCAGTTTCAAATGCTATACTCACATGTGTTATTTCTTAACGCCGTAGTCGTGGCATCGGTCTCAGATATTCACTTAGAGTAGCCATGCAGCATTCGACTTGAAGAAATGTTTACCGAGCAAACCTTTTATCCTGGCGTGTATTGGAATCACTGGCACTGTCTACCAATTTATGAACACTACCGGCTTGTCAGATGGGCTCCAATTTCAATTCGGCTTTTTACCAAGAATTATACAACTTCCTTCTTCTCAACTATTTTCACAGCTGAACATGAAGACACGATATTGATATCTTGTTCAAAGAATATTAATAAGATCCGCTCAGGTTTCGTCACGTCGGTTATGGTTCGTGATTGTTAGGCATTTGTCACCCCCTGCTAGGGCACGGTGGAAAACGGCCCCAAAATAAACCCGTGCACCGGGGGAAAGAAGAACGCTAAGTGACACTGAACATTGATATGCACCGGTGAAAAGACGCGATGACACAAGGCTGAAGTACAGTGGGGTGCTACCGGAACGTTTGTTGTGTAGTTGGTTGGAAAGGTCGTGGCAGCGGCGTAGGGAATTGGTAGGGAAGATATCATCCTACCCTTTCGGACAAATTCACCAACGTACTCATCAAATCTACCGCAGCATCTAGATAGGATGTAATGAATGGTCCTTTTCGATCATGCCCTAAAACAATAACGTTGAGGGGGGGGGATATATTCGGTTAGCCCTAGCCCCAAACCATAGATAATCGTAGGAAGCAATAATCTTCTGTATAGGAGGAGCGTCTGTAACAGCTAAGATAGGACCAGGTGTTGATACTCAGTGGCGTCACTAGGGGGGCGGGGGGGGCGGGCCGCCCCGGGTGACACCCATCAGGGGGTGACACCCGAGCCTAAAATTTTACTGTGTACGATTTTATGTCAGAAAACAAAAGATGACACATTTTTTAATCTAGAAAGAAATTAAGAAATACAATGAAATACGTTAAACGCGAAAATTCTTATTAAAAAAAATATCAGTTAACTTGCTATAATAAAACAGTCCCAACACACAAACAACATTAAAACAAATTAGGGAAAAAAGAAAAGAAATAGTCGCAGCAGAGAGATATTTAAATAAGACTGGAATGAAAGAGGCAGTATCTTCTGTTTTAAAAGATATAAAGCCATTTGGGCTTGGACACACCGACAGCATGAACGAATCCCACCTCACGACTCCCTCCACCACAGTGGGGGTGGGGGGAATACGATTTTTATCAACCCCCCCCCTTCCAAAGAAAAAAATCAAAAGACGGGTTTTCTTTGTTGATGTTTTTCTTGAGGAAAATTATGATTTCAATGTCTTTGAGTTAATATTATATATATATATATATATATATATATATATATATATATATATATATATATATATATATATATATATATATATTAAAGGCGTGAAAGCATAGATATGCATGTTTATATACAGGTAGTCCTCCGGTTACGACGGCCCCATCCCAACTTACGCCGTTTAGTGCTTACGAACGCGCCCCCGTAAAGAATAGTATTACGTGTTATTCCGTATTAAAAAAAAATTCATGAGGTAACGAATGCTTTTCTCTATTTGAAATAACAAAAATTATTGAAAAATATGTATGATTATTATTTAAACCTACAACTTTCGTTTGCGAATTTTTCAAATGGCGAAGTTTTCAATCAAGTCAATAAAGCTGAGTAAGCTTACAAGTTCCTCATTAGTTCCTCATTCCTCGTTAGCTCAGTAGAGAGAGCATATTCAGCCTTTTTCGTCCCTTGCAAGTTCTAACTCATTATATATTATTTTCAACTTTGAAAAGGATCGCTCTCAGCTGCAGTTTGATGTCATCATTGAAAGATAGATGCGAAGTGCGATGTGTTCATTTGTAAAGGACTGTGTGAAATATAGCTCATTCAAAAGCAGCAAATGTTTTAGCTCCGTACAAGTTTTTTGAGTTTTGCTTTGTGCTAATTCCTTTTCCTTACCCCGAGCCTGGGGCTGGACAATAATTTTTTTAAGATTTCTGAAAATTATTGGACTAATTCTGAAGGTAAGCAGTCTTCGAAATCACTCATGAACCTACATGTGGAAGAAAATCAGAAGCCCCGAGCCTAGTGCTCTTTATGGGTCTTCCCGGAAGACCCCCTTAGCCATCTGGACACCAAAGGGACGTAACAGCTGAGGACAAAGCGGTTGCTTCTGAAGCGGCCACCTGGGCATCCAGGACATACAGTCGAAGATGCCTCCCACTAAGTTGCCTTCACAAGAAGGTGGTGGAATTTCCTACTACGACCCGCTACCATTTTGGCGCCATCCCGGCAAAGCACACGGGTCTCCATGGTTAGGACCGCCGCAGACCGGGGGATCATCAAAGACCTACCTAGGGTGCAACCCCCACTGGAAGGAGCTGGCGTCCAATGCGTTCTTCGCGGCACTTTTTGCTAATCCGTACTGGCGCTCCTGGCCCTAAACCGGCACCGCTCGATGGCGTTGCTGGTAAATTGAGGGGGGCGAAACGGTTGCTTCGGATTTACCCGACCCCTTCTTCGAAATCATTTGAGCGTTCTTCCATTAACTTGGCTGCTGCCCATCGGGTGGCGAAAGTGCTGAGCTCAGTTAGGTTTGTAAGAAAGCCAAATCTCTCATGGATGTTTTTATATGCACCTAACCAATGTTGTAGGGCTTAAGAAAGTTTTTCAATGATTACCAGAAATACCTCAATCTTGAATTTTTTTCTCCAGGAGAATACTGTTTTGTTGATGTCCCTTTATCAAACTGACGCTTTCTTTTTTGTTTGATAGTATTGAAGAGTGTTTACACTGATTTTACCACGGACTTTTCCTTTCCTTTGTATTCATAGGAATAAAATTAAGAATGCTATTTTTAACAAATTCAATGAGAGACTTCCTTTCTAAAATTGTTTCCCAAATTTCAAGTAAAATAGCGACTTCCAGTTGTTCAATTTCCTTTAGAAATCCTTCTACTTCAAGTCGGCAGTCACGTGGCTGATTTTAATTCGTTGCTAATTCTTCCAGTGCTGCGATATTCTCATGGTATGGGCTATTAACAGACCTTACAGCATAATGTCAGGCTGACCATCTTGTGTCAGACAAGGCTTTGTTAGCATGTATCAATTTCATATGTTTTGAAGTACCTGTCAACGATGAGTAGATGCAACAAGTCGGGTATAAAGATTTTGCAGAAGACAAAAAAATCTGACCGCAGTAGGACAACCTGCTGCTCTTTTCCCAACCAAATTAAAGGAATGAGCTGTGCACGGCACATAATGAGCTACAATGCACTTCTCATGAAGAATAGCCTGGTTTCCGTTATACTTCCTACTCATTTGCAGCATTTCCGTGTGACTGTCCAAGGCATTTTCAGGGATTCGTACAAACATAATGGCCTGCATCTTTATTATACACTATAATTCATAAAAAGTTTGGGGGCCCTTAAATTATTGGGGGCTTTAGCCCGTTCAGCACCCCCCTTTTAATCCACGCATCTGTGACGATGTGGTACGAGGAGGGGGGTGTTTAAGAAATGTGACATCACATAAAAAACGCGAAACTTTAAATAAAAGTTCCACTTAAATATTTGATTATTTACCTTTTATTTAATTACGTTTTCAATGACTTCACGCGTGTTACGATATTACAGTGCAGAACTACCCTAAATACATACTTAAATGACAAAAAAAATTGCAACATGCTAATTTTTATTGAAAAAATACGGCTTGGGGGAGGGGTGTCAAAGCTTTGTGACGTCATATCGTAAAAAAGGGGTGGGTCTAAGTTTTTGTGACAAAGTATGACGCAGGGGGAGGGTGGGGTAAAAATCGGCAACCTAGCGTGACGTCATTTATGGACGGCCCCTTCAGTCGTGAAGGGGTGACACCATGAGCTACCGCCCCGGGTGACACCAACCTTAGTGACGCCTCTGTTGATACTAACCCTTGCTATGCCACTAGTTGCACGCCGTGATAAAATTTAGAAGAGAACGGTTCAGCTATCAGCCACACGGGTGATGAGAACGGTTCAGCTATCAGCCACACGGTGATGAGAACGGTTCAGCTATCAGCTACACGGTGATGAGAGCGGTTCAGCTATCAGCCACACGGTGATGAGAACGGTTCAGCTATCAGCCACACGGTGATGAGAACGGTTCAGCTATCAGCTACACGGTGATGAGAACGGTTCAGCTATCAGCCACACGGTGATGAGAACGGTTCAGCTATCAGCCACACGGTGATGAGAACGGTTCAGCTATCAGCCACACGGTGATGAGAACGGTTCAGCTATCAGCCACACGGTGATGAGAACGGTTCAGCTTTCAGGCACACGGTGATGAGAACGGTTCAGCTATCAGCTACACGGTGATGAGAACGGTTCAGCTATCAGCCCCACGGTGATGAGAACGATTCAGCTATCAGCCACACGGTGATGAGAACGGTTCAGCTATCAGCCACACGGTGATGAGAACGGTTCAGCTATCAGCTACACGGTGATGAGAGCGGTTCAGTTATCAGCCACACGGTGATGAGAACGGTTCAGCTATCAGCCACACGGTGATGAGAACGGTTCAGCTATCAGCTACACGGTGATGTTTTAAAAAATGAAATCGTAGCAATGATTTGTGAAAACTAGAGCAGACACCAGTATGGGGCCGTCCATAAACTACGTCACTAGAGCAGTTTTTACACCAGTATGGGGCCGTCCATAAAGTACGTCACTAGAGCAGTTTTTACACCAGTATGGGGCCGTCCATAAAGTACATCACTAGAGCCGTTTTTACACCAGTATGGGGCCGTCCATAAAGTACATCACGATCCAGAGGGGGGGGAAGGGGTGTAAGAAAGTGTGACAGTTTTTGACAGGGGGGAGGGGGTCCGGCCATGTGTGACGTCACGCTGTTTTATATTAAGTTTCGATTATTTTGTTAATAAAAAACAACATTTTTGTTCGAAAGTGTGACGTACTTTAGGGAGGGGGGGGGGCGTCCGAGATGCATGACAGTTTGTGACAGACAGTGAGGGAGGGGGGAGTTAAAAATGGTCCAAAATAGCGTGACGTACTTTATGGACGGCCCCTAACGACGTCAGGCCCAGTGTACAGCACGCTTGACCCATCTGCCAGACGTTGGAGGTATCTCCCTGTGAAATAAATGGCATAGCGAAGACCCAAGGGCGTATGGGGTCTTTCGTGAACTTCCTGGTTCAAAACGGGCCTCCATGTCTGGGGGTGGGGCACTCAATAGAAGACGACCGCCGAGAGTGAGCGTGGGAGGTAAACGTATTGTGACAGCTATGTTTGTGACAGCTATGTTTGTGACAGCTACATCTGTGACAGCTATGCATGTGATTGATATGTCTGTGGCAGCTATGTACGTGTCGTCAATGCCTGTGAAAGCTATTTCTGTGGCAGCTGTTTCTGTGATGGCTATGTCTGGTCTGTTACAGCTATGTCTGGTCTGTAACAGCTATGTCTGGTCTTTTACAGCTATGTCTGGTCTGTTACAGTTATGTCTGGTCTGTTACAGCTATGTCTGGTCTGTTACAGCTATGCCTGTTACAGCTATGCCTGTTACAGCTATGTCTGTTACAGCTATGTCTGTTACAGCTATGTCTGTTACAGCTATGCCTGTTACAGCTATGCTTGTTACAGCTATGTCTGTTACAGTTATGTCTGTTACAGCTATGTCTGTTACAGCTATGCCTGTTACAGCTATTCCTGTTACAGCTATGTCTGTAACAGCTATGTCTGTTACAGCTATGTCTGTTACAGCTATGCCTGTTACAGCTATTCCTGTTACAGCTATGTCTGTAACAGCTATGTCTGTTACAGCTATGCATGTGATATATATACTATGAGTATCACACCCTTTCGTGTGACAGGTCATCTGTATCTGTGACATCTATATCTATGACGGCTAAATACTAGACAACTCACAGCGCTGTCTGCGACAGGTATTTTTGTAATTCTAAATTTACCTCGTTCCGTCCATGACATGCCTTTGACATTTTATCTGGGTGACGTGTTGTAAAATGATTACCTTCTCCTCCGTGACTCATGTCACCTTCTCCTCTGTGACTCTTGTCACCCTCTCCTCTGTGACTCATGTCACCTTCTCCTCTGTGACTCATGTCACCCTCTCCTCTGTGACTCTTGTCACCCTCTCCTCTGTGACTCATGTCACCTTCTCCTCTGTGACTCATGTGTCTGGCATGCCCCACTAGCAGTTGAATTAAATAAATAATTCAAATATGTGCCCCCCCCCCAATAAAAAGAAAATTGGACCAAGTTAAATAAACAAATGCACGTCGCTCTATCTATCATTTAACCTCCCACCATCCACAGACACATACACATACACATACACATACACATACACACACCACCTCAACCTCCACACACACACACACTCACGCACACACACACATACTTGAGTACAGAAGCATGTAATCATGCAAAGTTTCAGTTTGTTTAAATAACTGGCTAATCCCTTGGTTTGATCTGCCAGACACAAACGGCTGTGTGTACATGGGGGTTGGGGGTGGGGGGGGAAGAGGTATAGAGATACCAGTGTAGGTTAACAGATAGGGAATGGGGGACTCAAATCCCTGGGACCAGAGTCGTTAGAAATTATTTTGAAGGGAAGGGTGACAGTTTTTCCAAACTGCTAAGTTTATTTCCCAGTTAACTGGTTAAGTTGTGGGTGGGGATCACCGTTAACTGGTTAAGTTGTGGGTGGGGATCATTGTATTATTTGTCACATCTTATCGTATCTGTTACAGAACAGACGATCCTTTTATACAGAAGATTATAGCGTCCTGCGCTTATCCATGATTTGTGTCTAGTCTTGTATCTTTATTAGGGTTTTAAATGAAAGTGTTGGTTTTCTCAGGCAACCCATTCCACGTCTGAATTCAGGACGGGAAGAACGAGAATTTGTATGTGTTTGTTCTTGCATACGGAATAAGAAAAGAGTTTTCATCCCTATGACCATCTGAGGTGTATTAAATACTCATAACCTATAGAAAAGACAAGGTCGCATATAAATAGATATTATTGTTAAAGTGGTTCTCAGTTTGGTGTTATAATTCATGAGAATATTTCTCTAGTCCAAGTGTCGGCAACCTTTTGAGATGGAAGAGCCAAAAATTACAATTTACAAAATTTCCCAATTTTTAAAGAGCCAATAACATGAGTTTTGAAAGCAATATAATATAAACAATACTAGCGTATCACCCGTCAAAAATGACGGAAGTTTTCAGCTGAAATCTTTTTACTTTATAAAAAATGCACGTTTTTTTAGGGCGGCCGACCTTTTCAGAAGCCCAACTAACTTGTCCTTGTTTGATAAATACGAAATATTAAACTTTCTGAAATGTACTCAAAGTATTTTATAATATGGGTTGTAGGGCGCCTACCCTTTGTTTTTTTTATTTTTTAATTAACCATCATCAAATCCGCTTTTTACATTGATCCCTTTTCCAAAATTAAAATACATGTATGAGCGAAAACAATGACGTCATATAATATTTTTTACAGCGCATCTTTAATTTGCACACCTTTTGATGCATTGGTGCAGTAATTTGTTTTTCCCTGCTTTCTAAAATTAGTAGCGTCACGGACAGACATTGCAAATTATATTGTTGAACAATATAATTTGCAGTAGTGTCTGTCAGTCAGTCCTGACGCTACTAATTTGCTAAAAGGATCGAGTCAAGTGATCTGTCACTTGGATAGTATGTCAAACATATAAAGTTGAACGCTTGATGAACGCTTAGATAAGCATATACATTAGATGAAAAATATATATATTATATAGCTTACTTAATTTTAGATAATTCCGCTTTTAAAATATATCTATATTTTGCGGACTAGCAAAATACCCGCGCTTGGCTGCAGAAATTAGGATTTCAGTTACCGTTGAGAACCCGCGTAACACAAATTCAAAACACCAATTTATTTCAATCTGGATCATGATGGATATACTACATATATTAAACTCACCATCTTGTCTGTCTGTCTGTCGTGGTCCCGCAGAAAAACAGAAACGAAAAATAAAAAATGACACACTTCCCGTGATCCTATCAAACTGATAATTTTTTTTAAAAATTTCGTATGTTACCATTTCGGGAGGGTACTAAAAAACTTGCCAAAGTTTCATGCTTCTACTTACACGGTAAGTTGGAGAATTAGCGATGAGTCAGTTTTATATAAAGAAAAAAACTACATTCAGGCCCCCGGCCCCCTAGTGAGTTATAATTTTAATATTTTTTCGCCAGGTACTGTTTTGGGAGGGTACTCAACAACTTCCCAAAGTTTCATGCACACGGGAAATCGGAGATTTAATGATCAGCCTGTTTTATATAGGTAATTTAGAAAAAAACACACAACATTTTGGCCCACGGCCCCCCGCCCCCAGTTAGTGATAATCTTGTTTTTCGACTGTTACCATTGCGGGAGGGTACTCAACAACTACCCAAAGTTTCATGCTTCTACCTACACGGGAAGATGAGGAATTAGTGTCGATTCAGTTTTATTAAGCCCATATATGGAGGGAAAAAACGGTTTTAGGCCCCCGCCACCCATGATTGGAGATTTTAAAATTCTTTTTCGCCAACGTTCCAAAGTTTCTTGCTTCTGTCTACTCGGGAAATAGAAGAATTAGTAATTTTCATATTTTATATAGGCCATATAAGGAAAAAAAAGTTTTTGGGCCCCCAGTCCCCATGAGTGTGAATTTTAAAATTCTTTTACGCCAATTATCGTCGCGAGAGGCTACTTAACAACCACCCAAGGTTTCATGCTTCTACCTACACGGGACGTTGGAGAATTAGTGATGAGTCAGTTTTTTATATAAGAAAAAAACTACATTTGGGCCCCCAGGAAGTGATAATTTAAATATTGTTTTCGCTTGTTACCATCGCGGCAGTGAACTTTAAATTATCAACTACACCGAGTTTTATGCTTCTACATACACGGGAAATATGAGAACTTGTGATTTTCAGTTTTTATAAGGCTCATATAAGGAAAAAAAACTTAATTTGTGCCCCCGGCCGCCAGGAAGTGATACTTTAAATAGTTTTTCTTCCGTTACCATCGCGGGTTTGTACTCAACAACTTCCCACAGTTTTATGCTTCTGCCTACTCGGGAAATAGGAGAATTAGTGATTTTCATATTTTATATAGGCCATATAAGGAAAAATAAACGTTTTTGGGCCCCATAAAAGAGAATTTTAAATTCTTTTACGCCAATTTTCGTCGCGAGAGGCTACTCAACAACTTCCTAAAGTTTCATGCTTCTACCTACATAGGAAGTTGGAGAATTAGTGATGAGTCAGTCAGGGCTTTGGCCTTTATTAGTATAGAATAGTAAAGATACATCTTAATTAAAGTCTTTAGGAATCTGTGCTGCTAGCGCTAGGATTTTCAACCCAGATCTAGGTTTTTTTCAACCTTGTCTAGGTTTCTAGGTTTTTTTATTTCAAAAATAGCCATAATCTAGGGTTTTCTTTTAAAAAGTAAATAAACAATGTTTAAGTACAAAATTTAATAAATATGTGCGATAATTGGCACAGATAGACCATAAAACGTGGGAGACCATTGCCGAGGAGCGCACCTCCTGGTGGGCAAAAGTGCGTGAGGGCATTCAAGTCGCGGAAGCATCCCTCATAGCTTTGAGTGAAGAGAGAAGGGCCAGGAGAAAGGGGAAGGGGGGCAGAGGAGCAGGAGTACACGCCATCGTCCCATGAGGACGGACGGTTGCCATACTATACTATAATATACTATGTGCAATTAATATCCTAAATAAATTTGATTTTTCAAAAATAAAATCAAGGATTAGGTGACAACAGTTTTTTCCAGCAAAACATTTAATTTTATTAGACCCCATGAAAAACTTAACAGCTCTACCATTTTCTTGTGCCTGGGTTGAGATAAAAAAAATTTCAGTATTCATGTTATAAACCAAAGATGATCTTATACAAACCTGAAGTGGACATTGTTATAAAAACACTTTTCCTATTCCGTATGCAACATAATAACCCCCTTTCCAGTCCATGACGGACTATGGGACATGTGAAGTAGCGTTCATTTGTTTTATTTAGCCATCACTAACGGGGCATTGTGTGGCTATCACAATGCCCCGAGGCCTTGCCAGCACCAAGAATAGAACCCGTGACCGGCCTCTGTCTCGGTTCGGCAGTCCAGCGCGCTACCGCTAGACCACCGCGGACAAACACATAAAAATTATCGTTCTTTCCGTCCGGAATTAGGAAGTGGGATGTGTTACCCGATCAAACGAGGAGAACCAAAAATCTTATCAACATTTAAAACTCTATCAACATTTAAAACTCTATCAACATTTAAAACTCTATCAACATTTAAAACTCTATCAACATTTAAAACTATATCAACATTTAAAACTCTATCAACATTTAAAACTCTATCAACATTTAAAACTCTATCAACATTTAAAACTCTATCAACATTTAAAACTCTATCAACATTTAAAACTATATCAACATTTAAAACTCTATCAACATTTAAAACTCAAATAAAAATGCAAGACTAGACAAAAACAAGGATAAAAGTGTAGGACTTAATAATATTCTGCATAAAAGGAGCGTCTGTAATAGATAAAATAAAAAAGACCCTTAAAAACAAAGTTTTTGACTATAAATCCCTTATATATGAGACATAACTAAAAGAATTGATTATGTTCAAACGCGACAAACATTTACAGACTGACACCGAGTGATATCCCCTGGCTTTAAAAATGTGGGAAGGGACAGGAGGGAGTGTGGGCATCGACGCGTGGTGTCAACGGTGAATAAATGCAGATGTAAGTATATTTTACAAATAGTTACGTACAACATACTAATTAATACGTTAGGGGCCGTCCATATATGACGAATCGCATCTAAAAGGGTGGGGGGGGGGTCCACGTTTTAGTGAGATGTGTGACAACAGGGATGGGGGTGTTTAAGAACTGTGACGTCACATAAAAATGCACAACTTTAAACAAAAGCTCCACTTAAATATCTGGTTGCATGCAATACATTTATTTAATGACGTTTTAAACGGCTCTGCACGAGTTACGATATTAGAATGCAGTCTTACACTAAATACACACTTAAATTACAAAAAATATTGTTTTGAAATATGCCAAGTTTTAAGTAGGATTTTTTTTTGGGGGGGGGTTAGGGGGGGGGAGAGCGGGGGGGGCTTTGTGTTTAAGGCATTATTTAATCTTTTACGACCACATACGCATTCGACAAAATGGTGTCTTGGTGTCTTGATATAAGCTATATACTATATAAGACGAAATGTTTTCTGGATATAAAGATATATAATACAAAATGTTGACTAGGTATTAGATATTTCAAACAAAATATTGTATATATAAGTTATATAAGACAAAATGTCTGAATATAAGATATATAAGTATAAGTCAAAATGTTGTCTGGATAAGGATATAAGATATATAAGTCAAAATTTTTTGTGCATATACGTTATGTAAGACAAAAAACAAAATATATTTCAATATTATATAATTATTATTATTTGTTTGTTTGCTGAAGTTGTTTCAGGTATACAAATAGTTTTCTAGTAATCTAATATAAATATATATATAGATGAAAGTTTGTTTGTTACCCATAGGATTCCACACCGTTGGCCCTAGGGTGCTGAAATTTTGCATGGGACCATCATTTGACCCGGGACAGGTCATAGGCTATGTTTCAACCCCAGGTGAGGTGACCACCCCTAGGGTGACCTAACCCTCCTCAGGGTCACCTTGATTTACTACCAGTAGATACTCCAAGGAGGTGAAATTGGCAACAATGTTACAAATAAAAGTTGTAGATCAAGTTAGGTTTATAAAATAAGATTATCGTGTATTTATTTTTTAAAATCTGTTTAAAAATTTTTTTAAATCGTGAACGCCGGGTACCCCAGCTAGTTATTAATATTTGCGCATGTAACTGGAGAGCCGCATCTTGACATCCAAAGAGCCACAGGTTGCCGACCTCTGCTCTATCCCACTGCGAATCTAGCCTGGCTAGTGGATACTGCGCGGTGTGACCAGCTATATTTAGATTGACGTGTTGTTATTTACAGGCTTCAATGGGCCTCCGATCAGATTGCTCATTTCAGAATGTGCGGATCGAATTTCCTGACATTATACTGTAACTCGTGTCTGGATAAGTCACAGACTTACGGACCAGAGCAGAGTCAGCAGACGAGTCATTATCAAGACCCAAAACATTGTTGTTATTGTATCAGGATTAACTTGCGCCCCCCCCCACCCCGGTTCTCCGTCTCAGTTCCTACAATGTTAGTAGAAAGAATGATAAAATCTTACTACACCGCACGTTATATGTACAAGAAAAAAGTGTGTGTTCCTCACAAAACATTAAAATACAGAATACTTTATATTAGGGCTTTTACTGATTTTTAAAAAAATTGTTCGATTAATCGGTAAAAACATTAATCGATTAATTTCGATTAATTTTATATTTATAACGCATAAATAGATCCCTTTAAGTTGCAATTCACTATGTCTCGAAATTGGTTAAGTCGCGGTAATTCCATGACTCCCAAATTTTGTGACACAACACAGCATATTTGTTCTATACAAAGAAATAAGGCAGAAAAACCTTTTTGTTTACGTATGCACATCTAGATCTAAATAAATAATAATAATGAGAGGAAAAAAGTATGTAAGTAACAAAAAATATAAATAATAAATAAATTGGAAAAAAAAATTAGATATATTTTCCGAAATTTTATTCGAATTTTAATCGACCAAATTAATTTTAATTGATTAAAAATTTTAACGAATAATTGATTAATTATCGTTAATTTCCGCTGCCCTACTTTATATATTAGATATATATATATATATATATATATATATATATATATATATATATATAGAGAGAGAGAGAGAGAGAGGAGAGAGAGAGAGAGAGAGAGAGAGAGAGAGTGAGAGAGAGAGGAGAGAAGAGAGAGAGAGAGAGAGAGAGAGAGAGAGAGAGAGAGAGGAGAGAGAGAGAGAGAGAGAGAGAGAGAGAGAGAGAGAGAGAATCCCATTCAAAATCAGAAATTGTTGCTGAGGCGGTATTCTAATTAACCAAGGTACATTCTATAATTAAAGAGGTATATCACAGTTAATTGGTATACAATTATTATTGTAACATTGATACAGTGACGTAGATAGTGATGGGTGGTATGTTGGCCAAGACAAACATAATGTGAACAAACAAGTGGGGAAACTATTCAAAGACGGAAGATGTATGCCCATTTTTTTAATGATCAATGATGTATTAAAAGATACCGGTGCAGAAAAATGAATCTCTCTATTCTTAACGGTGTAATTAGACTAAATATTATATCGTATCTGAATATAAATCTTATCTTCTTCTTATCTTATCTGTTTACAGACGCTCCTTCTATAAAGAAGATTATTGCGTCCTACGCTTATCTATGGTTTGTGTTTAGTCCTGCATTTTATTAGAGATTTAAAAGTTGATAAAGCGTTGGTTTTCCTGGTTTCTTCAGGCAACCCATTCCACGCCCGAATTCCGGACGGGAAGAACGAAAATTTGTATGAGTTTGTTCTTGCATACGGAATAAGAAAGGTGTTTTATCCTTATGTCTATCTGAGGGTTGTATTAAGTTATCTTTGTGTTGTATTTCTAAATTAGAGTTAATTGCTTTATGTATGATTACTACTTTACTCTTGGTTCTTCTATCCTCTAGTGTTTCAAGGTTTAATGATTTAACTAATGGTGTTATTCTAGTCAGTTTTGAATATTCTCCAGTAATGAATCTGGCAGCTCTTTTTTGGATTTGTTCTAGTTAAGAGAAATGTTAAGAGTGTAAAAAAAAAGAAGTAAATTAGATGAAACAACATTGCCAGAAACAAAGGGGTAATGAGTGAAAAAAATTATGGGATATGATTTATTCTGGTGAAAATAATTATCGTATAATTTAAGTGTTTGCCCTTATCCGGATTGTTAAAAAAGGGTAATATATTTTGTTTGTTTTTTAGAATGAAGAATGCAGGAAACAGAAAATTGGATCTAGGAATATCAACCATTTAAAAGGATCGCTTAACAAAAGATTTTAATCCCACGGGATCAATGGGATTCAACGTAAATATTCGTAAGTCTTTTGTTGTCAAAGTTCATTAAAGGATTGCTAAAATGATTGTTATTACGTCAGGCGTGATTTATTGACGGGAAGACGTGGTTTAAGAGTTTTGAGTAAACTACTATTATGACTAAAAAGATTATCTTTACAACTTCAGTAAGCAGGGTCATTGTACTTCGTTTGAAGCAGCCGACATAGAAACACAAAGACGTCCATTGATTGACCAATGACTCCTAGTTAGTGCGAGAATGATGGAGGACAAAAGTGAAGAGCTAGATAATTGGGATGAATGTTTGAAGGAACACTTAAATATGACAATGGACACTATGAAAACTTTAAAAAATGTACTACATAGAGCAGTGCTTCTCAAAGTGGTGGTCCGCGGACCGGTACCGGTCCGTGGGCCATCCGATGCCGGTCCGCAGGTGTTACCAAGAAAGGACATTTCGCTACCACGTCAGTACAGGCAAAATAGTTCACCTGTCCATGGTGCAATGGAAAAAATTCCTGCCGGTCCTCAATACTAAAAAGTTTTAGAAGCACTGACATAGAGTCATAGAGGACCAGATATCCGAATTCGGATGAAATGACAGAAGTTATCAAGTCCATGAAAAACCTTTAAAAAAAAATTTAATAAGAAAAACCCGTAAAAACCAAGTTTTTGACTATAAATCCTTTATGTACGAGAAGTAACTAAAAGAATGTTCATTATAATACGCAGCGCCAGACCATCCAGAAATACAAAATTGCAGTTGTGTCGTAAAACGTGTTTAATATAATGCGCACCGATCAGGAATATGTTTATAAAAAGAGTTGTCAATAAAATACGCACCTTATTGCGCGACAGAAAGGTTGTTCAATATAATACGCACCGCGACGCTCTATCTCAAAAAATAGCATGATGCATAGGAATAAATAAAATAATCTAAAAAATCAATAATTTAATTACGGTCCATGCGATCGATCTGAAATTTTGATACATTGTTTTTATTATCGGTACGAAACTGCCTGCAAAATTTCAGCTCGCTGGCTTACGAGCAAGTGGGTTAAAAATCGATCAAAAGTTTTGGCGACAAGGGCGGGCGGTCGGGCGGGCGGCCGCAGACACCACGAGTTAATATAAAGGATTAAAAAAAAACAGCACCCGGTGAAGACCTCGTCCTATCAAAAATGAAGGAAGCAAACTGCACACCCATAAACATACATTTTAAAGTCACATAAAGTTCAAGTGTGGGTGGAGAAATTCCTGCCGAATGGGAAACAACTGTAATAGTCCCTACACAAATACGCTCAAAAGGACCAGAGTCCAGAGCCTCGTACCACACATTAAATAGGATAATCTCACTGTTTAATGAGCAATGAGAAACGTAGCTTAGGTACACTGTAATGTCGTTATATGTTGTAATTGTTATATGTATATGTTTTACATTAAATACATTGATTATTATATGTGTATAACTATTATTTATGTGAAGTGCTTTGAGCCCAGCTACTTCTGGGTACAGCGCTATTTAGATCTAAATTTAAAATTATTATTACTGTATGTGTATCACCCGTCAAAAATGACGGAAGTTTTCAAAATAAATACACATCAGATTAAAAAAATAACGTAATACAGAACTTTCATTTATTTTATTTATTTTTATTGTATTGATTTATTATTCTGTTGAACAATTTTATGCGGAACGTTCAAAAAGTGTTATTTTTGGTGCATTAATTTGGTGCGCTGCTTTCTAAAATTAGTAGCACTGTAAAACAAAATCGATCACAGCGCCACCTAACATCATTACATCCATTCGCAGCGCCACCTAACAGCATTACATCCATACAGATAACGGGAATTATGTATATTGATTATTATTATTAAATACAAACTACTGACAATATTGATTGCCAATACATTACAAACGTACACCGAGCAAATACCAGGGGACTAACAATGTGGATACTAACAAAACAGCTCTACAACAGATCACACATTCACCATCAGATCCTTATTACAAAAATAGCAGGTACTTACCGTCACAATGTTGCAGACCTCGGTAGTGAGACAAAAATACTCCTGGGCCCGACTGACTCTCGCCCGCCCCTCCCCGAGCCCCACTCTTCCAAAAGCCACCTCATCCACTACGTAAACTTGAATTGGTTTATTGTGACTCGCTCGACGTTTGCGTTCCGCTATCATTGAGTCACGATCTTTAATAAGTTATCGTTACCCGAGGGTTCTGAAATACGAGCAATGTTGGACATTTTAGGAACGTAAATTTTGATCATAGATTTTGTTTCAATTTTCTAATTTTAGAACTTTATGAAACTTAAATTTTCATTAAATATTTTTGGTGGTTTATCTACTCCAAAAATATTTCAGTGGGGCACAGTGGCGTAGCGAGGGGGGGGGGCAAATGCCCCCCTTTTAACATTAAAATATATGGTGTTCTTATCATTACTTTCTTCTTATTTTTTTTTACTTTATAGCTATTTCGGGGGGGGGGCGGCGGCAAATTTGGTTTTTGCCCCGGGCGGCACATACCCACGCTTCGCCGCTGGTGGGGTACAAGGCATGTAAGTGATAAGGAATCCCTGGCTTTTAATGACAAATCTTGTGGTGTAAGCCTCTCATCCTGCTTTCCAGCTCAATTGAAATTGTAAATCTATTGACTGAAACAAGAATTTTTACAATGAGAATCTTACTAGGAGGAATGAATCGCAGCTCTATATTCATGTTATATATTAATATTTATTTATGCCAAAGTCCAATTTATTTTAAATGCTGGACAGACATTGGAATAGACTGGTTTAAAGATACTGTCAAGGCGCATTTAAATTTAAAATATATTTTAACAAATTTCATTCCATAATAAAGTTATTAATAAATATACGATAAAACCTAATTCATTTCTTTAATTCACCCCGATACAAATTAACACTAAAGGCTTAAATAGGCAAATCAGTGGCCATTATCATATGCGTTATCAGTGGGCAGCGGGCATTATCATATGCGTTATCAGTGGGCAGCGGGCATTATCATTTGCGTTATCAGTGGGCAGCGGGCATTATCATATGCGTTATCAGTGGGCAGCGGGCATTATCATATGCGTTATCAGTGGGCAGCGGGCATTATCATATGCGTTATCAGTGGGCAGCGGGCATTATCATATGCGTTATCAGTGGGCAGCGGGCATTATCATATGCGTTATCAGTGGGCAGCGGGCATTATCATATGCGTTATCAGTGGGCAGCGGGCATTATCATATGCGTTATCAGTGGGCAGCGGGCATTATCATATGCGTTATCAGTGGGCAGCGGGTATTATCATATGCGTTATACAAATAAATGAACGGCCCATCCAAATATAAAGCATATGAAATTACAGTGGTACCTCGAGATACGAAATTAATCCGTTCAGGGGTTGCTTTCGCAACTTGGATCTTTCGTATCTCGAACAAAGATTTACTTGTAAAATACTTAATCCGTTCCAAGCCACACAGAAACAACACTAACAAATATCATGGTAAACTATAGAAAAAACAAAGTAGGATTCTTCAATCCTTAAAAGTACACATTATAAAACAAATAAATAAATAATAATAAAACAAGGAAAACAGAAAAGTTAACGGAAAAATAATGTTTACCTTTCGAGTGAGGTGATTAATTATAAATTTCTTTGAAGCCATGGCCATAAAAATACGCCTTTCCAAAGATTTCACGAAAATACTCACGAATTTAGGACAGTTGAAATAATGTATAACAGAGTGTACAGCTAATATGCATCAAATGAGACAGACGTGCCTTATGTCAACTGTCATTAGCACTTTTGTGTTTATCTCATATTGAGGCAGCACAGGTATTAGACTACATGTATACATTTTTTCTTTCCTGCAAAACAGTTTTATTATTTCGTCTCTGGCGGCACACATGGCCTCGTTTCGCGGCACCTCAGTCTCCGGTGACATGCAAAATGATGGGCTCTAGCCACAGCAATGTGACGTTAAGGGTAATTTATCTTATCTGTTACAGACGCTCCTTCTAGACAGAAGATTAATGCTTTACAAAGTATAACACATTAATGCAATAATCTGATTGGCTGACACAAGGAATAAAAATATGCTGCTAAATTTATTTTTGAAATATTTCGTCATTGGGGAAACCATTAAACGTAGTGTCTTACAAGTTGTCTGAAATGTGTTTAGGGGCCGTCCATAAATGACGTCACGCAATTTTGACCGATTTTTTACCCCCCCCCCTCGTCACGCGTCGTCACAAAAAGTTAGACCCCCCTCCAAAAAACGTCACAAAGCTTTGACAAAACCCCACACAAAAACGAAAAAAAAACAAAAACAAAAAAAAACAAAAAAAAACCATAAAAAAAACCACACAAAAACAAACACCACCTAATTTTCTATTTAAACATGAGTATGTTTCAAATAATTTTTTTGTCATTTAAATATTTATTTAGTGTATGTCTACATTGTAATATCGTAAAACGCGTGAAGCTATGTAAAACGGCATTAAATAAATTGTAAGCCAGTGCTTCTCAAACTTGTTCGTATTAGACGACCGACAGGTATTTTTTTAATGCATTTAACCAGGTACCGGTGCATTCTTTTCCCGTTTTGAAGTGATTTTCCCTGTACTGACGTGATAGCAAAATGAGCCCCTACATGGCTTAAAGTCCTATAAGATTAAGTATGATTTCGGCTTGTTTTATATAATTTTTAAAAATTAAATTTGTCTAGTTGCCAAGGCATAGCAAGACAGCTAACGAACAATGCAGCGGTAATTTCAAAAACCATTTGATGTGATTAATCTTCGCGATTAAGCTCGCGAATAATAATAATAATAATAAATTGATAATTTATATAGCGCTGTATCCCAGTAAGGAACTGACTATGGGACTATTGATATTACAAGGATCATTTCATTGTTGATAAACCAAGAATATATAGATACAAGACGATTCCTCAAATTGATTTTGATCTTATAATGACAGTTTTCCTGCTATGTATATGCACATCAAAAAAATCTAAAATTACCACATTGATATCAAATCTCATGTTTTCTAAAAATTATTTGGTATGCGCTGGAAGAAGAATATGACGAGTACTGTACGAACCCCACATGTGTACAGGAAAGTAGGGTGTCATCTTGTGCGTCGCAAAATACAGTAATACTGCAAGTTGAAGTCTGAAAAATACTATGACATTAATAAAATATCCAATATTATCATAACTTTTTACTCCAAAGCTCCCGATTTTATTATTTTTTTGGTGCTGTTCTTGTATGGACTAGGAGGCGTGTTTAAATTGTTGCATTCTCTTGTGGAATTTATAAACTAATGAAAAATACATGGCTACTGCTATCGGGCGGTTTAACCGAGGGGTCTGTGAACAGCGGTAAATTATCTCATTTGGGGTAAAAAGGGAACTCTTGGCGTTTGACCAAAAACCAATCGAACAATTATATCAAACTTAAAACGTTTGTATCAAATAGAACCCCCCTCCCCCCCCCAAAAAAAAATAAAAATAAATAAATAATAATTAAAAATTGATATTCAGTGTCGTTTTGACTTAAAATATCTTTACATAATCCTATTTAGATCATATTTAGACACTTGTCATGCTTGTAAAACTCACCAGTTGCATTTTCGGGGGTGTGGTGGTGCTAACGACGCTCCCTCAAATCCCCCAGTCATGTGAGCAGAACCTCGAGTCTGGGGGGGGGGCGCTAACGCACACAGAAACTTGTATATTTTGGGGTAACGGGCAAAAAAGTTCGTCGACTACTGCCGTGAGAGAATCAAACGGAGCGGCGGTGACATCACAAATGCTTTGATGTCAACATCAAACGACGCAGGGTAACAATTTCACACATTCTCATGAGTTCTCAAACTTAAGGATTAGATTTAATGTGACATTAAATTCAATTAAATTTTATTAGATTTAATTTTCATTTCTTGATAACTTACGCCGACCGGCGTCTGATGGCCTACCGACCGGTACTTTGAGAAGCACTGATTTTTTTAAAAATTTAAAAATCATTAAATAAATTGTAAGTTACCAAATATTTCAGCCGAAGTTTTATTTTAATTTACCCTTTTGATGTGACGTCACATTTCTTCAACCCCCTCTCTCCCCCTACGCATCGTCACAAAAGTGTGACCCCCTCCCCCCCCAGGTGCGTGACGTCATTTATGGACGGCCCCTTAATTAATTTTTTTTTGCTTAAAAATGCTGTCAGCATGTGTTAGAAATGCTTTTAATTAAGTGTCGTTGTTTTTCTTTTCTTCACTAGGTTTTTTTTTAAATAAAGGGGATTTAAAAAAAAAGTAATAATATATAAACGGAGTAAAATCAATAGCGTAAACGATTTTGGGGGTCAACAAATGATTGTAACAACAATTTTAAATTAAAATACCAAACAATCAATGTCCTCAAACACACACACACAAAAACCCTCCAAAAATACTTTGAAAAAAAAATAAAATAATAAATAATTATAAATATATTATATATATATATTTAAAAATAAATATTTTAATAAACCAGATACAACAAATGCATTTACTTTGAATGCCTTTAAAATGGTAAACAAAAGCAAATAAATAGTTTCTTTAAATTAAATGAAACAGTAGGATGGTGATCTTTTATTCTTAAGAGATGTTTGATTTCAATGGCCTTCGCCTTTTCCTTCTTTTCTTAACTGCTGTGAAATTCCGTGCGCATCACTCAATTGCAAGTGAGGGTATTTCGTTGTTATAGTTGTTAACTTCCACTTCCGTTTTATTAACTTTCACTTTCAATTGTGGGCTTCTTATGGTTTTAGTTACTAGTTTTAAACTTATCACGAAGAGTAGAAAGTCTTTTTTGGGGGGCATAATGATAACGAAAACCTTACTCTTTTCTACAAACAACACTGCCCCATTTCCCCATTTTTTTTTCAAACACTCATTCTCCTGTTAAAGGAAAGAAAACCAATGAAACCTTCGGTGTCACATAAGTTAAAATGAGACCATCGCTACAATAACTTCAATCAGTTTTCCCTAAAACACATTCGCACCAAACGTGAACCGTAACCAATAGACGTCACCTTGGGTATGACGTGAAGGGGGCTCTGATGGCGTCTGTATACAGTATGGTTCCATGTTGAGCTCTTCACCAACACCGCCCAGCTGCAATGGGTACTGCCACACGACACCCTTACCTCCTCTCGTCGGTGCGTTTAAACTTACTTTAAGATGCTGCTGACGGTCGCGGTCTATCTGAACGAGTTGGTCCGTTACCTGTACAGCGTCATCTACCCTGAGGTTGGCGAGGAGCTGCCTTCGAAGAAAGCGTCTGGGGAGATCAGGCGTCAGAGCTACGCGCCGAAACAGACCTCGTCCAAGTCCAAGTTTGTGTGTTCGTAACTGTCTGTGTGTGTGTGCGCTTCTGGGTAGAGTCAGCTGGAAGGGTGGTTGATTACAGCCTGTTAGGTGAGTAACTATAGCCACTAATCTGATTAATTACAGCCTTTTGCGTGTCTAGTTTTAGCCTGCTATAGTTATAATTATGGCCTGTTAGGTCAGTAACTATAGCCTGTTGAATTATTAATTTCGTATGGTTGCGTGATCATGTTGTTGGTTAATGTTGCAAGATGTATTTTCAGATTTCACTATATTGGCGATTACTTCCTTATTCTGTCTCTTATTTTAATTATTCGCTGTAATGAGCTAAAGATTCGTGTACATAGACCTCCGTATAAAACTGACCATACTAAAGACTCATATGTTATTTTTTTGTGTGCGATAGTTCTGTTGTTTTTCTTAACTAACTAAATAACATTAACGATTCTGCTGCTGGAATAAAGCCTCAAATCTTGGATGTTACCATCCGCAGATCACTCGAACCGGCCGGTCTACCATGTTGATCACAGCCACCATTGTGACCTACTGGCTAATGTCTGGTTTACACTACCTAATGAGCGGTGAAAATAGATTAGAGGAAGCCCACGTCAAAGAGGAAGAACCTATCCAAGAGCCCGAGGAGGAACCTCAGGACACCACCACCACCACCAACTGCGGGGCCAGCACCTACGTCAGCAGATGCAACAACATCTGCAACAGCTGCAAGTACCAACAGTTCACCGTCGTCCGCAAGGGAGGAGACAAGCTGGCCCGGGCCGCTTCCAGTTACGGCCGTGTCTCCAGGGGGCATTGAAGTGGTGCTTCGTTATACCTGTGCATTGCATAGTGGCATCTTTTAGATATGATATCAACTTTTGGACCTGTTTAGCCTATACCCTTAGATGATCTCCGCTTACCTTCAAGCTGGTTAAAAGCTCAATATTACGTATCATATTAGTCGGTTCACTTGTGAAGGAATTTTCATCAAAGAAGAAAAGCCACAGTAGTCTTTTCTTGCGTCTTCGAAGCCGTCACCTATACATTTTTAATCACTTTTAATAAGACCCCTGCATGGCCCGAACAGCAAAGAGCTTAAATTCTTCATGAACTAAAATGGTGTATAGATCTTCTTAATTTTAGTATCCAGCTGTGGAATAACTTTCTCGTGCACTTAATGCTGAAATGATATTTCAGTGAAGTGGCCTCCCTTCTTTCAGCATCAAATAGCTAAGGAGTTATCCCCTTGTTTCAACTCGTTGATTCTTTGACGAGGACGTTAGACTGGAACATTGTTTTTTTATTAACAACAACGGTTTTAAATAAACAGAGCTGCGCCCAAAGAATAATATAAACAATGGCTCGAACAGGTCACGCGGCGCAGGTTTGGCTTCACGTTGACGAAAACAAGGCGGAGCAACAGGATGTGGTCTGTAAACGAATATTGGAGGAGTTCTACAACCGGGGTTCAGGTAAAGTGAATGATCTTCATGACAGGGGCGAAGATAAGTGGGGATGATAGGCGGGAAGATAAGTGAGGATGAAAGGCGGGAAGATATGTGGGGATGATAGGCGGGAAGATAAGTGAGGATGAAAGGCGGGAAGATATGTGGGGATGATAGGCGGAAGATAAGTGGGGATGATAGGCGGGAAGATAAATGGGGATGATAGCCGGGAAGCCCGGGTGGCACCAACCCTAACTACGCCCTAGGGCTAGGGTATTATTTGGTTTTAAAAGATGTTCCTTCGGGCTCTTTCTGAAACATCTCCATAGTCTTTTTTGGCGCATAGGCGATGTGATGACGGTACACTTGCAGGAATTGTATTTTGGGTGCTTAACATGGACAATCAATTCGATATGATGTATTGTTTTAAGGTGAGATGTGGGTTTTGGGTGGGGTCTGTAATGCTATTCTCATTGGTTTTCTAAAGGAAAGTGATCTCAATTTAAATAAGGATTTACATTGATATAACATACATTGCATGTAATTCTTTGATTATTATACATTATTTGGATCAAATAGATATATAACTTTAGATTATATTTTATGAATTCGGAGGTCACACACACAAACACACACACACAAACACACACAAACAAACTTCAAAATTCATGATTTTATAAATTCTACTTTAAATCTGTTAAACTGTATTCACAAATGTTTGTAATTATCGTCAGATTTTCGAACGATTTAGATATTTACGGTGCGCGAATTTGTAAAGTGTGAATAAAATATTAAAAGTAATTTTTAAAATTGGAAAGTGCCCCTGGAGTTGTTGGGGGGGGGAGTGGGGGCTCAAATTGTCAAATGAGAAAGGGCTGAAGAACCTGGTTACTATACGGATAGAGACTCAACATTAAATGATTTAAAATTATGCTATAGTTCAATACTGAGTTTTTTAAAAATTAAATTATTTAAAAGACCATAACTAATGAAAAAGCGATAAACATTGGAAAGAGAGAGTGGATAGACCATATTTACTATGGGCCGCGTAGTTTTGTGTGACAGCTTAGTGTGACAGCATTATGTGACATTAACAGGTATGCGTGACAAATTTTAGTTAAGCCCTTGAGTTACATCGGCAAGTTGTACATCATTGAATAACAAATTTCAGTGAAAGCTTTGGATGAAATTGTTTTGTATTGAAAGCTTGAATAACATTTTTAATGACAAATTTGAGTTATAGCTTTGAGTGACTTAAGTGACATCTTTGAGCTACATCCTAGAGTGCCCCAGACACACCAGTTGTTTGCCTTTCTTATGCTTAGCAACGTTTAAGCACCAATCTGGGCAGTTAAAAAATAACATTTCTATTAACTTGTATCAATCTGGATACTAGAATTTAATGTTTGAATATTTTGAAGAATGGAAAAATTTTATTGAAATACTTTGTTCATCGGACGGAATCATTGGTTTGATCATGACATACCGACTGCCTGGTTAGCCTAGGAATCTCAATCATATCGGTGGTTAGCAAGACAGAAGACGATCCTTTACCACTTGGATGTTTGAGTATATTTTGCTTGTCAAGAACACATGACATTAATTGCGTACAGTTATGTGGCAAAGTAGTCGAGATGTTTTTAACTATTAAAAAAACGCATTGCTTATAAAATAGTCCTAGTCCTAATCAATACATAAATATTTTAAATCTTGAAATCCGAAACAAGCCTCATATACACACACACACACACCAATTTTATTTTCTCCCTCTGCCTTTCAGATTGCTTTAAGAACGCCGAGAGGTTAGCTCAACAAACAGTGGTGACTAACCTGGAATCCTCGTGTCCTGTCCTCATGTCTAGCGTGAACCCCTCTGAGCACCACGCCACTGCCAGGTCCGGGTGGCTCTTCAAAAACAGCGGCGTCTACCGCCTCTTTCAAGGCTTCTTAAAGGGGAAGAAACCCCCAGAACCCAGCAATGATCCGAATTACTGGGTTGTTCCCTCTTCGACACACCGCCCTAACAAGGCTGAGACTGTCAACATACATTACGGAGATAGAAGTAGAAGTAGAAGATGTCCGATGTCTTTCGAAAAACAACGCCTTTATTGATGATGACGTCATTTAACTCTTGGATTGGCCCCCAGTAGTTGGGTCAATTTTGTTGATTTTATTGATGTTTCGGAAAAACAGCTTCATCTAATTTTTTTTAAAAAGAGACAGTACTTTTAATTTTCCTCGTTTTTTTTTCTCCAGCTTTTGATAGCATTTAAAAAAAATATATATATTATTATGAGATGTGTTTATTCTCCCATTGAAGAGTATCGTAACTTATCTCCCCTCCTTGTGGACTTCGATCGCAACTGCTGTAATGTACGGTTAAATGCGTGTGACGCTCAGGGCAAATACGAACTGTGTATCGTCGCTTTGTACGATGTCCATGCCAAAAGATTGTGCTCCTCTGTGTTATCAATAAACGGCTTGGAATGATGATATAGGATGATTGAGTTAGTCTGAAGTCTAATCTAACACGCGTTCATAATGTAGTGGTAATCAACACAAATAATTTTTTGAAAATTTACATCTTAGCAGTGAGAGAGGTTGTGACAACTCAACTTGCCGACCCACTTCTTGAAAGTTACTGACCCACTTATTGAAACTCACTGACCAACTCATTGAAACTTTCTGACCCACTCATGGAAACTTGGTGACCCACTTGTTAAAACTTGCTGACCTACTCGTTGAAACTTGCTGACCAAACTTATTGAAACACGCCCACCCACTTTGTGAAACTGAATGGTCCACTTTTAGAAACATGTTTGGTGTATGGATTCCAACTGACGAACGTTTCTCTGTGGTAGAGAGTAGCTCACTGGAACGCACCCGGCTTTTGATTTTGTTCGCTTCACTGGTGCGGTTCGTTGGATTAGTAGCAGTTATGGTTGGCTGTTTGTACTAGTTCAAGTGTGGTCGGAATGTATGAAATAATGAAATATATAAATTAAAACCGAAGTTATACAATCAGCTACATTCCGCAATACTTCTCTTATTTTTATACTTTATGCAGTATAAATGATCTTCTCTATTGAAAATTATATAACTGAATGCACTTAAAGATACACGTTTGAAATGAAAAGCCTTCCAATACCGAAAAGATTTTGTGATATAATTTTGAAGAGTAATGAAATCAAAGCCAACTCTCATTCAATTTTGTTTAGAAATAAAATTTAACGAAGAGCAAATGTGCACATCAATAGTTTAAAAATAGTGAGTTGTGGCAAAGCTGCTTTCAATCTAATGAGAATTTTTGTTTAATATTAATATCAAGTCAGACCAATGAAGTTGTCAATAAAGTGTTGAAAAATTCCAGAATAAAAAAGCATTTTCCGTGTCTGCTATTTTAATGAAGAGACTTGGGGAAAATAAATGACGGCTGAATTAAAATTAAAGATATT
This sequence comes from Ampullaceana balthica, assembly GCA_944989445.1. NCBI lineage: Eukaryota > Metazoa > Mollusca > Gastropoda > Lymnaeidae > Ampullaceana > Ampullaceana balthica. The sequence continues at coordinate 482,749 of CALYLW010000296.1, read as the reverse complement.
TGTTATATTATATATGTTTCTGTGTAAAGTCCTCTATGAAATTGTTTTTAAAAAAATGTTAAACAAATGTTCATTCATATCGCCAATGAAGAAGCAACTTTTGTTACAGTTACAGTTCTAAATTAACACTATTGTTATTGTTATTATTATTATTATTTATATTATACAATTACAATCTTCACGAAGGAAGGGATCTGAAAATAACGTTTACATTTGACATTGTTTAAAAATTAATTATTTATATTATATAAGTTTTTATTTATTATTTTCATAATTCGGTTTGAACAAATCTTAGAATACTCGTAAAAAAATCTACACAATTGCAACCCATGGCCATGATACAGTTCTATATGGCAACAAAAAACAATATGAAAATAATATTAATTCTTCAATATCATTATCGACAGGCGACTGTAGGCGGGTTGGTATTTTTTTAAACCTGAATCAGCACCATAATGTAATAATTCAATTTTCTCATAGAAATAGTAATGAGTTGACTTTTAGAAAAAATAATTTAAATTTTAATTTAAAGTGAAAAAAAAAGTTCGAGTTAGGGAAAATGGCGTAATAGTAATAGGCGCAAAATTTGGTTTTGAAACCTTATGAATCATAGCATGTGTTACATAACCTGTATTTTAATTTTTTAAAATGTAAAATATAAATAAAGCACGACACTAGTTATTGCGCAAATCACATCCTTAGTGGAGATGTTTTTTTTAAAGTATTATTTAAATTATGTATAGGTAAAGTGGTGTTCTACTGCTATCGACACTTGTCAACAACTAAATAACATGCGATGGTCCTGCAATGCTTTGTTTTATGAATAAATTCTTAATACAAGATACAATCGCCAGCTCATGACAATTATCAAGAACATTTGTATTGAGATCCGAATGACAAAAAGCTGTAAATGGGAATTAACTCATGAAATAAGAGAGGCATTAGACAATAATAGGGTTACTTAACTTAAATCTTGTTGAATTTTAATGAGCAACTTTTCATTTGTGTACTTTCAGGAAGTCTTTTTTCAAAAGACAGAGGAAGATATTTGGGTTAAGGGCGTAAAGATGTAAGGATAATAAATGAACTACGGTGGGCTCTTTATTTAGGTCATGACCCATTTGTGAAAATCTGTCAGTCAGCTGACAAAACACTGGATTAGTTGAAGGTCGCACGACGTGTGCCTTGTGTGTCTCTATGACAATGTACTTATGTGTGTATGTGTATGAGCGTGTTGCTTGTAAATACGTAACAGATCATCTAGATATTAAAACTAATGCATAGTTTAATTTTTAAAATATAGATTTATACTTGTATTTCTGCATTAGTTAAAGACGACAAGAAAGAAATACTGAATCAATAAATGTAAGTGAAAATGAAAGACTTACAATGGCTATATCATATTTAATTGTCTTTATGTTACGCCTTTTAGTTTACTTAAAATCACGCCTTTTTTATATAAACAAGAGAGACGTATTATCTCGTTTAAACTATTCTATTTGCGGGGTAGACACACAACTGACAACCTGGCCGCCAAACACACAATGTAAAACAATACAAGCGACTTAACGAGTGTGTGTGTTTCTTTTTTTTTGTGTGTTGCTTTTTAACGCAATTTCCCTTGGGAAATGCGTTTAAACATTTGAAATGTCTGTGCACATGTGAGCTTGCTCATGCAACTCCTCCTGCAGGGCTGGTGCAAGAGTATGCGATGTGCGGGGCCCTGGGTCTAAGGCAGCAGATGAGCATTGTTTCGTGAAATCGGTTAAGTCGTGGTAAGTCCATGGCTCCCAAATTTTGTGACGTATTCGTTCTGCTATGCAAGAAACAAGGCCAAAACTTTTTTTTTACGTATGCACGTCCAAATAAATAATAATAATACGAGGGAATAGTATGTAAATAACAAAAAATATTAAATATTAATAGATTGAAAAAAAAATATTAGAAATATTTTTCTTAAATATTATTCGAATTTTTATCGATCAAAATTAATTTAAATGATTAAAATGTTTAACGATTAATCGATTACTTATTCTTTATTTACGCAGCCCTAATATATATATATATATATATATATATATATATATATATATATATAATTATATATATATATATATATATATTATATATATCTTTATTTATTATATATATATCTCTATTATATATATAAGACGCATTTGTTGTCTGTCTGGTTGTCTGTCTGTTCCCTCATAACTCGAGATCCAGACAACCAAATAACGTGAAATTTGGTACACGTACACAAAATTATACCGGAAAGGTTATTAAACAGGTTTCGTTCCTTACATATAAGATACTGGGGCCCGGGGGCCCAAAATGTAGTTTTTCCCTATATGAGCTATATAAAATAAAAATTATTGAAAATTAAGACGTAAAATAATGACGCAAATTAATAAACATTTTGGTGTCGAGATTAACAAGAAGGCGATTATCGCCATAAAATAATTTTTTTGTTGTTGTTGCTTTGTTGTTGTTGCTTTTGTTGTTTTGTTGTTGTAGTTGTTGTTTTGTTGTTGTTGCTTTGTTATTGTTGTTGTTGTAGTTGTTGTTTTGTTGTTGTTTTGTTGTTGATTTTTTTGTTGATGTTTTGTTTTTGTAGTTGTTGCTGTTGTTGTTTTTGTTGTTGTTGCTGTTGTTGTTGCTGTTGTTGTTGCTGTTGCTGTTGTTGTTGCTTTGTTGTTGTTGCTGTTGTTGTTGTAGTTGTTTTATTGTTGTTTTGTTGTTGATTTTGTTGTTTTTTTGTTGTTGTTTTGTTTTTGTTGTTTTGTTGCTGTTGCTGTTGTTGGTTTTGTCGTTGTTGCTGTTGTTGTTGCTGTTGTTGTTGTAGTTGTTGTTTTGTTTTTGTTGCTTTGTTGTTGTTGCTGTTGTTGTTGTAGTTGTTGTTTGTTTTTGTTGTTTGTTTTTGTTGTTTTGTTGCTGTTGTTGTTTTTGTTGTTGTTGCTGTTGTTGTTAAACCCGGGCATAGCCGGGTACTTGCCCCTAGTCTCTATATATATATAAGACGCATTTGTTGTCTGTCTGGTTGTCTGTCTGTTCCCTAATAACTCAAGATCCAGACAACCAAATAACGTGAAATTTGGTACACGTACACAAAATTATACCGGAAAGGTTATTAAACAGGTTTCGTTCCATATATATAAGATACTGGGGCCCGGGGGCCCAAAATGTAGTTTTTCCCTATATGAGCTATATAAATAAAATAATAGTCCAAGTGGCTCACTCATTGGATGTGGAACGCTGAGGAACGATGTACAACAGTCTATAGCAGTTTTAAAAAATCGTGTGGTGATTAGCGCTGTAAAAATATTTAATATGACGTCATTGGTTGATCTTATATTTAACACAAGGTGTGCATCAAAAGGTGTGCAAATTAATTACAAATTAAAGACGCGCTGTAAAAAATATATTATATGACGTCATTGCTTTAGCTTATATCTTAATTTTGGAAAAAGGGAACGATGTAAAAATAGGATTTGATGATTTATAATTATAAAATACTTTGTGTACATTTCAGGAAGTTTAATATTTCGTATTTATCAAACAAGGATAAGTTACTTGGGGTTTTGACAAAAAAAGTGGCGTACTTTATGGACGGCCCCTATAAAAATACTTTGTGAACATTTCAGCAAGTTTAATTTTTGCTTATGAATAAGGTGGGCGCCGTAGGCGCCCTAAAAGAAGTGGGCGCCGAAGGCGCCACGGCGCCCCGGAACAATCTAGTATAAAATAAAAATTATTGAAAATTAAGACGTAAAATAATGACGCAAATTAATAAACATTTTGGTGTCGAGATTAACAAGAAGGCGATTATCGCCATAAAATAATTTTTTTTGTTGTTGTTGCTTTGTTGTTGTTGCTTTTGTTGTTGTAGTTGTTGTTTTGTTGTTGTTGCTTTGTTGTTGTTGCTGTTGTTGTTGCTGTTGTTGTTGTAGTTGTTGTTTTGTTGTTGTTTTGTTGTTGATGTTTTTGTTGTTGTTTTGTTTTTGTTGTTGTTGCTGTTTTTGTTGTTGTTGCTGTTGTTGCTTTTGTGTTCTTTTTGCTGTTGTTGTTGTTGTCCACATCCCTTGCCCTGCGACGACAATGTCCTTCATGTTGTTGTTGCTTTGTTGTTGTTGCTGTTGTATTTGTTGTTTTGTTGTTGTTGCTTTGTTGTTGTTGCTGTTGTTGTTGTAGTTGTTGTTTTGTTGTTGTTGTTGTAGTTGTTGTTTTGTTTTTGTTTTGTTGTTTTTGTTGTTGTTTTGTTTTTGTTGTTTTGTTGTTGTTTTTGTTGTTTTTGTTGTTGTTTTGTTTTTGTTGTTTTGTTGTTTTTGTTGTTTTTGTTGTTTTGTTTTTGTTGTTTTGTTGTTGTTTTTGTTGTTTTTGTTTTGTTGCTGTTGTTGTTAAACCCGGGCGGGAGCCGGGTACTTGCCCCTAGTATACATATAAGACGCATTTGTTGTCTGTCTGGTTGTCTGTCTGTTCCCTAATAACTCAAGATCCAGACAACCAAATAACGTGAAATTTGGTACACGTACACAAAATTATACCGGAAAGGTTATTAAACAGGTTTCGTTCCATATATATAAGATACTGGGGGCCGGGGGCCCAAAATGTCATTTTTCCTTATATGAGCCATATAAAATAAAAATTATTGACAATTAAGACGTAAAATAATGACGAAAAATAATAAACATTTTGGTGTCGAGATTAACAAGAAGGCGATTATCGCCATAAAATAATTTTTTTGTTGTTGTTGCTTTGTTGTTGTTGCTTTTGTTGTTGCTTTTGTTGTTGTAGTTGTTGTTTTGTTGTTGCTTTGTTGTTGTTGCTGTTGTTGTTGTAGTTGTTGTTTTGTTGTTGTTTTGTTGTTGATGTTTTTTGTTGTTGTTTTGTTTTTGTTGTTGTTGCTGTTGTTGTTGCTGTTGTTGCTTTTGTGTTGTTTTTGCTGTTGTTGTTGTTGTCCACATCCCTTGCCCTGCGACGACAATGTCCTTCATGTTGTTGTTGCTTTGTTGTTGTTGCTGTTGTAGTTGTTGTTTTGTTGCTGTTGCTGTTGTTGTTGTAGTTGTTGTTAAACCCGGGAAAGCCGGGTACTTGCCCCTAGTATATATATATATTATAAATATAATCAACAATATAAACTATATACACGAGCGTTGGTTTGGTTGTATCTTCTACTTCCACCTTGTTTATACAACTTACTAGCAAATCTAGCGAGCATTCGCGGCTCCAAGATCTGAAATACCGGTAAGCTCAATATTGTAAAGATCCTTAGCAAAATCATTCGTAATTGACAAAATAGCTAAGTTACTGAGCCGATTTTGAATCATAGTTTATCGCATATAGGTTTCAATAAGTTTTAGTTTTGAAAAGCTTCTTTCTTCGGAAGCCAAAGTGACAGGAATAGTATTCGAAGTGCAATGTGTTTTTTTAGGAAATTCACTATAATCTTTTTTTTTACTGCAAAATATTAACAGGATCGTTGTAGATGACTGCATAAATTAGGGAACCTCTTCAGCAAGCATGAAACCATAATGTTTCTTACTTTCGCAGGCTGTGAGCTTTTCTTGAGATTCATACAGCAATTCAGTAGATCATTTATTTTTTAAATTATTTTTTAATTTTTTTAATTGAAATTTATAAATAAATCCAAAATGAGTCATGGTGCCTTAGTATTTGTTCAAAGCGACTGTCTATTAACATGATTGCATATCAACAATCTGGTTAAAAAATCTGTGCTAATTTCTTCTTGTGCATCTACGAATCCTTCATTTTCTCCCTTATATGCTAATTGTTTTGTTTTTTTTTCAACAGGGTTCAATGGGTTCAACTTCTATGTCTGTGGCAATTTCTTTTGAAAATGCTATTGCTGTTTCAAAATCGCCATTTCAGTAAGATTTCAAACATTTGCAAGTATGTTCCATTCTGTAAACTGCATGCCGTTGATAGACCGACAAATATATTTTGTAACCCTTTGGTGATGTAATTAAATTAAACAATAAGTCGTACCTAAAAGCATTTTAAACAATAAAATTGAAGTTCATAAGTTGTTTGCATAATGCCGCTGATTCACTTCGCGATTTTAGATCACTACTTTGCTCTGCAACTTCGAAAAGTGCGTCATAGATTTCGCCTACTTGATATCGCACCCCCTTTCCACTTTTCACAATGGTTTCCCATCTTGTTTCACAAAATGGTTTCACAGAAATATTTCGAACATACTTGGGAAAATAAACCCATCACTTTGTTGAAGCAGAAAATAAAACAAAGATTAGTTGAATTATACCCAACTATGTCATTGCATCAGTAAAAGTTTTTGCTATGTAACATGGCAGCAAGTTGTACCTGAAACAGGTACAAGGGGTAAAAATGCCCTAGAATTTAATTGTTAAAGACAAGTTTGTACGCCTGACGTATGCCCCTACATTTCGCACCGTTGTCGTATCCTTTACCGCGGATATCAGAAACATCTAAGCCCAATTTTGTCACTTCCAATAGTAAAACATCAAGCAGTTGTTGCCCAGTACTTTCTTTTAGTTCTAGAAACCGTATGAGTTACTTCAGAATATCCACCTCCTGGACTTACATAGCGGATTATCGGTGACATCTGCTCTTTTGTGACTTTGGTCAGGTGTGCAATCAAGTATTACTAAAATGTATTTAGCTGATTTTTACTCTTCTACAATAATTTTCCTTACCTTATTTCCCATCAACGGAATGAGTTCGTTTTGAATTCGCTTTCCCAAAGCAGTGATCATGAATATCATCAGTTTTAATTATTCACATATTTTCCTGCAAAATCAGATCGAAATTCGCCAGCATTTCAACGAGACCCAAAAGTTTACATTGCGTGCCTGATTGACTTGAACTACGAAATTGCACAGCGTGAAATTGGACAATGGTCACGTGGTCATGAGACGTTGAAATACGCTATGTCAACGAGCCTTTTCACTGTTTATTATTTTTTGACTTGGCTTGTCAATTGTGCATTGTTTTGTTAGCCTATGTTCCCAGCTCAAACCATTCCAAAGTAGACATCATACGTCTCTTTGATTTCTCCTGATCAGACAGTCTCACATTGGCATTTTTTTCACTTACCATAGCAGTTTAATGCCTAAAAAATCGAGTTTTCTTATTAAACATATTCTTCTGAATCAATAAGTGCTTACTGAAATGCTCTAGGAAAAAATAGTTTTTGCATTAGAATTTAGGATGATTATAACACTATAATATTAGTGGAGTAATTTTCTAATTATTTTATCCTGAAAAAAAAGTTTTCTTGATACTGTTGTTATAAAAAAACAAGTATTTCGTAATAGCAGTTAAATTGTAAAAAGTATTTAAAATGTTTAGTTAAGCGCGGTTGCCTCGTTCGCCTTGCCCTAAGGCCGCCCTGTCCTCCTAAACTAGATAGAGGGTTCAGGTCTTTGCAAATATGCTAAGGAAAAAAATACCGAAAAGGTTTACTGGATTTCCTGAGAAATCCAAAAAACCCGAAAAAATATAAATATTTTGTCTATCTTATCTGTTTACAGACGCTCCTTTTATACAGACGATTATTGCGTCCTACGCTTATCTATGGTTTGTGTTTAGTCCTGCATTTTATTCGAGATTTAAATGTTGATAAAGCGTTGGTTTTCCTGGTTTCTTCAGGCCAACCATAATAAAATCTATCGGGTTGAAACAAACGTCAAACAATAGCTAATAATATTTAGAACAATTTTGGAGAAGGAATTTTTGAAAGATCTATTTTCATTCGACTCCCGTAATTTTAGCAGCAATTTGTAGATAGCAATTGTTTTAGTTTCAAAATTATTCATTTGAAATGACTTTTAAGGTAATATTACGTATTTGAATCGACTTTTAATGTAATCTAGAATGATTTCCCTTAAACAAAAACAATCGACAATTACTTGTTGGAAATTGCGTTTAAATACTCATTCGAGTTTTTATTACTTGTTTAAAATTGTGGTACATCTAATTCTTCGCATTTCGCCCCAAACAATTTTGTTTTTGTAGATATAAATTGAAGCTACAGATAAGGTACCATATAATGGCTGATAGAGATATACACACACGTTACTTGTTTTGTGACCGTACTTTATATTTAAGTTATTTGCAATTTATTATTTGAATACTAATGAATACCAATTACACACCCCCACCCGTGTGTCACGACACCGCACACCTCTTTTTCACGCCCCTGAACTGTTTTTAAATTATTTATTTGAACACCATCATTTACACTGCAGGCTAACTACATCAACATTGGGAAGCACAGAACTCGAGTGCAAAAGCTGTGGAAAAGCCTGTCACTCAAGGATAGGACTGCTCAGCCACATGAGGAAATGCAAGCCAACCCAACGGTGATGCACCATCGTCTCTCGAGATATATAAATATATATTATATATATATATATATATATATTTAAATTTAAAAAAAAAGAAATATTAATAATAAATAAATAAATAAAATACGAACTTATCTATAGGTTTCTACCAAACACTTAAAGTATTTCACAAAATAATTCAACAATAAATCGAGGTAAAAAAAGATTTTTGAAAACTACGTTTTTATAAGTTTGGTATAAAAATTAATAATTTAGAAGGCAAAAGAGAGATAAATAAGTGAGAGAATGAGTGAACTGCATATGTAAAACCTCATATGCGCCCGCCCCACGTTTCTAGTCATATTAAATAAAATTACTGAAAGGTATAGGTTTTATATTATTTTCTTCTTTTTAGTCCACTTATAAAAACGTATTTAAAAAAAAAGTTTTTACCTATATTTATTTTATTATTTTTAATCTAAGTGTATGCTAGGGTGAGTTTTGTCGCTTCCCTTTGATTATTGAGTATTTAAGTATTGATTATGTTCAATATAATACGCATTATTGATTATTGAAGTATTGATTGTGTTCAATATAATTCACATCGTGCGAAAAACATTTACAGACTGAATGTGGCTGAACTCCCCTTGCTGTTAAACACGGGAGAAAATGGGGGCCAATTTATAAACAAAACTTGAGATCCGCTCCCACGGCAGTTCACGCTTGAGATTTCCAGTGATGCACTCTACACTTGAGCAGAAGTGGAGAACCACGTCAATGTTTTCATAGTCTGCCAGCAACAAACCGTCAGTGTTTTTTTCTCTTTCTTTTGTAAGCGAATATTCTGTTTTCTGTTGTCCAACAACAACCACGGATATAACGTCCCGGAGTGTTCTCAAATAAATGGAGACGGGGTTTGTGAATAAAACTTTCAGAAGTGGATTCTGGAAAGCAATAAAAGATATCTAACCGACAACTTACAAATTATTTATTTATTTTTTTGTGAAATAGAAAAGCAATATAATCTTGAAACATTTAGTTTGGATATTATCTTCTCGCCAGTGCTTTTTTCTTGACGGTACGCACCAGTACGGCATACAGGCCCGGACTTAAGAGACACGGGGCCCCTAGGCACTTTTCACTTTTGGGCCCCCCAACCATGTCGAAGCTATTTTGGAAATTTAACAAATTAAATGCACCAGTACAGAACATATAATCTTTAATTGACTTTAATGACTTTAATAAACATCAGAATAATACAATGTGTATTACTATGAATGAATCCTGGAATTAATGTCAAAAATCGTTCGACGGTACATCCGTCTTCAGAGACATATCTCACAATGAAAGAAAGTTGATCTACATGAGAAATGTCCGGAGTTTAGCCCACTGCGATAGATATTTTTTTTGGCAAGTTTGATCTCAGTCATGATTATATTTATTACCTTTTCTGCCATTATATTGATCATTTCATCTCATATTTTTGACGACAAATATGATGTTGTGCCACTTGCTTTGTTTCCATGGCGTTTTATCTGTACGTCCAGAAAAGGATCTAACTCCGCCAAAAGTTCTGGGTCATAAGTCATAACATAGTTCCCAGTGTTTTTTTTTAAATCCAAATCTATCATGGAAACCTAAACGGTAATCCGCGTGCAGAAAGTGACCGCACAACAGCCACAATGCGCCTCGAAACATCATGCCAGTATTTTATTTCTTCTTCTGTTTGAAGAACAAGACTCTTGTCAACTCTACCGCCATCATTCTTCCTAGATAGTGTCGCAAATGCTGACTTGTGTTCTTCCGAATTCTCATGTTCCTTCATTCTTTGAACTGTGGTTTTCCAGTAGTTGAACACTTCATTAGCTAGTGACCCCAATTTCCTAAACATCTTCGAAAATATGAGCCAAGGTCGAGGTCGTTTTCACCATTTCTTAATGTTTGCCTATTAAGTGACAGCGATAGATACCTGGTTTTATCTGTGTATTGACGCCCAGAAAAAGAAATGTCGACATCAATATTTTTTGTTTTTATGCCATTTTTTCTCTTGGTTAAAGTAAATCTTTTTAAGCTTATGTAAAGATTCCACCACCGTGGCCCTTAGGCTGGCTTGGGCCCTAGGCCGGGGCCTTGTAGGCCTAGGCGGAAATCCGGCCCTGACGGTGTACCGGCAACTTTTTCAATGTGGGAAAAAATATTACTTTTCTTGTATTTTAATGTTTATTATTATTGGTTAATTATAAAATAAAATTGTTTTAGACATTTAGTATCTTTGCAGCTGTGATTTAGCTTGCATCGAGTTGCGAACTAGTAGTTAAAATTAGGCAATCCATCACTCAGTACCGGCACCTTTTTTTTTAAACAATAAAAGCACTGATGATAACTATAGGCGAAGTGTAACCGGAAGTGCTATGCATTTTGACATCAAAGTTAGATCTTCCTTTCTGATATAAGTAACGTCACAAATATTTGTCGTATAGCTTTAGTTATCACACCTTCCATAACCTAAATCAAATAATTGATATTGATACAGAAATCATATTTTTATTTCTAAATTGGGTAGTTGAATTCTAAATTTATGTCTAAATTAGAAAATGAATTGCCAGTCTTCACCCCACCCATGTGTATAGTAAGGTTTACTCTTTCAGTCGTTTCGTTTAGTCACGGGCACATATGTCGGTCTAAAAATAACTCGCGTGTCGTCTGACATAGGATATAAGTAGGGTATGACTGCAATCAGACTGGGTAGAAAAATAAAAGTCTTACTTATTCTTCTTCGTTCTCAAAATCTTTTGATAAAGGATTTGGACAGCAAGTCCTATATTTGGGATGAAAAGTCTTACAAAAAAGGTTTATGTAGGTCTGACAGGACGCCACAAGACAACGAACATGTCGGATAAAAGCCTTCGTCAACGAACAGACGAAAACTGTTTCAGTTAAATAAAATAAAAATCAGCTGCGGTGTTACCACGAGGAATCAAATAACAAAAATTACATGGGCGTCTTACTGTAACGTCTTGATGTTTTGAAATGTTCCCTGGTGTTAGTTCTCAAGTTTTCTAAATAAACACATTCTAAAATATCTTTTATTTTATTTTTAATGTGTATTTCCTTGTATTATGACGTTTAGATATAATGTCTGAGAACCACTAACATGCACGAACAGGGTTGTTTCGGGTGGAAAAAGGGGGGGGGGCAAGGGAGTTGGCAATTCTAGCAACGATCTGGAGAAGTTGTTCTGTCGTCATGCCAGATCTGTTGAGATAGATTAAGTCTTTCGGTGGCACCGTGGTTCTATTGGACGTTGACTTGTCAGTCGGGATAAGAAGAAAGTGATTACGAAACATCAGAGGAACAAAGTGCGTTATTTTCTTAGAAACAAATTGAACGATTCTGAAAGTTGTGAACGGTACTTATACTCTCTCAAAGTCTGGAAAAATCTTCACTTATTTTACGAAATTGTTTGTTGAAAAATGTTTTCAAAGTTAGTGATATCGAACTATTTATACGTAATTTTTCATTTATTTTATGAAATATTTTTATGGATAAAATGAAAAGAGTTGACATTTTATTTATTAATGGTTCTATCTTCTAGTTATGATTAAACAAACAAACAAATTTAAAGGTAAGAGAACGTAGGTAGTACCAGTCACATACAGAGTGATCGCACTTACCATTCAAAACAATTGGGTCAGGTTTAGACAAGAGTTAAATTACAGTGATCACGTCACACTTGCGTCATCACAAGTTGATCTAGGTCAGATGAGAACCACATCATATAATTGATGGTTCATCTTCTGTATTAGAAACAGTTTTCTTGGATTGTTTGTTCTCTCCGTAAATAAGAAAATATAAGCACGCCTTTTTTTCTACTAAACTAGATTCAATAATTCAGTTTAGTTCTATTTACTCTTGCATTATTTACATCCAATCGATTTCCTTTCAACAAGGCTTGACAATAACTTTTCTTATAAACCTTTAAATTTTAAATAAAAATAAAGTATCATTGTCAGCAGTGATTTTCGAAATTTTTCTCTGATTAAGTGGCACATCTAGGGTAAGTACAGTTAGGTCATACAAATACATGTGTAATTTAACCATATGTATTTATATAAAGCTGGCTAAAAACGTCATCATTGGGACGGACAACTACTCCCTCCACATTTTTTACCTTTCCCATTGATTGGAATTGAGAGCCCCTCATCTCTAGGGGGCCTCACGCTTCAAATGGGCCTTACGCTTCAAATGGGCCTTACGCTTCTGGGGAGCCTCACGCTTCTGGTGAGCCACACGCTTCTGGGGAGCCACACGCTTCTAAGGGACCTTAAGCTTCTGGGGCCTCACTCTTCTGGGAGTCCTCACGCTTCTAAGGGACCTTAAGCTTCTAGGGGGCCTTACGCTTCTGGGGAGCCTCACGCTTATGGGGAGCCACACGCTTCTAAGGGACCTTAAGCTTCTGGGGGCCTCAAGCTTCTGGGGGGCCTCACGCTTCTAGGGTGCCTCGACTACGGGGCCTCACGCCTCTAGGAGCTTTATGGTTCTAATGGGCATTAAGCTTCTATATAGGCTTTTAGGGGCACCAAACCTCGAGAGGGCTTTATGTTGCTAGGGGACTCTCGCTTCTGGGGGCCTATCGCTACCAGGGGGAACCTCGCTTTTGAAGACATTTTATGCTTCTATTGTGGCTCGCACTCTTATTTGGAATCACGTTACTAGGGGGCCTAATGTTTCTAGGGCCTCAAGCTATTAGCTGCCCCGTGCTTCTATAAGCCCGCAAAGTTTTAGAGAGAACCACGCTTCAATGAGGCCTCGAATGTCATGGGGGCTTCTCGCTTTTAGTGAGTCTAACGCTTATATGGTTCTTTACAATGCTGGATGTATGAAGTTTAATATTTTGTTAAGAATGTTAAAAGCTATTTAATAAATGCGGTTAACTGTGTTGTTATTCTAATTTTTATTCAACTAGTGTTAATTGTAAGATAAGACATATTTTTGTCACACTGTCGCACACAAAAAATTTTAAGTTAATATTTGTCTATATTTTAAACAAATATAAATTTATTGGTGTAAAAAAACTATTAATTTAAAATAGCAATCACAAATCATTAATTTAAAAAAAATCGCGTTGCCCCACGTTCAATTTATACATTACCCCTTGTCAGTTCAGTGGCGTAGGCTAGGATGCAGGGAATACTTATGTTCGGGGTGGCAAATTAGACTAAAACGTCACATTATAACTATAGGCCTTGTCACAATAAGGCGGAAATCTATTAATAGAAATATTGGGGCTATATATATCTTTTGTAAGGACAAATTACATAAAAATTTAATCAAAATACGAGTCAATATGTAAATGTAGGTATATTGAGAAGTATGTATCTTATCAGGCATCTGTTAATTCTTCGTTAATTTAAGACAGCTTATTGGACTTGAATACGGAAAAAAAAGTTTCGTAATTTTACTATGCTAACAATTTTGAGAACATCGTGATTCGACTGTATTTATGCTTCAAAACATTGTTCCGCTAAAATGTAATCTTAAAATAGAACATTACTCATTGAGCTATGACGTATTTCCGGTTTTAGAAATGACAAGGCCTACAGAACATGGGTAAACAAGGAAGGGGTTGCCAATTTCATAGCTTGTCTACGGGCGAAAAATATACTAGCTACGTCTCTTAAAGTTTTCACTTTTTATAACATGAGTTTTTAAGCCTCAATTTGGTGCCCTTGTGCCATTTGTATATATGTTCGCCCCCACCCCCACTACGCCTCTGGGGTAGGATGGCAATACTTCCGCTAGAAAATCTTCTGTTGCTCATCAAATTAGTTGAGAGTCGAGTAAGATGTTCTCTATTTAAATCACTGCATTTGGAAGCTTTCTACAATTTTCATTGTGCCATGTTCACGTAGCCCAAATCTCAGCTCATTCCCCCCCCCCTAAATTGGACGTCTGCTACCTTACCACATAACGTCGGTACTTGCACCTTCTGTATCTAAAAATATCAAAATTGGGCGTTTAAAATAAATATATCATTAAAAAATTGACTATAATATACTTTGGATGTAATGGGATTATTTAGATTTCAGGGCAATTTTTTATATAAATAAATGGGATCGCTCATAAGTATATCCTCAGCACGTACGTGGCAACCACCCCGAAAGCTCTACCTAAACGTTTGCTCAAAGGCAATCTGTAGGTATATATATTCTTGTTGGATCATTGGCACTAGGTGGAGCAGAGGCGTCATTAGTGTTGGTGTACCCCCTCATGACACAACCCTTAAACCTCCTCCAAGTCTGCTAGTGTCGAATGCAGGGAACATGCAGAATTTTACCTATTGATGTCACCATTTGTGATGGTTCCAACCTGTTCGGTTCGCACACACGCACCCCCTTGGTGACGCCTCTGGTGTGGAGATGTAACTTAATGTTTGGTGATTTTCATGAATGAATGAGTGCCCTATCGGAGGACCGCCCTTGGCGCCTCGCTCACGGGTCACTCTATTGATTTACCGGCACCCTGACTTAGATCTTAGAATAGTGAAGATTAAATCTCGATTATCATTTTATTTACCGCTTCTTTAGTTTGACATTAATCCTGATAATCTCCGTGGATAGTTTACGGACGCTCGAGGCGGTTGTCTTACAACACGTATCTAACCGGGCTGCGAACAGGGCGAATAGCGTCAAGTGTGTGTTAACAGGTCTGTGATACAAACTCAGCTGGCAGCTTGGATGCAAGGTCAGGGTCAGATAACACTTGAAAAGTTTCACAAATTGGCCAGACTGACCTCATTTTTGTGAAAACACTCAAATGAACATATTTTCCAGCATGAATCATTAAAAAAAAAGTTTTTTTGAAGAAGCCGTGCAATTCTTTTTTATAATCGATTTTATTATTAAGCTTTATTACTAGATTTATGAGGAGAGATATCTGGTAGAGGAGACAGGGTAAGACAAGACAGAGAATAACATATCCGTGGAAAGCCAGGGCGCATGGGGACCAAACAAAAGTGTTAGTAATAACGACTTCCCTTAAACTGCTAACAACCGAGAAAAATGGAAGGTCAAGATCGTCAATGTCTGTTCGAGACCTGGGACCTGGGACCGGGACCTGATGATGATTATTTCCAAGTAGTCAAAAGAGATTTAAGAGATACGCTTCTTCTTCTATATAATTGGTCACTAGTTCAGTGTTCTGATCACTGTGACCTGTCTATGTTGAAGAGGCGCTTGTGTCATAGGATACTTGACTCGGGCAACTCACGGAGGACACCAGGTAAAGGATGCTGGTAGACAGATGGCTAAGACACAAATATGTTCAAGTTTCGTTGCCTCAACTGTTCCTATTTAAAGCTTGTTTCACTCACTGATAAACCTTGAGAAGAACGGGATACCTCTCTCCTGTGTTCTTTAACCAAAACTTTCTGTCACGGCTAGTCGAGATGTGAGGAATTTATGCTGGATAACTGCCGCAGTACTTCCAGTAAAGGGCAGGCAGCCCAGTATTTCCAACACTTGAAGTGTTTTCTGTATTGGTTTGGTACAAGGTGAGCTGTCGTCACTGGACAGCCTCAAACTGGTTGTTACGGGTCCCTGGCTGTAGATGAATAAACTGAAGGTGTCGTTTGAAGGCTTTATAGGCTGCACACTTTGTACACTTGAGTACACTTTGTACACTTGAGTACACTTTGTACACTTGAGTACACTTTGTACACTTGAGTACACTTTTTACACTTCAGTACACTTTGTACACTTGAGTACACTTTGTACACTTGAGTACACTTTGTACACTTGAGTACACTTTTTACACGTCAGTAAACTTTGTACACTTGAGTACACTTTGTACACTTGAGTACACTTTGTACACTTGAGTACACTTGAGTACACTTTGTACACTTTGTACACTTGAGTACACTTTTTACACTTGAGTACACTTTGTTCACTTCAGTACACTTGAGTACACTTTGTACACTTGAGTACACTCTGTACACTTGAGTACACTTTGTTCACTCTAGTACGCTCTGTACACTTGAGTACACTTTGTTCCCTTGAGTACACTTTGTACACTTCAGTTTCCGATCCTGAGATCTCAATTTCGGGACACTAGGGTCTTGTTTGCCCGACTGCACACATTGTCATTGTGATCCAGTGAAACAATCTTTCAATTAGGGGTTACCGGATTTCGGCTCCGGCTCCGGCAAATCTGGAATCCGGACATTTTTACAATCCGGCGCCTGCAGGATTTCACTTCATAAATCCGGCCAAATCCGCCCGGATTTAATAAATTTGAATCCGGTGCAGCCCTACTTTCAATAGTAACACCAAGGTACCTAACAGATAGGAAATGACTCAAGCATGTAACCATGACGTTGGTAAGCGAGATGTAGAGTATTTCAATATCTGGACAATAATAAGACTGACTTAACAGGATGACTTTTATTCTTTGTCCTGACTCGAGTGACCACAGTCTGACCCAAATTATCCTGAAACTTGATGATATTTTTATAAAATTATTATTATTATTATAAATATTTATTATTATTATTATTATTATTATTATTATTAAAGACTTTATTCTACTTAATTTCCAGTTGATTGGTCAGTTTACCAAGCGTTATATTTTCTTTACATTTCATTTGTTTCACGTGATTAGTCCACTTCCACCTCACTATTTTCGAACTGTCGTGGCTGATGTCAAGATTATGCTGTCGTGTTCTATTGATCGCACCATAAACAAACTGAAGTGTTGACTTCAACAGTCCATCTCATAGCACCAACAGTCGCACTTAATGGTTTCACATCTATACAACATTCGCACTCAATGGTTTCACATCTATACACCAACAGTCGCACTAAATGGTTTCACATCTATACAACAACAGATGCACTCATTTGGTTGACATTCATACAACAGTGGCACTATATAGGCTCACATTCACATCTGTACAAAAAAGTGGCACTCACTTGGTTCCCATCTATACAACAGCAGCGTCGAATGAATTACACTCTTTTTTAATTGTGATGTGACTCAAGATTTCTAAAACCTCTATGCATGAACTCCACCCACTCTTCCCCGAGGACCCGCTGCATGAACTCCACCCACTCTTCCCAAGGACCCGCTGCATGAACTCCACCCACTCTTCCCAAGGACCCGCTGCATGAACTCCACCCACTCTTCCCAAGGACCCGCTGCATGAACTCCACCCACTCTTCCCAAGGACCCGCTGCATGAACTCCACCCACTCTTCCCTAGGACCCGCTGCATGAACTCCACCCACTCTTCCCTAGGACCCGCTGCATGAACTCCACCCACTCTTCCCTAGGACCCGCTGCATGAACTCCACCAACTCTTCCACAAGGACCCGCTTCCAGCTACACATCAACCACTTTTTAAAGCATCGGTGTTTATTCTTATTTCCTTAACTCTCCTGAAATTAAGTGTTCAAACCTCAGGTTGTATTCGGCACTCTCGGTGATTAATTCATAAACCTCACAGTTGCGTTTCGCTCATACAATAATTTTTTATTATCTTGATTTCTTTCATCCCAATTCCCAACAGTTCACAATAGTGATGCCCCATTTCCTTAACAGCTGACAGCATCCGCTTCGATATGTAAAAGGTGTGTGGCAAGCAATGTTCCCTTTAAGCTGCGCGGTTGCGCGGCTGCGCAGATATCTGACTGACGCCACACAGCTGTTTAGAACTACCGCGCAGCTAAATTTGTAAAACATTGCACATAAAATGGACGATGTGCAACTTTGTACATGAATTTTTCTCTTTGCATACGTACCAAGGAACCTAAGAAGGAACATTGGTGGCAAGGCTAGGGTAGATCATCAATGTCCTGTCAAGTTAAAACAAGTCGAATGACTATAACGAGGGATTCGTCATCTTCACTTAGGTAAAAGTAAATATTTTTTTTACATTGGTGAAATGTTTCGAGGGAACACAAATAATAAAATGGTTTTTAAAAACTTTCTTTAATTCCTAAAAAAACAATTGAGTTAAAACAGAATGTACAGAAAATAATGTAAACAAATCAACAACAAAATAAATAAATAAAACAATAACGAACAATCCAGAAAACCAACTAAAAACAAAAACAATCTGCAAACAAACGAAACTCCCAATCACTTTTTACTCAGTCTTTAACTTGTCTTCTACTCTTTCTTTCTTCCATTATAACAGTTTTTATTTTCATTGTTATTTTTTTATGTATATCTCTATACATATAAGACGCATTTGTTGTCTGTCTGTCTGTCTGTTCCCTAATAACTCAAGATCCAGACAACGAAATAACGTGAAATTTGGTACACGTACACAAAATTATACCAGAAAGGTTATTAAACAGGTTTCGTTCCATATATATAAGATACTGGGGGCCGGGGGCCCAAAATGTAGTTTTTCCTTATATGAGCTATATAAAATAAAAATTATTGAAAATTAAGACGTAAAATAATGACGCAAAATTAATAAACATTTTGGTGTCGAGATTAACAAGAAGGCGACTATCGCCATAAAATAATTGTTTTGTTGTTGTTGCTTTTGTTGTTCCTTTGTTGTTGTTGCTGTTGTTGTTGTAGTTGTTGTTTTGTTGTTGTTTGTTGTTGTTGCTTTGTTGTTGTTGTTGTGTTGTTGTTTTGTTGTTGTTGCTGTTGTTGTTTTGTTGTTGTTGCTGTTGTTGTTGCTGTTGTTGCTTTTGTGTTCTTTTTGCTGTTGTTGTTGTTGTTGTTGTTGTCCACAACCCTTGCCCTGCGACGACAATGTCCTTCATGTTGTTGTTGCTTTGTTGTTGTTGCTGTTGTTGTTGTAGTTGTTGTTTTGTTTTTGTTGTTTTGTTGCTGTTGCTGTTTCTGTTGTTGGTTTTGTCGTTGTTGCTGTTGTTGTTGCTGTTGTTGCTGTTGTTGTTGTAGTTGTTGTTTTGTTGTTGTTGCTGTTGTTGTAGTTGTTGTTTGTTTTTGTTTTGTTTTTGTTGTTTGTTTTTGTTGTTTTGTTGCTGTTGTTGTTAAACCCGGGCTAAGCCGGGTACTTGCCCCTAGTATATAATATAATTCACCAAAGCCAGTGTGTGCAAATAAGCATGACGAATGACCCTCGCTGGGGTCGACCTATCAGTTTATGGTTTGGCAAGCGGATGTGGTGGAGAGAGGGACAACAATGGTTCTTGCGTTATTCCTTCACAGAATAACATGTGATTCGTAGTGTAGTGGTTATCACGTCCGCTTACACATGGAAGGTCCTGGGTTCAAGCCGCAGCGATAACATTATTATTTTAATTTTTAAAAATGTGTGTTTGTGCCCGTTCTTCATTTTTGCGAACATGGCTGACCCTCGCTAGGGTCGGCCAATCACAGTTTATGGTTGGCAAGCTAGGGTGGTGAAGGGTGGTGGGCAGGTAGATGACCGCAGTGCGGATGTCTCGAGACTAACAATGCGTCTTTGGTTCCTCCGCCGACGTTCACTCGCGTTGTTTTGATTTCTTCGTGCTGTAGTTTGTGTCCGTTCTTTCACCCTTTCTTTGCACTCTCCATGAGCAAGTCTGCGGCGTATGCTACGCCGCGGGGAGTATCTAGTACATTTTATTTACACAAAAATGTAATTCCCATTAGAACGGGGGGGGGGACAAAACAGCTTTTATGTAAGCTTAATAATGTCGATGATGTTCATTTGCCACTAATCGAAGGAAGTGTTCATCTCGAACAATCTGATCCTGCACCTGTATCTAAACACATGCAGTAGATAAAGAGAGCAGGACGCGGATATTTTAACACCAAGTGGATATTAAGCACTGTATGTGGATATTGGATTAGGAAGAGGATATTTAGCCCTGGAAGATGATACTAGGAATTAGAAGCGGATGCTATGTACATGAATTGGATATTAGAGAAATGACATGGATAATTGACGTGACAAGTGCTTATTATGTGCAGCAGATGACCTTGACAAGGTAAGTCCTATTTAGAAAGGCCTGATCCTGTTCGCCCCCCCCCCTGTCTTGTATCCCGTAATTTCTCGTGCCTCGTCTAGCGTTGTCTCGTGTTTTGTCTCCTGTCTTGACTCGTGTTTCGTCTCGTTTCTTGTCTTCCGCCTTTTTAGTGATTTGTGTTATGTTTCCACTTTTTTGCATTGCTTGTCTCAAGATTGTATATATAATTTTTTGTGCATTATTATGGGGGAAAAAAAAGATAAAATCATTTGAATAAAATCTGGTGCATGAGTTAATTAAAGAATAGACAGCAATACATTTACAAATAATAGATGAGTATCAACAACAAACCAGCGGCGTAGCGTGGGTATGTGCCGCCCGGGGCAGAACCCAAATTTGCCGCCCCCCCCCCGAAAAATATGTTAATGCTATAAGGTCCGTCCATAAATGACGTCACGCACATTTGTGACGATGTGTGACGAGGGGGAGAGTGGGGGGGTGTTAAGAATTGTGACGTCACGTGAAAACACGCAACTTTAAATCAAAGTTCCACTTAAATATTCGATTTCTTACAATTTTTTATGACGTTTTACATGGATGGATTCACGCGTGTTACGATTCTACAGTGCAGTCTTACACTAAATACATACTAAAATGACAAAACATTGATTTGAAACATGCTCATTTTCAAATAGAAAATACTGCTTTTAGGGTGGGAGGGGTCACAGCTTTGTGATGTCATATTGAGGGGAGTTTAAGTTTTTGTGACGAAGTGTGACGAGGGGGGGGGGTAAAAATCGACCAAAATCGCGTGACTTCATCTATGGACGGCCCCTAAAGTAAAGATACCAGGTAGTTTTTATTAGAAAATAAAAATAATGACACAATACATTTTTGTGTTATAAATCAAGAGAAAAGCTTCATTTCTTGAATAAAATTGAAGTTTTATGTTTTTTCCTCATTGCACAATCTTTCACGTATCAATGTTTTCAGCCATACCATGCTCAATAGCCAAAATAACTATTGATTAGATAATCTTGGTGTATTCATTATTGATCTTAATTAATTTTTTATTTACTTAATTTTAGAGAATCTATTTATTTGAACACATTGCATTATTTAAGACATTGTTCGAATTAATTATATTATTTTAGGCAGGGTAACTTCTAGCCTAAATATCTTTTAAAATAAACTTGAATAAATTAACTGGTCTTGAATTCATTTATTCTTTTTTTTTACCCGTGGGGTTCAAATATTCCTTGTTTGACAATGACACGTGAGATATTTTGTATACTATAATTTGAAGGCAAAATTTCAAAGTCCAGTATATTAGCTGGTGTACGAAAATCTTATCTGTTGTTTAAATTCGATATAACTGCCAAAAAACTCATATGAATTTCTACAGTTATCTCATGTTATTATTATGAAGAATAAAACTTTCCACATAAAATTGTATTAACTGTCAAAGCACCCTTTAGTATTACATTGGTTTCTCTGTGAGAGGCCTCTGTTAAGCATTTTTGAACACTATACGTTTGTAAATAATTTCGGGCATCTTTAATATAAATTATAAATTAGAAAATAAAAAGATTTCATTGTGACTATCAAAGTTCCTGCGTCTGTTCGTGTGTTGAGCTTTTTGTCTGCATCTATCAATTCTTCTATAGCTTTAAAAATAACCTCAAAATAGCTCTATGGTATATTCACTATTTTGTATCCTGAATTCTGTTTAATGCATTGCTTGTAGAAGTAGAAGCAATTTGATATTCCAAACGAAGTATGGACATGGCAATGAATACGTAACAACGTTCTAGTGTACTAAAACAGTTAGTGTTAGAGAGTTCGTTTCAGTAGGCGTATCATGTAAACAAATGAAATTTTTGTGCGAGATTTGATATTGACATTTAATTTGTTGCGTTGTTCTTGAACTCCTGCATACTTTTCAGCCATGAAGAAATATTAACACACGTTGGGTTGGGCCTCTGCAGTCCATTATTTTAAGATCATCATTTATTTAAAATCTTTTTAGAAATGTCGTAAGAACATCTTGCAACTTTGTTTTGTTCTGTATTAATAGTTTTAGTCTTTTTTATCCAATCTATGATTCTTTCCAATTGCAAAAAAAAATGGTAATGTTGAGCACTTGTTCATGAGTGGCTACTTTTGTGTTTGTGTGTGTCAAGTTTTAATTCCATTAGATAAGCAATTTTATTCATCATTTTTATTTATTCCACAAAATAAAGACATTAACATTAAAATAATTTTGCTTTGAAAGAAAAGACCATATAACTACGCCAACAACTTTGTTGCAGTAGTTTACCTAAGTTAAAATTTATTAAATGTACCAGCACATAATTGTCATGTTCGTACACTACATCAGCCCCAATGTTTTTCAGCTCAGTGGCATTAGTTTTAGAAGTCTTTATATTAATAAAAGAATAGGAGTTTGAAATTTTGGCATTAGAAACGTCTACGTATTTTAATATAGTTTCTTCCTTTAAAAAAAAAGAATTATCTTGTATTTTATTTTGTTAAACTTTATAATAACGTTCTTTATTTTTAGAAGCTAATTAACATAGAGGAATTTGCCGCCCCGCTCACCGCCCCCCCCCCAACAATGTGCCGCTCGGAGAATTCGCTTGGCTCATGTTTCAAATTGATAGGGCATAGTAAGATGTGCTTTTACTACAGGAAAAGCTGTTATATTTTAAGAACCAAATAAGTTGATACCAAATCAGGCTCTGGTTTTTCAGAACAGTAGCATTAGTATAAGAAGAATTTAAGAAGTTCTGGCAGTTGAAACGTTCACATGCTTGATGATATTTCCTTTATTTCTTTTATTAATTTCTTATTTGGCTGTGTTTTTTTCGATTAAAAGCTCCACTTTCTTATAAAATTTTAATTGTTAGAAATTATATATAAACACTGCTAGGAATTTGCCGCCCCTGGTAAAGTGCCGCCCGGGCAGTCACCACCCCTGCCCCCCTCGCTACGCCACTGCAACAAACATAAATTTTATGTTATATTCCTTACGTCAACGTGCTACTGATATTAAATCACATATTTTATAAGTGTTTTGTAAGCCCATGTCCTAAATTATTGTGAGAATCCGAATGACGAGAGATTTTATTCTATAGTCACAAGCAGTTACTAATATGGTTTGTCATTTCCCAGACCAAATACGTCTTGTTACTATTTATAGACAAGGTTTTGTAAAAACATGGTTTTAAACAAAATGATAGAAGTAAAAAAACATTGTTAGGTATAATTAATTGTACCCAAGTTAATGACTGGGTAAAGTCCACTAAAATTACACAAATTAAAAAAGAATTAACATTTATCTATTAAGTTAACTTAAACAGAGTACCCACATATTTGATTAACACAAACTTACTGAAATTATTTTCTGAAATGATTACCCAGATGTTCTATTACAAGATTTCTGCGACAAATGACAACACTTCTGGACCCGAATTTCCAATAAAAAAAAACAGGCCCATTCTGAGCTTTTAATCGAAAAAAACACAGCCAAATAAGAAATTAATAAAAGAAATAAAGGAAATATCATCAAGCATGTGAACGTTTCAACTGCCAGAACTTCTTAAATTCTTCTTATACTAATGCTACTGTTCTGAAAAACCAGAGCCTGATTTGGTATCAACTTATTTGGTTCTTAAAATTTAACAGCTTTTCCTGTAGTAAAAGCACATCTTACTATGCCCTATCAGTTGGGCCGTCCATAAATGACTAATGTGATTTTAGCCGATTTCTCACCCCCTCCCCCCTCGTCACACGTCTTCTCAAAAAGTTACACCCCCTCCAAAATGACGTCACAAATCTTCCCCCCCCCCACCCCCCCCACCATGAAAGCCATTTTTATATTTGAAAATGAGCATGTGTCAAATCAAGTTTTTTGTCATTTAAGTATGTATGTAGTGTTAGGCTGCACTCTAATAACCTAACATGCGTGAAACCCATGTAACACGTCATTAAGTAATTTGTAAACAATGAATAGTTAAGTGGAACTTTAATTTAAAGTTGCGCGTTTTGATGTGACGTCACATTTCTTAAACACCCCTCGTCACACTTCGTCACAAATGGTCGACCCCTTCCTCCCCAGGTGCGTGAAGTCCTTTATGGGCGGCCCCTGTTGCAAATATCTTAGCCATTTGTTGTTCAATGAAGTAAATAAAATTTAAACAATAACATTAATCAACTTTGCCATATTTTAGAAAACTTGGAAGAAAAGAAAGTTTTGAAAAGATATGTGACAATGTTTAGGTCTTGTAGTTGTTTTGCTGCTGTCACTTACTTGACTCGCTTAACATTTTTAAAGTCAGTGATGAGTTATTTTTTAAAAATGGAAAAATAATTTCGACATTAAACGACCGAGCCTCCTGGCACCTTACTATTCCAAACAACCTGTGAAGCAAATAGACAGTAGGCTTCCAAAACCAAATGACATACCGGCCATCTCTTGTCCAGTATGTGGACGCACCATTTGGACAAAGATTATTCATCTAACACTAGGCCTGTCAACGGGTACCCGGGACCCGGGTATCCGTTGCCGAGCAATTACCCGGGTAGTAAAATTCTGCCCGGGTACCCGCGAAAAGGCTACTGCAATGTCCATACCAACAGTGGTCGAACTGCGGCTCCTCTGTGTTCACATTCCGGCTCGGGAATAATTTAACAAATTAACATTTTTCGTTTGAAATATATACTGTGAAATATGTTTAGCATGAAGACGCTTAAAATTTAAAAGGAAATAAATGTCAAACGGAAATAAAAAACGGTCCCGACAAACTACACTGTATTTGGATACACTTCTTTTCCCCTGGAACATGAAAAAAAAACATTTAAAACATAACGTCGATAACTCGGAAGGGCTAGAAATGACCTTGGCTTTGTCTTTGAAATACGCCGCACATATTTGCTACCGATTGATAAGAGCCAATGTTGTTTATCTAATCCCCCCCCCATTCACGCACGTCTCCACTCCTATCCTACTTTAAAATAAATAAAAAATTAAAACCAGCTATATTCTTTTTTTCCCCTTCTTTTCCGTTTCAACTGCCAGAACTTCTTAAATTCTTCTTATACTAATGCTACTGTTCTGAAAAACCAGAGCCTGATTTGGTATCAACTTATTTGGTTCTTAAAATTTAACAGCTTTTCCTGTAGTAAAAGCACATCTTACTATGCCCTATCAGTTGGGCCGTCCATAAATGACTAATGTGATTTTAGCCGATTTCTCACCCCCTCCCCCCTCGTCACACGTCTTCTCAAAAAGTTACACCCCCTCCAAAATGACGTCACAAATCTTCCCCCCCCCCACCCCCCCCACCATGAAAGCCATTTTTATATTTGAAAATGAGCATGTGTCAAATCAAGTTTTTTGTCATTTAAGTATGTATGTAGTGTTAGGCTGCACTCTAATAACCTAACATGCGTGAAACCCATGTAACACGTCATTAAGTAATTTGTAAACAATGAATAGTTAAGTGGAACTTTAATTTAAAGTTGCGCGTTTTGATGTGACGTCACATTTCTTAAACACCCCTCGTCACACTTCGTCACAAATGGTCGACCCCTTCCTCCCCAGGTGCGTGAAGTCCTTTATGGGCGGCCCCTGTTGCAAATATCTTAGCCATTTGTTGTTCAATGAAGTAAATAAAATTTAAACAATAACATTAATCAACTTTGCCATATTTTAGAAAACTTGGAAGAAAAGAAAGTTTTGAAAAGATATGTGACAATGTTTAGGTCTTGTAGTTGTTTTGCTGCTGTCACTTACTTGACTCGCTTAACATTTTTAAAGTCAGTGATGAGTTATTTTTTAAAAATGGAAAAATAATTTCGACATTAAACGACCGAGCCTCCTGGCACCTTACTATTCCAAACAACCTGTGAAGCAAATAGACAGTAGGCTTCCAAAACCAAATGACATACCGGCCATCTCTTGTCCAGTATGTGGACGCACCATTTGGACAAAGATTATTCATCTAACACTAGGCCTGTCAACGGGTACCCGGGACCCGGGTATCCGTTGCCGAGCAATTACCCGGGTAGTAAAATTCTGCCCGGGTACCCGCGAAAAGGCTACTGCAATGTCCATACCAACAGTGGTCGAACTGCGGCTCCTCTGTGTTCACATTCCGGCTCGGGAATAATTTAACAAATTAACATTTTTCGTTTGAAATATATACTGTGAAATATGTTTAGCATGAAGACGCTTAAAATTTAAAAGGAAATAAATGTCAAACGGAAATAAAAAACGGTCCCGACAAACTACACTGTATTTGGATACACTTCTTTTCCCCTGGAACATGAAAAAAAAACATTTAAAACATAACGTCGATAACTCGGAAGGGCTAGAAATGACCTTGGCTTTGTCTTTGAAATACGCCGCACATATTTGCTACCGATTGATAAGAGCCAATGTTGTTTATCTAATCCCCCCCCCATTCACGCACGTCTCCACTCCTATCCTACTTTAAAATAAATAAAAAATTAAAACCAGCTATATTCTTTTTTTCCCCTTCTTTTCCCCCAATAATATTTCAATTGTGAATGATCTTCACACTGTAACAACAAACATAAATGCTGAGGGATTGGTCCACTAAGTAGTTGAAGGTCCCGGAAAGTGTAGTCAATTACCACAGTTGTCAGTTATGAACTAGAAATAAACGCCCTGTCATCATACGATTACCGCCCTTTATCTTTATAAGACTTTGTTTTCCCCGACTCCCCCCTACCATCCATAAAAACAAATTCACTTTGGCACCCCTCTGCTCATTGTTTTTCCACCACTGCACTATAGTAGGATTTCGATGTTATCATTTTCACATCGCTGAGTCATTATAGTCATTCAAATTTTGGACGGGTACCCGGGCAGATTTTTACAACAATATTGACAGCCCTAGTGGCTATCACAATGCCCCGGGGGTCTCGCCAGTACCGAGGCTCGAACTCGTGACTCCAGTTTGCCACGGTTCGACATTCCAGCGCGCTACCCCTTAGATCATGTGGGACACGCATAATTGACATCACCACATTTGAGGATATTTAATCTCACCCCCTCCCTCCCACGTTAGCCACCTTTATCTTACGGAGCTAGAACTGTGCCCTAAAACAGTTTCATACGCGTCAGTCAGTTCATTTATAAATGGACGTTATATGTTTTTTTTAATGTTCTTATACGATGTTGAAAAGGCCTAAAAAAACAAGGCATTAATGAGAGGGGCCTAGAAAAAGTGGTCTAAACAAAAGGACGTGTCATGAAGTATCTAACCACAGACACAGAAGGTTATCAGTATAATAACAAGAATTGAAACAAATAATATTTACTAAACAATAACGCGTTAAACATTGTGATCCAACACCCACCTTTCCCCTCAAAACAGCCAACGCTAATCTCTCTTGAATGATCTGAAAACAAAATTAAATGTCTATTCTTAGATCATCGTGAAATTCAAAGTGAATTAATTATTTTTTTTTAAATGGGACTTTGGAGATGTTAGACAATGGAGAAAATTCCTAGAGTAGGTTACAACGTCAGAGCAGATATTTCAATTTCCCCCAAACCAAACTCTTGAAATCTGTCCCGCCGACGTCATCGGTGGTGATGAGAAGATTACGAGTGTGATAAGATTATTGAATTGTTTATAATGAAATGAGGTCATCTGGTCACGCAGGTGGCGTAAGTGCTGAGTTGGGTTGCAGTTTGTAGCAGTCTCGTTACAACTAAAAGTTGGATTGATTGTTGACATATAATCTATGTCCAGCTACAACGGTAGGGAATTGGGTAATACTTGGGGGAATGGATTTGGGAAATAATTTCCATAGTACCATTCAGTTACCTAACATGTAATATATCTGGCCATACTAATATATATGAATAAATATAAATTTATTAGTTTATATAGCGTAGTATTAAATGAT
The DNA here is from genome assembly GCA_944989445.1 of Ampullaceana balthica. Lineage (NCBI taxonomy): Eukaryota > Metazoa > Mollusca > Gastropoda > Lymnaeidae > Ampullaceana > Ampullaceana balthica. The sequence goes on along the minus strand of CALYLW010000296.1, from coordinate 454,546 downwards.
TGCAAATAATTAACTTTTTAAAAATGCATTTGATCTAGCAGTTGTTCATTGATTTTAAAAAATTATCTTCACAATTCACAATTCATTTGAAATATTGCTCCCCCCCTTTATTATTTGTGGCCATTTTTCAACGTTCCCTTTATTAAAAGAATTTCAGTTAATCAATTTTTAATAATAATTATAATAATACAGATAATTAAAAGAAATAATACTAATGTAATTTTAAAACTTAAAAAAAAATATTGTTACAATTAGATGAGTTATTAATTAATTCTTTCCAAATTCAGTAACATTGACGGAAGTAAGTCATGTGATTAGATTTGGGGCGAAAAATCCAAACGTTTCTAATTAAAGTATTAAGTTGATCTGTGAAATGTTTTAGCAATATTGCATACAAACCGTTTGTAATCCCGCAACCCATCCCACACACTTGCCCCCCCCCCACACCCACCAGGTCTGTCATACTACGAATACACGCACCTGCCACACCCACCACCTCCCACCCCCCTTGTTCCCCCCACCCATCATCTACAAGACCTAACGGGAGTCGAGTTCAACGACCTCTTTCAATTTTCATTTCCTTAAGTCTACTAACCCTATCGAGAAGCTAGATCCTATCTGCTGATTTATAAATAACTGATTGTGGGGGTGAAAGTTGAAACAATCCAATGGCGAGAGGGGATCAGATTTCCTCTTAAAAACCTTTAGGGCATGGGCGCGTTATGGGATGGGACAGTGTACGTAACAGTGGGCATCCAGAAATGACATTAGGCGCAATGACACGACATTGACCATCGTAAAGACTCTAGTCTAGGGGGTCTAAAACTCGATTGAAGGAATGTGACGTTCATCATACTACTACGTATCACTGATAATATGCCAATTTGTAATTAAGACACAAATAATTATATTAGGGTTGCGGAAATTAACGATCAATTCCATGATTAATCGTTAAAAATTTAACAATTAAATTATTTTTTAACGATTAATCGACCCATCACTTACAAAAAAATTGGAGGTAAAAAGTAAAAAAAAAGAATAATAAAAAATAGCGGCCGATAAATAATAACTGTTTCTGAAAATTACACGAACATTTTGGGTTTAAACTAGTGACTGACGGGAATGTTCAAAATGTTGACAAAGTTTGCCTACCATGGTTCTAGCGCTTCGCCTACTTATCCAACCAAATGAAAAGCATTTTAAGCTAATGGGAGTAATGGAGTCTGACTCAGAGAAAGAAAATGACGACAGCTCTTCTGATGAATTACTGCGTTACAAAATGGAGATGAAATTTCCTGAATCCATTAACCCTCTACAATGGTGGAAACTTAATGAACACCGATATCCGATAATGGCATTCCTTGCCAAGACCGTTTTGTGCATACCAGTTACCTCAGTTTCATGTGAATGATTGTTCAGCTCGGCTGGTTATATTGTCAATTAGACCCGCTCATCACTTGAATCAAATAAGGTCAACACACTTGTCTTTTTGCGTAGTTCGTTAAAAGATGACATATAAAGGCAGGGTTGTTAACAAGACTAAAAAAAATTATTGGCAATACCAATACCAATACTGCCTGTAAAATCTATTGGCAATACCAATACTAATACAATTTTAAAACCAGTATTGCAATACCAATACCAATATTTATTTATTATTGCCTTAACAATACCAATATTTGGGTCATTCGACGAATAAAACGCAAATACGTAATTCATCGCTCTATCTCACTTACATCGATAAGCGATAACAACATTTTTGGCTAATTTAGACAATGTATTTTTAACCAAATTTTTTTCAATAGTTAACACTTGCTTCATCAGTTTTCCTCAAAGCATTTAAAAGTCTTTGACAACATATTAAATAAGTCGGCATACCTTAACGTCCTTAAGCAACAAGATTTTTTAATATGTATACTGTACATATTGTGAATGAATGAATGGATCGATGGATGAATGCATGGATGAATGAAGCAAATGACTGTCATAGAAAAGCAAATGATACATAAACGGTTAAACATCATACTATAGTAAAAACAGTCAGACCGAGTCAGTGGATTGCATCACATCTGGAAAACTAACGATAAACGATGAATTTTAGTAGAGCTCACAGGGTAACGCCACCTATTTTGCCGTTACCACTTAGCCAGGCCTTGGTAAGTCACTGGTCAATGCTCATTGCCAAAGATATCATATATGATTTGATTTCTATTATCATTCATTTCATTGATCAGTCTCATTCAAAAATTGTTTGGCAATGTCACTCGCAAGATGGCGACACCAAAGAAAAATTTATTATATTCAGCTTTATTCACAACCAATGTTGTAGAGAATTTATTGAATATTGCTTTTAGTATTGGTTAAAAATCAATACCAATATCAAAAATAATTATTGGCAATACCAATACCAATATCAAATTTCAAGAAGTATTGTAATATCGTCCCAATACTTAAAAAAAGTATTGGCAATACTACCAATACCAAAACAATATTGCAATATTAACAACCCTGTATAAAGGAGACATTCAAGTGTTATTTAGATTTTCAACAAGAACGTTTAATATTTGAAGTGTTACTTGTGACATCATAAATGTTAATTTTAGGCTTTAAACGAAATTAAAGAATAATTAATCGTTAATTTTTCAAAAGTTAACGATTAAATTTAAATTAATCGTTAACAGCCCTAAATTATACCAAATTGAACAATCATAATTGTTACTAACATAGTAATTAATAAATGAATCAATTTAATTGTATCACACGAGTAAACGCTATCTACATTCTATTTCTGCTAACAATTAAACTTATTTGTGTCATTTTATTACAGCCAATATTGAAATAAGAGTCTTTTGACTTCAACTGTATCTACTTGCTTCAATCAGATTCATTTTAATAAGGATGATACAGTATATAGAATTAACAAAACAATTTGATGTGTATCAGTTCTAGCTGTCTGAATTTCACGAACAGTACATTTTTGGTAAGCTTACTGGTAGTACACAAGCATTTACTTGATGCGCCGCATGCGGTCCGCTGGCCACGTTTTTAAATTTCCCTGCTCAAGGCAGTGTCAAATGGCAGCTGTTTACAAAATTGACTTTAGACAACGTGACACTGTTGAGTAACACACATTTATGTAATAGGTGGGTTTTTTTAAATTGGATTTTTTTTCCATACAGCAGCAATGTCATATAACTTTGGATAGCAGACATTGTTTGTACATTAGCCGATGATACTTTATCTCAGTATTTTAAGTATGTACTTTTAAATGTCATTTGGTAGGTGCCCGTCAGTTGTGATTTATTTGAGCCCTTCAGGTATGGGATGGGTTGAATTATTATACGCAATACCATGCGATAGAGAATATTATATGTTACAAAAAATTACTTTCCAAAGAGAAACGAAGCCAAAGGTAGATATTTTACCTCTAGGAATGTCTTTAATTATTATAAGTTTGTATCAACGATATGTCTGTCTATATAGAGTTATACCAACGGCTCTGTGTATATAGATTTTTACTAACAGCTCTGTCTATAGATTTGTACCAACAGCTTTGTCTATAAAGATTTGTACGAACGGTTCTGTCTAGATTTGTTGCGTCTGAGGTGTTCTCTTGATTTGTTGCGTCTGAGGTGTTCTCCTGGGTGAAAGATCGATAAGACTGGAGACTAGGACGGGCGTTAGATAGCATCAGCCAGATACTAACTGTGACCGACAGATACGATCTCGACACTGTGACACATTTAGACTCTTGGTGGCGCATTAAGTCTCGCGGTTATACATATAGACTCTGTGATTTATTTAGACTCTCGGTGACACATTTAGAGTCTTGGTGACTCATTCAGACTCTTGGTGACACATTTAGACTCTTCGTGACGCATTAAGTCTCGTGGTTATACATATAGACTCTCGGTGATTCATTTAGACTCTTGGTGACACATTTATACTCTCGGTGACACATTTAGAGTCTTGATGACTCATTTAGACTCTTGGTGACACATTTAGACTCTTCGTGACGCATTAAGTCTCGTGGTTATACAAATAGACTCTCGGTGACACATTTAGACTATCGGTGACACATTTAGACTCTTGGTGACACATTTAGACTATCGGTGACACATTTAGACTCTCGGTGACACATCTATACACTCGATACACATTTAGACTATCAGTGACACATTTAGACTCTCGGTGACACATTTAGACTCTCGGTGACACATTTAGACTATCGGTGACACATTTAGACTCTCGGTGACACATTTAGAGTCTTGATGACACATTTAGACTCTCGGTGACACATTTAGACTCTCTCGTGACACATTTAGATTCTCGGTGACACATATAGACTCTCGGTGACACATTTAGACTATCGGTGACACATTTAGACTCTCGGTGACACATTTAGACTATCTGTGACACATTTAGATTCTCGGTGACACATCTAGACTCTCGGTGACACATCTATACACTCGAATACACATTTAGACTATCGGTGACACATTTAGACTATCTGTGACACATTTGACTCGTGACACATCTATACACTCGATACACATTTAGACTCTCAGTGACACATTTAGACTATCTCGGTGACACATTTAGACTATCTGTGACACATTTAGATTCTCGGTGACACATCTATACACTCGAATACACATTTAGACTATCGGTGACACATTTAGACTCTCGGTGACACATTTAGACTCTCGGTGACACATTTAGACTCTCGGTGACACATTTAGACTACCTATCGGTGACACATTTAGATTCTCGGTGACACATCTAGACTCTCGGTGACACATTTAGACTATCTGTGACACATTTAGACTATCTGTGACACATTTAGACTATCGGTGACATAATTACTATCAGCAGCACAGATATTCTGACAGTGACATTTTCGTCTCAGTTTCATAGTGTCATGTGACCCTGTCATTGATACTATGATCGTAAATGCCACAATTAAATAGTTATAGCGACAGAAACACTGCAGTACTTTGATCAGCCACACAGTTATACTGACTGTACTGACACTGACTGCACTGCCAATGACTCCACTCACCATAGGATCACTGACACCTTGCATAGTGTCCGTGACCGTGACGCTTGTCAACTCCTCCAAGACACTGTTATAATGCAGGTGACGCGTTGATGTGATAATGTGCGAGGCGAGTGAAATCGACAGCGTAACGTTAAGACAGCCAACTCTAGTTCGACTTGTGGACTCACTTTTCGGGCAAGAATAGGGCTAACAAACCATTTAAGGACACAGAGGGCTGCCAAAGGACACACAGGGCTGCCAAAGGACACACAGGGCTGCCAAAGGACACACAGGGCTGCCAAAGCACACACAAGGCTGCCAAAGCACACACAGGGCTGCCAAAGGACAAACAGGGCTGCCAAAGGACACACAGGGCTGCCAAAGGACACACAGGGCTGCCAAAGCACACACAAGGCTGCCAAAGCACACACAGGGCTGCCAAAGCACACACAAGGCTGCCAAAGCACACACAGGGCTGCCAAAGCACACGGCTAATGTGATGAGAGTGGTACTCGTCGATCACGACTGAGAAACAACAATACAGTATTATGACAAGCAAATGCCATGTGTCAGAGTCAGCTCTGTGGGAATGAAATCAGCAGTAGTCAAATGACACTGCCATGTGTTAGCTGGCTGTAGCAGGGAAAAATAGGGATTATTTTAGAACTGACGAACACCATTCACTGTGTCACTATTGTCTTTCTACTTGCTTTTCGAACTTGATCGCAGTTAACTGTAAGATTAATTATCGTTCAGTCTCCGTTAAAATTTTGATACGGGTTTCATGGGCCAAGACGATTGTTTTTGACGGTTTTGTTTTGGGAAGATGTTGGTAGTGGCCCTAAGAAATATTTTTCAAAATGGGGATTTCAGTAGCATTTATAGTTTGAAAAGTGGTTATAAGTGTGATTACAACTTAAAAATCGAGAAAATTAGACATAAGAAAAATAAAATAATTTAAAGCTTCAAATTTTTCAAACTTTCAAAAATTCTTTCTTTAAATAATCTCATTCTATGGAAGTTGATGTGAAAATAAGGGGAAAAAACATATCTGCTGCCTTTGATGATTATCATTGAAATTTTTTAATTTTAATCACTTCTTTTCATATCTAAAAAAATTAAAATAAATGTGTCATTATTCAAACGAAATCTCTTTTTTTGGTGACCTCATTCCACGGAATCAAATAAACAAAGCCTACTTTTATTCACATAAACAAGATACAATCAGTGTTGTCTATACATCCTCTACCTTCCTTGTAACATCAGTGCTGTCTATACATCCTCTACCTGCCTTGTAACATCAGTGCTGTCTACACATCCTCTATCTTCCTTGTAACATCAGTGCTGTCTATACATCCTCTATCTTACTTGTAACATCAGTGCTGTCTACACATCCTCTATCTTCCCTGTAACATCAGTGCTGTCTATACATCCTCTACCTGCCTTGTAACATCAGTGCTGTCTATACATCCTCTATCTTCCTTGTAACATCAGTGCTGTCTATACATCCTCTATCTTCCTTGTAACATCAGTGCTGTCTATACATCCTCTACCTGCCTTGTAACATCAGTGCTGTCAATACATCCTCTACTTTCCTTGTTACATCAGTGCTGTCTATGCATCCTCTATCTTCCTTGTAACATCAGTGATGTCTATACATCCACTATCTTCCGTGTAACATCAGTGTTGTCTATACATCCTCTACCTTCCTTGTAACATCAGTGCTGTCTACACATCCTCTACCTTCCTTGTAACATCAGTGCTGTCTATACATCCTCTACCTGCCTTGTAACATCAGTGCTGTCTATACATCCTCAAACTGCCTTGTAACATCAGTGCTGTCTAAACATCCTCTACCTGCATTGTAACATCAGTGCTGTCTATGCATCCTCTACCTTCCTTGTAACATCAGTGCTGTCTATACATCCTCTACCTGCCTTGTAACATCAGTGCTGTCTATACATCCTCTACCTGCCTTGTAACATCAGTGATGTCTATGCATCCTCTACCTTCCTTGTAACATCAGTGCTGTCTACACATCCTCTACCTGCCTTGTAACATCAGTGCTGTCTATACATCCTCTACCTGCCTTGTAACATCAGTGATGTCTATGCATCCTCTACCTTGCTTGTAACATCAGTGCTGTCTATACATCCTCTACCTGCCTTGTAACATCAGTGCTGTCTATAATCCTCTACCTGCCTTGTAACATCAGTGATGTCTATGCATCCTCTACCTTCCTTGTAACATCAGTGTTGTCTATACATCCTCTATCTTCCTTGCAACATCAGTGCTGTCTATACATCCTCTACCTTCCTTATAAAATCAGTGTTGTCTATACATCCTCTACCTTCCTTGTAACATCAGTGTTGTCTATACATCCTCTATCTTCCTTATAACATCAGTGTTGTCTATACATCCTCTATCTTCCTTATAACATCAGTGCTGTCTATACATCCTCTATCTTCCTTATAACATCAGTGTTGTCTATACATCCTCTATCTTCCTTATAACATCAGTGTTGTCTATACATCCTCTATCTTCCTTATAACATCAGTGTTGTCTATACATCCTCTACCTTCCTTGTAACATCAGTGCTGTCTATACATCCTCTATCTTCCTTATAACATCAGTGTTGTCTATACATCCTCTATCTTCCTTATAACATCAGTGTTGTCTATACATCCTCTATCTTCCTTATAACATCAGTGTTGTCTATACATCCTCTATCTTCCTTATAACATCAGTGTTGTCTATACATCCTCTATCTTCCTTATAACATTAGTGCTGTCTATACATCCTCTATCTTCCTTATAACATCAGTGTTGTCTATACATCCTCTATATTCCTTATAACATCAGTGCTGTCTATACATCCTCTATCTTCCTTGCAACATCAGCGCTGTCTATACATCCTCTACCTTCCTTATAAAATCAGTGTTGTCTATACATCCTCTACCTTCCTTGTAACATCAGTGTTGTCTATACATCCTCTATCTTCCTTATAACATCAGTGTTGTCTATACATCCTCTATCTTCCTTATAACATCAGTGCTGTCTATACATCCTCTATCTTCCTTATAACATCAGTGTTGACTACACATCCTCTATCTTCCTTGTAACATCAGTGCTGTCTATACATCCTCTACCTTCGTTATGACATCAGTGCTGTCTATACATCCTCTACCTGGCTTGTAACAGCCAGTGTTGTCTATACATCCTCTATCTTCCTTATAACATCAGTGTTGTCTATACATCCTCTACCTTCCTTGTAACATCAGTGCTGTCTATACATCCTCTATCTTCCTTGTAACATCAGTGCTGTCTATACATCCTCTATCTTCCTTGTAACATCAGTGCTGTCTATACATCCTCTATCTTCCTTGTAACATCAGTGTTGTCTATACATCCTCTACCTGCCTTGTAACATAAGTGTTGTCTATACATCCTCTATCTTCCTTGTAACATCAGTGCTGTCTAAACATCCTCTACCTGCCTTGTAACATCAGTGCTGTCTATACATCCTCTACCTTCCTTGTAACATCAGTGCTGTCTATACATCCTCTACCTGCCTTGTAACATCAGTGTTGTCTATACATCCTCTACCTGCCTTGTAACATCAGTGCTGTCTATACATCCTCTACCTGCCTTGTAACATCAGTGCTGTCTATACATCCTCTACCTGCCTTGTAACATCAGTGCTGTCTATACATCCTCTACCTGCCTTGTAACATCAGTGCTGTCTATACATCCTCTACCTTCCTTGTAACATCAGTGCTGTCTACAATTCCTCTACCTTCCTTGTAACATCAGTGCTGTCTATACATCCTCTACCTTCCTTGTAACATCAGTGCTGTCTAAACATCCTCTATCTTCCTTGTAACATCAGTGCTGTCTATACATCCTCTACCTGCCTTGTAACATCAGTGCTGTCTATACATCCCCTACCTTCCTTGTAACATCAGTGATGTCTATACATCCTCTAGTGTTGTCTATACATCCTCTACCTGCCTTGTAACATCAGTGCTGTCTATACATCCTCTACTTTCCTTGTAACATCAGTGTTGTCTATACATCCTCTACCTGCCTTGTAACATCAGTGCTGTCTATACATCCTCTATCTTCCTTGTAACATCAGTGCTGTCGATGCATCCTCTACCTGCCTTGTAACATCAGTGCTGTCTATACATCCTCTATCTTCCTTGTAACATCAGTGTTGTCTATACATCCTCTACCTTCCTTGTAACATCAGTGCTGTCTACACATCCTCTATCTTCCCTGTAACATCATGTCTGTCTATACATCCTCTACCTTCCTTGTAACATCAGTGCTGTCTATACATCCTCTATCTTCCTTGTAACATCAGTGCTGTCTATACATCCTCTACCTGCCTTGTAACATCAGTGCTGTCAATACATCCTCTACTTTCCTTGTTACATCAGTGCTGTCTATACATCCTCTACCTTCCTTATAACAGCCAGTGCTGTCTATACATCCTCTACCTGCCTTGTAACATCAGTGCTGTCTATACATCCTCTACCTGCCTTCTAACATCAGTGCTGTCTATACATCCTCTATCTTCCTTGTAACATCAGAGCTGTCAATACATCCTCTACCTGCCTTGTAACATCAGTGCTGTCTATACATCCTCTACCTTCCTTATAACAGCCAGTGTTGTCTATACATCCTCTATCTTCCTCGTAACATCAGTGTTGTCTATACATCCTCTACCTTCCCTAAAACATCAAGTGCTGGCTAGAATTAGCCTTTATCTCAGGAAATGCAGTAACTTCCTCTTTGGAGGCTCTCTGATGTCACATGTACTTCAAGCGTGTGAAATACCCCAACCTACATTAAAAAAAATTCATTTTTTATATTTTGATTATATCAGCAAATCTCTCTACTAGTTCAAAACTTGGCTTTCTGTATTATAATCACCTCCTCCCCACTCCCTCTTTCTTTTTAAAACTCAAGCCATCAAGAGCAGTGGACCGATATACAATCAATAATTTTACATTAACTTTGTTCCTGTATCTAGAAATCGGGCCTGCGGAGTCGAAGTTGGTGAAGTCAAGCCCAAACGTCATGTAATCGATTCTTTTAAGTACAGCGCTGGGAGTCGAACACATTTTCCCAATGACTGACTCCACGTGAAATATATACAATGAGTTACGCAAGTACATTCGTATGTTAAATTTGTTTTTATCCTAATGTTCAGCTACTGGGCCGTGCTGAAGAGAATGACATGACTGAGATTGGTGACGTCAAAATAAGAAATTATTGCCACCCGACGATTTTGGTAACCTAAGATTTCACCGGGCCCACGGAATTAATGAATTCACCAGGCCCACGAAATTAATGAATTCACCAGGCCCACGGAATTAATGAATTCACCAGGCCCACGGTATTAATGAATTCTCTAGGCCCACGGAATTAATGAATTCACCAGGCCCACGGAATTAATGAATTCACCAGGCCCACGGTATTAATGAATTCTCTAGGCCCACAGAAGTAATGAATTCTCTAGGCCCACGATATTAATGAATTCTCTAGGCCCACGATATTAATGAATTCTATAGGCCCACAGAAGTAATAAATTCTCTAGGCCCACAGAAGTAATGAATTCTCTAGGCCCACAGAAGTAATGAATTCTCTAGGCCCACAGAAGTAATGAATTCTCTAGGCCCACGGTTTTAATGATTTCACCGGGCCCACGGAATTAATTCGCTTAATTAGCTATCAAAGTCCTTTCCAAAAGAGGGTTTAGGTGATACATCCCCCCTCCCACACACACACAAACATTTTTTCTTTTTGAAACCAGAAAAGCAACCCACCCCACTTGGTTATCGTTCTCTTCTTCACACGATGACACCAAATATCAGACAATGGTCTGTATCGAAAACTTAATATTCTATTTATTTAAGTTCAACTTTGGCCCTGCTTTAATTTGTGTTTCTTCAAATATAATTTTTAAAAAAACAAATTTAAAAAAAAACACCAACGCAACAAAAACCATTTCCTCCCGAAAGATTGAATACTTGTGAAAACAGTCGAGGCTCACTGCACTGTACGCAGCTGGTGAGCAAAACAAGAAACGCCGCCTCGAACACGGATGTAAGATGAGATTGCGTGCCAAGGGTTCCCATGAGAGGGTGAATGCACCCCGACGAGTTCATGTCTCACCCTTGGTAGTTGAGTTTAGGTGATTTTTTTAATGGGTTAATATTATTATAATTACATTTTTTAAGTGTGATTTTTTTACGCAATCACCCGAACAATTTGTTTCTAAAATATACTTTAAAATTAATATATTTTATTATTATTATTATTATTTTAGTTTATCTAGCCAAATTATTTTGCTTGGGTGTGTTTTAGTAATATCATCATCATCATCATCAACATCAGTCTCGTGACCAATGCGGGAGTTTGGGAGAGCGCATGAACACATCAACAGACAATGATCTCCACATTAACCTATCTTGAGCGGCGGCCAGTAATGCGTTCAATCTCATCATAAATTAAATATATATGATTATTAAAAGTCATGTAGGTACGTGTTATCTATACAGACGCTTATTCTGTACAAAATATTATTGCGTCCTACTTTCTGTTAAGACCGAATTACCTAATAACGCAGCGTTCAGAGGCCACGGCTATAAGGGTTCCACGCATTACCCAGCCGCCTTTGTTTCCCTAACTAAGGTCAGGTACCCATTCAAAGCTGGGTGGACTCAGGGTCCCTTGGCCCTGGGAACAAATCCCTGCCTTCACTGAGATTCGAACCTGTGACCCTCAGTGCACCGCTGTGCGTGCATGCCACTAGACCACAAATGCAATAGAGATCCTCCCCAAACTGATAAATCAGCGAGGGTACATCTTAGAATAACGATAGATGTTTGAAATTTGTTTCATATTTTCGTAAAGAAGATTTTAAAAAAAGAACGTCTATTATTCATTGTTTTTGTTTTATTCGGCATGTCACATTTGGAACGGATATCATTTGTACATTGACGCGGGCGTACTATGTAATTTTAGACACAGGTGCCCAGTGTGTTTTGACTGAACGTCACGTTCAACTTCTCTTACTTCCTGGGACCTAAGTTCTCTCTACTGAGATCTCGCTCAATTTCAGTTTTTTTTAAAAAATTGTTGGGTTAAAATCCCGATAAATTTACACATCCCGGATAATCGTAGGCACACACATTAGGAATGTAATCTTCTGTTTTTTTTAATAGTTCAGCATGTCATGGATTTTCCAGAGAAGTCATTAAAAGCAAGGGCCAGCAACGTGTATAGTTAACTGCGGTGTTTAGTTAATCTTAGTTATTAAGGTTAGTAACCTGACCCCGATAACACATTGATGAAGATATGTTGCTATAATGGATCTATTATGACAAAAGTTAAAGTTGTTGTCTTTTTACACGCTTTTATTTAAGTCACACTGTTTGTATGTTGTATCCATCCATCCATCCATCCTTCCTTCAAATCTTGTAACGTAAAATTAAAACCACTTCTGATGGTCCTAGAGATCTCTAAATTTTACCACATATAGATCGTGGATGACAATGCATTATATCAAAATTTCAGATCGATCGAACGTACCGTAATTAAATTAATGCACTTTTAGTTTTTAGTTTTTGTCTATATAAAATATTATCACTCGCGTCAATGAACCATGCCTCAATTCGCCCTAGAGGGATACAATTATTATAACTTTAAAAAGTACTATCAACACCAAGTCTTGCTGGCCGAAATATAAGCGTGATCGATTGCCGACATGGGGTACGAGGTTCAATTTTCAGTTAGGGAAAATGTTTTTTTTTGGTGTTATACATAAATTTGTAATGAATAATATTTCTTTTTACCACTATCACATTTAAGTTATTGACAATGAAGTTTAAATAATTAAATTGAATTGATAAGGTCGAAAAATCAATTTTAAAAAATGTTGATACTAAAAAGTAGAAAATAAAATAATGTAAAAAAATCTTTTTTTTTAAAAAGGACACGATTTTATTTACATATAGAAAGTGCACTAAAAAGAAGAAAATAAATTTTTTCTATGAAAACAGGTGAAATCGGTGAACCTATTTACTGCACATAAAAGCGTGGGGCGTTCATCACAACTCTCTATCGTGTACAAGGCTGCGAAACATAAAAACAAATTTTTATGAATATAAATAAACAGTAAAAGTTTCACAACTTTGATCATATAAATGCTACTATAACATTAATTAGAAATATCTATCTATATGTAAGAGAATAGTTGCAATGAGAAATGATTTGTGATGGGCGCCCCACGCTTTTATGTGCAGTAGATAGATTCACCGATTTCACCTGTTTTCATAGAAAATTTTTATTTTCTTCTTTTTAGTGCACTTTCTAAATGTAAATAAAAGCGTGTGGTCACAACGTGACCACATCACCGTGGTATTAAAACGTTGGGCGGGCGCTTATGAGGTATTTGGTATTAAAAGAAAATAAATAGAGGTAAATAAAACAAACCCATAAAAACAAAGTTTTTGACTATATTTTTGAGACATAACTAAAAGTATTGATTATGTTCAAACGCGACAAATATTTACAGACTGAATCTGTGTTAACTCAGCTTTGCTTTATGACCCGGCCCGGGGGGGGGGAGGGGGAAAGGTCTGGTCATCGATCGTTGGACCAAGCTCAGCGTGACAAGTAAAATGTAAACAAAAGCACGCCGGTACATCGACGATGTGGCGTCAACACTTGAACTCAACTGTCACGAGAGAAAAAAATAACAAACTGTGAAATTGAATTACATACGTTGTAGAGGGATAAACTAAAAATGCATTAATTAATTACGGTACGTTCGATCGATCTGAAATTTGGACACAATGCATTGTTAGGTGACACGATCCTATGTGCCAAATTTCAGCTCGATGGCATAACTGGAAGTGGGTCATTTTTTACTTTTGTTTTCAGACCTCCCAAGACAGAGAGACAGAGACGGCGGCGAAGTTAATATAAGGGATTTAATAAATAAAGGTAAAAAAATGATTTTTAAAAACCACGTTTTTATAAGCGGACTAAAAAGAAGAAAATAATTTAAAATAATTTATCACTATACGAGGTATGTAATTCAATTTCACTGTTTGTTATTGTTTTTTTCCACCTGATTGTTCAGTCACGCGTTGACGCGACCCATCGAAGTACCGGCGTGCTTTTGTTTACATTTTACGTGTCACGCTGAGCTCGATCCAGCGATCGGTGACAAGACTTTTCCCCTCTCCCCCCACCTCCACCCCCCAGGGTTATGAAGCAAAGTTGAGTTAAGACAGATTCAGTCTGTAAATGTTTGTCGCGCTTGAATATAATCAATACTGTTAGTTATGTCTCATATATTTGGGATTTATAGTCAAAAACGTTGACCCACTTCCCGTGATGCCATCGAGGTGAAATTTGGCACACGGACCCGTGTTACCTAACAATGCAGCGTTTCAAAATTTTAGATCGATCGAACGTACCGTAATTAAATTAATGCATTTTTAGTTTATCCTTATATAACGTATGTAATTCAAATTCACTGTTTGTTATTGTTTTTTTTCACGTGATTGTTCAGTCACGCGTTGACGCGACCTATCAAAGTACCGGCGTGCTTTTGTTTACATTTTACTTGTCACGCTGAGCTCGGTCCAGCGATAGGTGACCAGATCTTTTTCCTCTCCCACCCGCCCCCAGGGGTTATAAAGCAAAGGAATGTTAAGACAGATTCAGGCTGTAAATGTTTGTCGCGTTTGAAAATAATCCATACTTTCAGTTATGTGTCATATATAAGGGATTTATAGTCAAAAAACGTGTTTTTACGGATTTGTTTTATTATTAACTCGCTTTCGTTCCCGTGGCATTGTTTGTTGGTTTGTCTGTCCACATTTTTTCAAATCTGCCAACGTGAAATTAAACCAGTTCTGATTGTCCTAGAGATCTCAAACTTTTTCCACAGATAGATCTTGGATGACAATACATTGTATTAAAATTTAAGATCGATCGAATGTACCGTTATTAAATTATTGAACTTTTTAGTTTATCTATATTTTATTATATACTTGCTTTGGTGTCTGTCCGCAATTTTTCAAATTTGCCAACGTAAGATTAAACCACTTCTGATGGTTCTAGAGAGCTCAAAATTTTACCACAGATAGATCTTGGATGACAATACATTGTATCAAAATTTCAGATCGATCGAATGTACCGTAATTAAATTAATGCATTTCTTAGTTTATCTTTATATAAGCATCACTACCCACCTGCCGTAGTTTAATTTCAAGTGGGGAGTTCACGCCGTGACCTCATCGCTTTGCTATTAAACGTTTGGGCGGGCGCTGATGAGGAGTTTGGTAAAATAAATAGAGGTAAAAATATTTTTATAAACCACGTTTTTATTAGTGGACTAAAAAGAAGAAAATAATTTAAAACTAATAAGATCAAGTACTTTCATATAATATGACTAAAAACGTTGGGCGGGCGCTTATGAGGTTCACTCATTCACTCACTTATAGATATCATTGTTGTCTTCTTAATTATAAATCTTTAATTTCTATACCAAACACCCGTCCCACGTTTTTACTCTCTTTTGCCCATATGCTTCTTTAGGCTGATTTCAGTGACTGCAGAAATTTTCTTCCATCTACTAGTTGACCAGTAGAAAAAATAGTACAATGTCTGTATAGTTTCGAAAAATGTCACAACATCTGCATCAATGCTGGCCGCGTGCACACCTACCAAATTAAGACTATGTGCATCAATGCTGGCCGCGTGCACACCTACCAAATTAAGACTATGTGCATCAATGCTGGCCGCGTGCACACCTACCAAATTAAGACTATGTGCATCAATGCTGGCCGCGTGCACACCTACCAAATTAAGACTATGTGCATCAATGCTGGGCGCGTGCACACCTACCAAATTAAGACTATGTGCATTTGTATGATAAGAAGCCCTAGAATGGCCACAAAGATAATAAAAAATATTATAATTATAATGGTTTAAATGAAATATATTTATATATAATAAATTATTCACTTTTTTAATCCAGGATAAAATAAAAATATTTATTTAAATAATTTTTTTTAAAAATAGAGATTTAGCGGGACATTCCATATGTGGCGCAGGGCGGCGCCCTTGGCAACTGCCCCAATGCTAAGCCGTTGTTACGCCACTGCCTCTGCCCACCGCACCATCCACTGAACCCCACAAAAACCTCATATTATATCACCATAAATGTATACGCGTTTATTTGTTAACTATATGAGTTTGTAAAATAAAAGGTAGAAAATATGTATTATAAAGCGACAGTGTAGCCTAATTTAGCCTTCATGACAATGTAGCGTTTCATTAAACATCTTAATAATATATTTGTAATTGTAAACAATATTTTAAAGTTATTTAATGAACAAAGTTGTAATTTCATTCAACCCATGAACAGATTATTCAATGTAAACTTTGAAGTAAACACGCACAGAGAGACACACACAAACACACACAATCACACAGACACACAAACACATATAAACACACATACACACATATGTATACGCGTATTAAGGTTTCTGCTTGATTGGTTGTCGTGGCAGCTGAAAGAAATATTGGCTTGTAAATATTTTTGTGACGGATACCAAACTGGAACCAGCCGCCTCACAATAATTTCAAAACTCGATGAGTGTTGTTGAGGCTTTCTATAGGCGGTTACGTCTGTAATCTGTTCAGCAAGCTTATTATAGAAGTGACTTTATTAGTTTTTTCGTGAAAATAAACGTTACATTGGTAGTTGTTTTGTGTTAATATATATATGTATATATATATATATATATATATATATATATATATATATATATATATATATATATATATATATATATCTATATATATAAGACGCATTTGTTGTCTGTCCGTCGTCTGTCTGTTCCCTTATAACTCAAGATCCAGACAACCAAATAACGTGAAATTTGGTACACGTACACAAAATTATACCGGAAAGGTTATTAAACAGGTTTCGTTCCATATATATAAGATACTGGGGGCTGGGGGCCCAAAATGTAGTTTTTCCCTATATGAGCTATATAAAATAAAAATTATTGAAAATTAAGACGTAAAATATTAAACATTTTGGTGTCGAGATTAACAAGATGGCGTTTATTGCCATAAAATAATGTGATGTGACGTCATAGTTTGAGTTCATATTAATTTGTAAATAGGAAACACAGTGAAAAGAGCAGTGATTATTTTAATATATATTTTTAATTGTTAATATACCGCTGTGGGTGTGCGTTTAAGTATTTGTGTGCACATGTGTGAATCAGTGAGTGTGTGTGTTTTTTGTTGTGAACTAAATGTTATGAAATGGTTTATTTTTATGTCTGTTAATGTTGCGCCTCTAACAAGATTACGTATATATTTTTATAAAATTTGTTTGCAAATTACATATTTTTTTACTTTACACTGTTTCTTTTTTGTATATTCTATATGTATTTTATCCAGTCGTCCGATCAAGCTCTTTGCTTTTATCGGCGAGGGTAGGAGTCAATAATATCGTCCATCCCTGGGTGGCATAAACACTGTAGCTAAGCAACTGTGTTTATACTTTTTGCATAACTTAAACGAAACCAGCAGGGCATATTTTAAGCTCAAACATTGCGTTTCGAAATGTTTCTTTAAAACAAATAAACCCCATACAACAGAAAAATGAATTATATAAATTATCACTTACTGGGGGCGGGGGCCAAAATGTATTTTTTTTTCCGTATATTTAAAACTGACTCAAAACTAATTCTCCAACCTCCCGTGAAGGTAGAAGCATGAAACTTTTGGGAACTTGCCAAATACACTATTATGAAGATAATTGGTGAAAAATAATGTAAACATTTCCACTCATGGGTGGCCGGGTGCCCCAAAACCGGTTTTTCCTTATATGGGCTATATAAAACTGAATCAACACCAATTCCTCATATTCCCGAGTAGGTAGAAGCATGAAAATTTGGAAAGTCGTTGAGTACCCTCCCGCAATGGTAACAGTCGAAAAAAGTATAAAGTTATCACTAACTGGGTAGGGGGGTGGGCGGGGGCCCAAACGTAGTTTTTTCTTAAATGAGCTAAATAAATCAGGCTCATCATTAAATCTCCTATTTCCTGTGTAGGTAGAAGCATGAAACTTTGTGAAGTTGTTATATACCCTCCCAAAATGGTAACTGGCGAAACATTAATAAAAATTATCACTCACTGGGTGGTCAGAGGCCTGAATGTAGTTTTTTTTCATATATCAAACTGACTCATCAATAATTCTCCAAATTACCATGTAAGTAGAAGAATGAAACTTTTGGAAGATTTTGAGTACCCTCGCGCGATGGTAACATGCGAAAAAAATATATAAAATTATTACTCACTAGGGGGCCTTGGGCCAAAATGTAGGTATTTTCCTAATATGAGCTATATAAAACAGACTAATCATTAAATATCCAACTTCCCGTGTAAATAGGAACATGAAACTTTGGGAAGTTGTTGAGTACTCTCCCGCAATGATAACATACGAAAAAAAATATATAAAATCCAGGCAGATCAGGTCCGCCACAGAGTTCCCAGAGCAGCTGAAACAGCTGAGCAAAGAAACTCCAGGCATGTGCTGTTCCAGTGGTAAAGTCAAACTGCCCCAATTCTAAAGCCACCAGAACCATTGTGCATTCTGTTGAATGGTGAAACTGCACAATCAAAGGACTTTGTGAAACTTATTAGACTATTCAAAAATATGTTTGCCGTGACTTCCTTCAAGTCTAATGTTGTCGTGAATAACGGGTGGACACCAACATTCAAGGTCCAAGGCCAAGTGTACCACCATGCTGGACCTCTTCATCCAGTCAATGCTATAGACAGCAAATATCTCCAGATTTACTTCTTGGGAGAAGATGAGCAAGTGCAAAGACGACTGGATTTTCTTGACAGTCCTGTTGACAGAAACATTGTCCTCAAACTGCAAAGAATGCTGCATCAGCATAACAGCTATGTGAGGTCATTTAAAA
This sequence comes from Ampullaceana balthica, assembly GCA_944989445.1. NCBI lineage: Eukaryota > Metazoa > Mollusca > Gastropoda > Lymnaeidae > Ampullaceana > Ampullaceana balthica. Next base: position 435,467 of record CALYLW010000296.1, on the reverse strand, counting down.
TGGTTGCTGAGATTATGGATAACACTCAAGTGGACTACAAAATCAAAATTTCCGGCAAAGCACCATTAAAGGAACACAAAGGCAGATTCAATGCACCATCTGTTAGTGAAGTGGCATCATGATTGCTGGAGAGCTAGGTGATCGTAGAGACATTGTGCTGCATTCAAGAAGTTGCTCACAAATGCCACTTCAAAGGATTCAAGACACTCACAGGTCATATGATCCACTTCAGTATCCTCTGCTATTTGTTAGAGGAGAAGATGGCTATGATTTGAACATAAAAGATGTAAACAAGGCCACAAGCAATGACTACTATGCATATCGCATGATGCAAAGAGTCAACGAATTTAATACACTCCTCAGATGCCCGCGCCTTTTCCAGCAATACATAGTGGATATGTATGCTAAGGTTGAGAATGAGAGATTGCGTTTCATCAGACTCAACCAAACAAAACTTAGAGCTGAGGACTATGGTGTACTATTAGAGGCAGTAAGGAATGACAACAATGTGACTTCTGAAAATATTGGCAAATTAGTGGTGCTGCCTTCATCCTTCAGTGGAGGGCCCCGTTACATGCATGAATATGCACAGGATGGAATGACCTATGTACGTCATAGAAACACAAGCATCAAGTAGATTTGCAATTATGTTACCAAGGGAAGTGATGCAGCCATGTTTACTGTTGCAAATGAAATGCCGAACAGGCTTGATGGGGTTACCAATTAATTATCAACAAGGACGATACATTAGTAGCAGTGAGGCAGTGTGGCGCCTGCTTAACTTTCCCATCCATCAAAGGTATCCAACAGTTGTTCACTTGGCAGTACATCTTGAAGGAGGCCAAGGAGTATACTATAAACCAGGACAGCCAACAGCACATTTGACAGACACTCCAACAAAGACTACATTAACAGCGTTTTTTGATCTCTGCAAAACAGATCCTCTTGCAAAAACATTGCTGTATTCTGAAGTGCCTAGACATTTTCGCTGGGATGCCAGTCAAAAGGTCTGGCAAATCCGAAAAAAGGTATACCTCTTGCAGACTTCCCGGGATATGTGACAGACAATGCCTTGGGAAGAGTGTACACTGTGCATCCTCACAACAGAGAAGCATTTCACATGCGCCTCCTGCTGCACCATATTCGGGGACCTATTTCATTTGAAGATCTCAAAACTGTTATTGTGAAAGATGAGGATGGTGACATCCTTGAAATTAAGCCATGCAGCACATACACTGTTTAATGTACCATTTTATAGCATGCAAGTAAACAGTTGTGTACGCTTCTACAGAAAACCTTATTTTAAACCCGGGCGAAGCCGGGTACTTGCCCCTAGTATCTATATATATAAGACGCATTTGTTGTCTGTCTGGTTGTCTGTCTGTTCCCTAATAACTCAAGATCCAGACAACCAAATAACGTGAAATTTGGTACACGTACACAAAATTATACCGGAAAGGTTATTAAACAGGTTTCGTTCCATATATATAAGTTACTGGGGCCCGGGGGCCCAAAATGTAGTTTTTCCCTATATGAGCTATATAAAATAAAAATTATTGAAAATTAAGACGTAAAATAATGACGCAAATTAATAAACATTTTGGTGTCGAGATTAACAAGAAGGCGATTATCGCCATAAAATAATTTTTTTTGTTGTTGTTGCTTTTGTTGTTGTAGTTGTTGTTTTGTTGTTGTTGCTTTGTTGTTGTTGCTGTTGTTGTTGTAGTTGTTGTTGTTTTGTTGTTGATGTTTTTGTTGTTGTTTTGTTTTTGTTGTTGTTGCTGTTGTTGTTTTTGTTGTTGTTGCTGTTGTTGTTGCTGTTGTTGCTTTTGTGTTGTTTTTGCTGTTGTTGTTGTTGTCCACATCCCTTGCCCTGCGACGACAATGTCCTTCATGTTGTTGTTGCTTTGTTGTTGTTGCTGTTGTATTTGTTGTTTTGTTGTTGTTGCTTTGTTTTTGTTGCTGTTATTGTTGTAGTTGTTGTTTTGTTGTTGTTGTTGTAGTTGTTGTTTTGTTGTTGTTTTGTTTTTGTTTTGTTGTTGTTTTTGTTGTTGTTTTGTTTTTGTTGTTTTGTTGTTGTTTTTGTTGTTGTTTTGTTGTTTTTGTTGTTTTTGTTGTTGTTTTGTTTTTGTTGTTTTGTTGTTGTTTTTGTTGTTTTTGTTTTGTTGCTGTTGTTGTTGTTAAACCCGGGCGGGAGCCGGGTACTTGCCCCTAGTATATATATAAGCCGCATTTGTTGTCTGTCTGTTCCCTCGTAACTCAAGATCCAGACAACCAAATAACGTGAAATTTGGTACACGTACACAAAATTATACCGGAAAGGTTATTAAACAGGTTTCGTTCCTTATATATAAGATACTGGGGCCCGGGGGCCCAAAATGTAGTTTTTCCCTATTTGAGCTATATAAAATAAAAATTATTGAAAATTAAGACGTAAAATAATGACGCAAATTAATAAACATTTTGGTGTCGAGATTAACAAGAAGGCAACTATCGCCATAAAATATTTTTGTTGTTGTTGTTGCTTTGTTGTTGTTGCTTTTGTTGTTGTAGTTGTTGTTTTGTTGTTGTTGCTTTGTTGTTGTTGCTGTTGTTGTTGTTGTTGTTTTGTTGTTGCTTTGTTATTGTTTTGTTGTTGATGTTTTTGTTGTTGTTTTGTTTTTGTTGTTGTTGTTGTTGTTGTTGTTGCTGTTGTTGTTGCTTTTGTGTTGTTTTTGTTGTTTTTGCTGTTGTTGTTGTTGTCCACATCCCTTGCCCTGCGTCGTCAATGTCCTTCATGTTGTTGTTGCTTTGTTGTTGTTGCTCTTGTAGTTGTTGTTTTGTTGTTGTTGCTTTGTTGTTGTTGCTGTTGTTGTTGTAGTTGTTGTTTTGTTGTTGTTTTGTTGTTTTTGTTGTTGTTTTGTTTTTGTTGTTTTGTTGCTGTTGCTGTTTCTGTTGTTGTTTTTGTCGTTGTTGCTGTTGTTGTTTTTGTTGTTGTTGCTGTTGTTGTTAAACCCGGGCGAAGCCGGGTACTTGCCCCTAGTATATAATATAATATATATATATATCTCTCAATAAATTCAGTGAAAGGAAACCCTCTTGAAAGTCCCAACACTGTTGAAGCCTGCTGTCACGCCTCCTCCAGGTGTCTCCCCCTCCCCCAAAGGGTAACAGATATTTGTATGACAGCTGAGTGGTCGCACGTGAAGGAGTTTGTCCTCAAACGGGTTCTAGTTCTAGTTCAACCTTCCTCTGACCTTGCCGCGTGGCTGTGATCAATCCAAGGCATGTTTTATTGTGGTATATATAATATTTAAATATTGACTAAACAACGCCATGCATGTTTTCATCCGGCATATTTGTTGTTGTTGTTGCCACTTTGAGACATGTGTTTTATTGTGCATGCAGTAGACCCATTGCTTAATTGTTGTTTTGTGTTTTTTTTTAAGCCTCTCTCTCCCCCCCCCCACAACCCTTTTTCGTATCCCTCGATCAGAAGCGTAACTGGGTTTTCCGCGCCCTTGGCTAATTTATTTTGGCACCCTTGACAATTGGATATAAAAAATCCAAAAGGTAGGAAAATACTACCGTATATACTCGTTCGCAAGCCGACCTTTTTTGGACAAAATCTAGGGGGAAAAGTTGGGGGGTGGCTTATGAGCGGGTCATAGGGGATTTCTGCATGGATATTGAATGTCGGTGTTGTTATTGTAGATTGTAGATTATCAATGTCCTTTTCTACATTATACTATACAATATTCGACTGCTCTACCAGAAGATACAATATGTTATTAAATATCAGCACTTACATTATTTAATCATTTTATTTATTGTGGTGAACGTTTTAATAAATTGTTTTACAAATTTTGTTTTCAACAACGAATTTTAATGTACGCGCTTTCGTCACTGTTTACCAAAGCATTTTTTTAAAAATACCGGTAAGTCTTGCTTAACAAAGAGCACAAAGACAAAGATAGGCAGTACAGAGTAAACAATCATAATGACCGATTTAGCTTGTAGTTTTTAAAAAATGTGTACACATTTTGTTTAAGCTGTCCTTTAATTTTGGGGGGTCAGCTTGCGATCGGGTTATACACTTTTAATACTTTTCTCTTCCAAAAGTGTGTGTGGGGGGGGGTCGCTTATGAAAGAACGGGCTATAGAACGAGTATATACAGTAAATTTGAATAAATTGAAGGATTAGCCCTCGGCGCCCTTGGCAACTGCCCCGATGCCAAGTCGTTGTTACGCCTCTGCCCTCAATAACAAAACAGTGTTGTATTTTTTTCCTCAATGAAGAGTTCGTAAATTACCTCTTTCTCCAGGATAGTTTTTGTCGTCCTTCTTCTAACACAGCCAACAAGAAACGTTGAAGTACTAGAGCAGTGCCTCTCAAACTTTTTAGTGTGGCGGACCGGCAGGAATTTATCCATTGCACCAGGGACCAGTTCAATATTTTACCTGCACTGATGTGATCGGCAAATGTAATTTATTTTATTTTATTTGTTTCATTTTATGAGCTTATTGCCGAAAAATTGACTTATTCTTTAGGGTTAGTAATAATTGTTGCAAATGGAAGATTATAATTAGAATATTCTGTCCTGTCTTGATGACTTCGGCGGACCGGCACTGGTCTACGGACCACAGCTTTGAGTAGCACTGTACTAGAGTACTTAAAACTGCCACCACATCTGCTTTGGGGTTAGTTCCCTGCCAGATACACTCAGTAATTCCAAAACGGTTCAGTTGTTCAAAGTCGCTCCAAAATCTCATTTATTTATTGCACAGTATTGGCTATTTACCAGGCATGACTCTAATCTCTTGATATTCTCTAATTATCTTGGGCTCCCCCTCTCTCTCTCTCCCTCTCTCTCTCTCTCTCTCTCTCTCTCTCTCTCTCTCTCTCTCTCTCCCTCTCCCTCTCTCTCTCTCTCTCCTCTCTCTCTCTCTCTCTCTCTCTCTCTCTCTCCCTCTCTCTCTCTCTGTCTCTCTCTCTCTCTCTCTCTCTCTCTCTCCTCTCTCTCTCTCTGTCTCTCTCTCTCTCTCTCTCTCTCTCTCTCTCACTCACTCTCTTCCTCCTCATTCATCCAACCCATATCCACCTGTTATTTCCGAAGATTTTTTGTACTTTCCATACGACAGGTGCATTATTTGGATTTATTTCATTTTAAAAATTAAATTGTGGTTCAATACCAAGTTAGCTGACTGGTTGTTATTCCTGGAATAGAAAATGTAACTTAATCCCTAAGTAGCATCGCTTACGTTACATTTAGACACCAGTCAAAAGTGAAGTGACTGTCGACCTTTTGGTACGTGGGTCTGTCTCTATTGGTATAAAAAGTTACATTTATTTGTTATTACATTTCACACAGAATTTGATTCGTTGGTTCCATATGGTTTGAACCAAGTTCACAATTTTACGCAACCGTAGAATCTTTTTTTCCAGTTTTATTTTTTTAAACTGCAATTTTTGGTACCCCTCCTCTTCTATCTTGTGTTCTTTTCATTTCTCTTAAATCTCTTCTTATTTTTTTCAATGATGTAGTAGGCAATATATAACGTGAACTCATTTTAAATACTTGTCTTTATTTATTTGTTCTGATCAAGGCATTTGCCAACAGAAGCGTAACTGGGTTTTCCGCGCCCTTGGCTAATTTATTTTTGGTGCCCTTTACAATCATAATCCAAAAGGTAGGAACATACTAATTTTGAATAAATTGATGGATTAGCCCTCGGCGCCCTTGGCAACTGCCCCGATGCTAAGTCGTTGTTATGCCTCTTGCTTGTCAAACGTGTAATTATGTTTTTGTCCATTAATAAAACTTTAATTTATTGTATTAATCACACATTTCGTTAGTGTATCTTGTGTTTTTATCAATAAAACGTTAGAGGAATTCATAAAATTCAAAGTTAAGGTTCATGATATTCTTGTGATGCGAATATCATGCGTTGGTTATGTTCAATAAATTGTGATTTAAATGCTTACTGGTCTAGTTTTCCCCGACAATTCCCGTTAGTTTCATTTCACTCTCGCAACACATACAATGGGTGATTAATAGTCTGTGTGTAAGGGGAAGGGGTTAAGTGTTCAAATTCGTGACAACCCATCTAGCCTGTCGTAGCTGCTATTATTTATTGTCTCTTCAACAGCTGAGTGTGAGGTCAGTATTAAAAGTGAGCATTAATTAAAACATTAAAAATCCCCCAATATCTTATACTGTCGGACCTCGCTAAGTCGAACTTCCCTAAGTCGAAAACCTGCCTATATCGAATTAATTGTTAGGTCCCAGGCAAATTCCATAAAACTAATATATTTTAGATCTCCTTAACTCGAAAATTTTTCGCTTCCAACCTCCGTAAGTCGAATTTTCCAATGTGTTTGGGTAAAAGGAAGCAATCTTTCTCCCCCCATCCCACTGTGGAGGGAGTCAAGTGTGGGTGGAGGGGCTTTCTCAGTGGTTTGGGTATTTCAAAGCTAAGTTGGCTTCCTTTCATATGAAACATCAGACACCGCCTCTCCTTCTCTGGTATTGATGTCCCCCCTCTCAATATCAACATTGTCCTTCATTAATCTGCGCCCATTACGCCATTTTCTCTAACTCGAAAACTCCGTAAGTCGAATCTTTTTGGGTCCCTTTGAGTTCGACTTAGAGAGGTCCGACTGTATTTATGAATTGCAGTGTTCCGCATCGTGATTTGCAAGCTTTCTTCAGTTTCACAGGCCCAACAAATACAATGTTGGAATCATGCAATGTTCCAACTAAGGTTCGTTGGTGCGTGAGCGAAATATAAAAACGCGTGTGAAAAATTACATAGAATCCAATTTTGAATGCACAATTTTACACTCCACAAGCATAGTTATTATACTATGATCAAATTTTGCTGCACAGTAAATAAAACTGCTGCGCGGCATCGGTTAGATTTAGATATCGGCGCGGTCGCGCAGCTTTAAGAGGACACAAGTGTACTTTTTGATTGCCTCGGATAAATGCTGCGTATAATAAGTTCTCAAGACTATCGCTCCACACTGGCGTAAGCTTCCATTGAATGTGATGGTCAAACAAGTGTAAAAAAAAATTAGATGGCTCCCAACGATCAACGATATTACAGTACCGACTGAAATAGGCTGTGTGTGTTTTTCATGGGTTGTTTTAAATTTATAACTCTAACGTTTTGAATGGGCAAATATTTTATCCTTTTTTGGAAGCAATCTAAATAATTATTTCGTTAATTTCTTTATCAGTTTAATTTACTTGGTAATAAGACATTTCATATAAATTTGAATTTGAGTGAGCATCGTTCTTGTTACTCAACTTTTGACCAACTCCTTGATTTGCGATGGCTATAAAGTTAAAACTTTCATTCGATATATGTCAAACCAGACCTTCACTTAACCTTGATTGCACTCTGTCTTGCATTTCAATGTTTACCAACTTTGGGATGCCCAATTAAGCTGGAAATTGTCTATGTTTACTGAACCCCCTATGACAATAACACACACAGAACAAAGTATTAGAAAGTCCGAGACTGGACTAACGGCAACAATTCGAGAATGTTATACTTGCCTAGCCAAAGTTTGACACCCCACAAACATAGATATTATATTATCCTAAATAAATTTGCTGCGCGGTAATTCTAAACTGTTGTGCGGTGGTGGTCGGATGTCTGTGTGGGACTGTGCGGGCGCGCAGCATCGTAGCTTAAGAAGTACGTTGGACGCCATGCCTCCATCACCCCAAATGTAATGCTTGCCTTGTCTGGGGCGCTATGCTTCCATTGCACTCCAACTGTAATACTTGCCTTGCCTGGGGCGCACTGCATCTAGTTCCATGAATGCCATACTTGCCTTGTCTGGGGCGCTATGCTTCCATTGCACTCCAACTGTAATACTTGTCTTGGTCGTGGCGCACTGCATCTAGTTCCATGAATGCCATACTTAATTGCCTTGTCTGGGGCGCCATGTTTCCATCACCCAACTGTAGTACTTGTCTTTGCGGGGGCGCACTGCAATTAGTTCCATGAATGCCATACTTGCCTTGTCTGGGGCGCCATGCTTCCATCACGCAAACTGCAATACTTGCTCTAACCCTGACTCTAACTCGTTTTACTTGGGAGCCATTCTTCCAGTTACCATACAACACTGATGCAATAGTATAGGGTGGCCCAGATGCCAGATACGCATTGCCTCTGGTCAGACATAGAGAACTTAAAGCATACTTTATACCCGAATGAATTAATCCCTGGATTTTATTGTGCCTGGTAACACTATTTCTGTGATTGACGTGTTTGTTGTAGTGGCGGGGATGTTTTAGGTGGTGTGAGTAGCTTCAATGTAGAGTAAATAAGCTCATTATTTTCCCAGTCCGGATCCAAATAATTACGTTTACCCACTGATCCGCTTTCAACTTCAGTGCTTCCCAAAGTGGTGACATATACCGGGCAGAAAAACAAATGAAGTCACATAATAGATTATGAGTTTACTTGAAAGGGAACGAAAAGTCAGACAAATATTGTATAAGCAAATACTTTGAATCGAAGATAAATAAAGGATAAATCCGTGTCACGTCTTCATTATTGCATAAATATAAACTTAAACTGTTTGAGTACCTGTCATCCGGGAATCGAACACACCTCCATCAGGTCAGTTGTCATACATCTTATACACAAGACAATGAAATGGCGCTTTTGAAAGTTGTATGCAAGGATTTAGCAGCGCAATTGTAATAACGACATGTAACGTTATAACTTAATAAATAATAAGGTTTATCCAGCCAAATATGCGTCATATTTCCCCATATCACGCGTTTTGTGGACAAGCGATGGGAAGCAGACAAATCTATCAATCATCAACGTACATAATTCCCATAATGGATGTAATGCTTCTTGGATGTAATGCTGTTAGGTTCAATAGTGCGCACCAAAAATTACTGCACCAAATATAACTCTTTTCGAATGTTCCGCATAAAATTGTTCAATATGATCATAAATTAATAAAATAAAAATACATAAAATAAATGAAAGTTCTGTATTACGTTATTTTTTAATCTGATGTGTATTTATTTAGAAAACTTCCGTCATTTTTGACGATTGATACGCTAGTGATTATTATTTATGATATACTGAAGGCTGTATGCAATGTTTTTAACAAGATTTCAATGAAGAGTGCAGTTTGAAAGAATATCTTCCTTTATAGTCGGTCTTTCACTATGGTGTTACGTATGTCTGTTGGCCATGACCAGACATGCAGACAGACACATACATATACACACACGCACGCACTCACACGGAAAGTCGGAAAACATTGCGCTAAGGAAGGAAATCCTAACTGCGATATGAAATGCATCATACAAAGTGGAAATGTTTGGAGGAATGCCCTTTTAATTGTTTGCGCCAGATGACAATCGAAAGAATCATTTTAAGGGCGAGGGGAGTGCATATTTAGCCGGTTATTTAAAAAAAAACAAAAAAACTCGGAACCACAGTCACACTGAAGCATTTTTAACAGAAGAAATGATTTTAAAACAGAAAAACAAAGATAAAAATATGTAAGATCAAAGCAAATGAATAAATAAATAGAGGAGACGCCTATAGTAGTAAACCTCGGTGGTATCTCCGAGAGGCTCAAATAATAATTATTTTCCAAATGGACCACTTGGGGGCAAGACGAAACTCTCCAACTCCAATGAGAAACTCCTGCTTTTGTTGGTGCATTTGAGATACATCAAACAATTTCATTATATGCATTTATAATTAAAACAATTTATCGAATTCCTATACTCTCAATCCCACCGTTATTTAAGATTAATTACAAAAGATTTTTGTCACTGAAGCAGCTTTAATCAATATTAAATTATGCATTTAAAAAAAAATTTCATGAAGATGTTTTGACTTTTAAAAATTTTCATTGAAACCTTCCTTTAAACCCGATATTCAAATTTAAAGAATTCATTCTACAATGTAAATTATTAAAATCTGGCACTGTCTTATACATACCATGCTTTACTCACATTAACTCAAACATTTACCTAGCTCTAACAGACTTCCAGCCATTTCTCTAATGGTATGTCAACCATTACTCCAACTCCAACCCTTTCAGAACAATTACTCCAACCCTTTCAGAACAATTACTCCAACCCTTTCAGAGCAATTACTCCAACCCTTTCAGAACAATTACTCCAACCCTTTCAGAGCAATTACTCCAACCCTTTCAGAACAATTACTCCAACCCTTTCAGAACAATTACTCCAACCCTTTCAGAGCAATTACTCCAACCCTTTCAGAACAATTACTCCAACCCTTTTAGAACAATTACTCCAACCCTTTCAGAACAATTACTCCAACCCTTTCAGAACAATTACTCAAACCCTTTCAGAACAATTACTCAAACCCTTTCAGAACAATTACTCAAACCCTTTCAGAACAATTACTCCAACCCTTTCAGAACAATTACTCCAACCCTTTCAGAACATTTACTCCAACCCTTTCAGAACAATTACTCCAACCCTTTCAGAACAATTACTCCAACCTTTTCAGAACAATTACTCCAACCCTTTCAGAACAATTACTCCAACCCTTTCAGCACAATTACTCCAACCCTTTCAGATTCAGCTTGACCTTAGCAACCTTCCTTCACATTATACCGGTCATCCTATTCTTTAAAATACCTCACGGCACCCGCCCCCCCCCCTTCCCCACCGCTTGCATCACACCTATAATTACAATAATCCATTAGTAATGTCCCATGTTCAGTTTATTGAGTCAGTTATTCATTTGTAACGTCAGCCCATCGCCCACCCTTCCCCACAAGCACATCCCTTCGCCCTGACACCAATGTCCAGTAGAAACTGTTAAGTGGAGCTGGCCCCGTGCTCAGTGTAGGACTACGCGAGAGGAGGCGCACGCAGAACTGTCGGCTTGGCTCATCATCAAATGGAGTGGTTCTCATTTTTTTAAAATGTCTGAATGAAACATTTTTAGAAATGATTGCTGATATCTGACACGTGTCCATGCTAAAAATAGTCTCAGAGGTTTAAATACGGACTAAAGAAAATTTCGTTAACAAATATAATCCCGTGATAAACAGCCGAAGATCACCCAACTAGTACCTAGTTGAAATGACATTTTTTCTTAAGTATGCATTTCATGACCCACTAAACTCCGTTGCTATCAAAACGTACATCTGGTTTATGGGCATTTAATTGGCATAACAAACTTGAGTCAATATAACCACATCTCAAAACAAGAAACTGTGCGTAGAAATAAAAGAAATGTGCATTTATTGCCATTGATCGATAACGTAAACGAATATAAACAAAATAAAAGTTTCTTTAAAAGTAAAGCATGAATGGTTCTGAATTATGGTCAGCTGCATGACCATTTTGTCTTCTAAATATTCTCATGCATTATTTACTGACATTACCAAGCATTAGTTGCTATAGGGCACTATCTAGCCTCCATTTGTATATGTTATTTTATGGATCCACCGATTGGAGGAAAAAAATTCTCTTAATAAAAGAAACCAAGTGTTCCTATACCGTTCCACCTCCAACTCACCCCTTAAAAAATTGAAATTATGTTCACGTATAGTTCTACCTGTAAAATATAAATATGAGCTAGCTCATTTAAAATTTAAAAACAAATTACACGTCGATTCGTTTTAAATATCCAACAAAGTTATGGTAGGCCTAATTATAGTAATATACAGTTCCCTGTTATGGCCTGCAGAAGAGAACGCGGTTTGAGAATCCCAGTTCACTACATTCTCTCAACTAATCAAACAGATTATGACGTCAAACTATGGTGCGCGTTCCGTTTGGTATCCGTAGCAACTAAAAGGCTTGAGCAATTTCCTTGGGTCACGTAGGCCCTTTCTCATCTATCATATAATTAAGTCTAAATATTGGATATTTATGATTAGTAATTTTTCAAATATATAATAATTTGTGTTATGTGATGGACAACCCTGATAGTGATGGATGCAATAGTTCAGGGCAGCCTTTAGGAATAGGCAAAATAGGCAGCCGCCTTGGGCCTCCGATTAGTCTCATCATTAGTGGGGGCCTCGCACAATAATCTTTCCATATTTATTTTTCTATTACATTTAGGGCCACCTAATTCACTTCGCCTAGGGCCTCCAATTGGCCTAGTCCGGGCCTGAATAGTAATACTTAAGAGTTATCATTTTTGTTTAAAAACACGAATAAGTGGAAAAGGTTTGCACATCAAAAGATTTACTTTATAAAATAAGAAATATGTTAAGATTTTTAAGGAAAAAAGAATGGGAAATGATATGAAAGAAGTCTGTCAATAACCCGTTGAATTATCCGAAAACAAATAATAATTAGGCAATAAGGACAGAAGTATCTTAGTTTATTAACTTATTAACGAATTTTTAAATGCTTATCTATTTTAACTTATAGACATAACATTTAATTATTCATGAATATGTACGTGATGAAGCAAAAAATTTTAATTTAATATTTAAAAAATCACACATTCTTAGCTTAAGTAAATGGATTAGTAATGTATTAGCTTCATTACAACTATAAGCTTATTATTAGTTATAATTACATGACTGTCCTTGAAATTTCATTTTAATATCTTAACTTTTACTTACTTAATTTTTTTTAAAAATATACAATTAAACAATATTCAATTTCAGTTACTTCTACTTATTTATTGAATATTAATTTATTAAACAAAATGATTGTAATAAATACTGCCATGGTTCTGTGTATAAGAAAAAAAAGTAAAATAATTTAGGGTATTTTATTGAAATATCACCGTCACATTCGTTTCCCGTTATCGATACCGGTGAATACTTAAAGAATGCTTCCTGTTGATGTTTTCATGAGGTTGAACAAAGCATGGCCGCTGTAATTGACAAGTCAGACTCATGTTACTTGAAACTAGCCGGCTGATGAAGATGGAAATGGTAGAGTGTGATGATGCTTTTCACCATCGCTCTTTGGATATTGATGTACCCCAATGTGCGCTCAAGAGACGATTCGGAATTTCTTTTTGTTCCAGCTCTTCGTATTTCGTTCAACCGCGTTCGGAGGTAAGTGCTAAAATTATAGCAGACGATATGGACTTAATGATTTAACGTGGGGCGGTGTCGAACCTTGAAGTTCAAAGTTGATAGGGCACAATGTATTTCTTAGCGGCTCAAATGGTAAACACCAGAAGTGCTCCGTGCTTCTGAAAATTGGGCCATCTAAATAACTTAATTTATGACAACACCTCGTCACTTCTTTATTATTTCCTAGTTGAAAGTTGCGTAACTGAAGTAACTCACTAACCTACATTCTTTGTCTATTAATAAATAATTATTAAAATTAAACGTTGTAGATTGTAGGCAGTGTCGTCTGTACAGTAATCTGTTACTGTTACTGTTACACTGTGATTAGTGTCTACAGTCTACAGACTACATACTATACAGTCATACAGTGTAGTGTAGTGCAGTGCACTTTGTGGCTGTAGTTGTAGGTGTAGCTATAAATATAAACTATTGCCTAGGCCTAAGCCTAAATAAAAGAAAAATGTTGACAACAAAGTTTAAGCTTGCAGTAGTTGCAGTTGCAGTATAGCCTACTAACTAGTTTAGTAAGTGTAACTAGAATGATGGTCATAGTGATTGTGCCAAGACTATGACTAGGCGCCCTAGTGATTGAACCTGTAACTGTAAGTGTATGTCAGTGTAGCCCTATTGAGCCTATAAACTATTGTTATGCTTTTTACTATACTATAACTTATAGTTGTTATACGATAACAGTATAATGATAGATAGTGTAAGTAAATTGCACTGTCATAGATCATAATCATAGTCTGGAGTTAATTAGGTATAAAACTAGGCCTATAAATTATAAACTTAATAAAATTACATTATGAAATTATTTAATTATATTATATAGTAGGCTGGTCTAATACTGTAAGTATAGGAAAAGCCAGGGGTGTCCAGAGTCCGGCCTGCAGACCAAATGCAGCCAGCGTTAAAATTTTAACTGGCCTGCAGCCCCATCTCACTTAATTGACTCGCTAATTTTTTATTAAACGATGACAATTGACATTGAATTTATAAGAAAAGCCCAAATAGTACACCTTTTTTAGTATAAAATATGATAAAACACTAATGACCTTTTACTTTTATTGTTTACCAATGTCCTGTGGATATTTGTTTATAAAACCCGATGAAGTTATGTCTCAATCAGAATGTTCAACCTAGAACCTAGGTTGTTTGGCCTCTGTCCCCCACATCATTTTTCATCTAAACTATTTTTGGCAAGAATTAGAGTAAATAATTTAGTAACTACTTCATTACTCATTAGCTACTTATTCCTTCTTAGGTATTGTTAAATTTAATTGAATTTATTAATGATAGTAATCAATATTTTTGTTTTGCTGTACTGTATACAAATGAAAATGTAAATCTAGGGGGATGTAGGCATAAGTTTAATTATGTTTTCAAACCTAAGGTTAAAATAAGGCCTTTAGATCTTTTGAACCTGTATTCTGAAATTTAAATTTAAATGTTGCACACTTATGTCTCATGTTATGCTTAATGAATAGCCTCTCTCCAACTTAGCTTTGTCAAGCTGTTTAATTAATGTATTTAAAATATTTCAAAACTCAAAATTCAAATGCTTCAATTACTTAAACAGAGAAAATTTTGCATTAAAAAAGTTTAAGTTTGTATGTTTGTGTTTTAAAACTATTTGCATTCTAAGTAATAAACTGTTTTAGTCAGGGCAAGTCCATTTGAATACAGGATTCTTGTTAATGTATTTATTTGTTGTTAATGGATAAATTCATATTTATTACTGGTGGGTGGGGGGGGGAGGGGATAGTTTTGAATTTTCTACAGTTGTGTAGGTAGATCTTGGATTAAAATTACTATATTGTTTTATAATCCTATTCTATTAAGCTGTTATTGAGAGTCCCATTAATTTATCATTTACACACTTGTCAGAGTAAAATATCATGAGGTTCATGACCTATCCTATTCCTACCCAGACTTAATTACTTTCCATTGCCCTGTTAATAAAAATACCAAACATAAGAAGAGGGGTTTAATGACATTTTTACATATATTTTTAATTTGTGTCAACACTGAATTTTAAAACATACATTTTTGCTCCTAATTTCAAGATGTACACAAAATCTGCCCTATTTAAAAAGATAAAAACATTAAAAGTTTCTCATTTCCTCAATTTTTTTTTAATGAGCTAACATTTAGCCCCTGACATATCCTGGATAAGATGTGTCACACACACCTTCAAGCTTAAAATTGTAATAGTATTATTTTAACCTAGGAATATAGCCTTTTTATAAGACTTTACCTTTTCAGGTTTACAAGTATTAGAATAGATGTGGTTATTTATTTTTAAAAAAAAATATTTTTTTTGGTATAGAGCTAGAAGTCTTGAGCATTGTAGCGTAAATTTTTATTTAAAGCTTTTAAGTCATATTTGTTATTTTTTTTTATGCTGGACTTCTGTTGCTTTTAGTCCGTTGGGTATATCAGTGCAATATTTTACCATTGCTGTTTAAAGAATATGAAGCAGGCTTTCCCCAACTCCTCATTTTATATAGAAGAATCCAATAGCTTAAGCTGAAAATGTACTTTCAATAAATCTGAATCAGAATTCATTTTAAGTCTGCCCTTTTTAAAAAGTTAATTTAAAATTTCATTCCATTTGATGATGAACCAAAAATGTCAGAAGTCTTGAGAAGTGGGGCATTGATTACACATTAAACCACTCAGCAGGTCTGGTAGACTCCCGATTTTCTTCTGCATAAGTTCAATGGAAATTGCTTTATAAAAAATCAAATAGCCTAATACCACATACTGTACTTTTTTTTAACAAAAGGAAAATTTGTTTTCTTAAAATCGTGTGCTTATTGTGCTGGTTCAGAAATGTGTTTGTTATTTTTTTTAAAAGACTCTATCCAATTCCACCCCCCCCCCACACACACACACACATTTTATTTTGTGGGGTGGATACATACTGTTTCTATGCACTCTATGGTCTTACATTATATTTCATTAAAAAAAACACTAAATGGGAAGTTATCTTCTTCAATGAAGCCGAGAAAGATAATGTTAGACTATATCAGAAATTGGTTTACAAATTAAACTAGTGAAATGTTGGAATGAAGTATAAAATGCACTTTGAAACAGCATTTGTTTCGATCTTTTGATTCATAGAACTGTAGCATACATTTTTTTCTTTAATATTTTTTTTTCAAGAAATCATAGATAAAATGCTCCTAACAAGAAACACTTATTGTTAAATGGAAGCCAAAGCCTTGATAGCAGGGCACCAATGTCTTGTAATTTGAGTCCCTGAAAAGTTTCAGAAAAATACTAGAGGATCAATGGTTATTTACATGTTTCAAGTACTCGTTCAGTTTTGCATAGTATTTGTGTTACATGAAAGCTCAATGATGTCTCTCTAATTAATAATTGTTTATTTAAAAGTAGGTCATATCATCCATAGTTACGTACATTTAGAGAGTAAAACACGAGTGGTTAATCTTATCAGTCAGGATAGTAATTTTTTTAACTTCGGTAGTTTCGTCACAATACTTAGAGTAAGAGCATTCATTAAAAACTTACAGATGTCCCATAGTTCATACGAGTAATAAAACAAACCCGTAAAAACAAAGTTTTTGACTATAAATCCCTTATATATGAGACATAACTAACAGTATTGATTATTTTCAAACGCTACAAACATTGACAGACTGACACCGAGTGATGTCCCTTGTCTTTAATAAATGGGGGTGGGACGTGAGGGGGTGTCGGCACGACGGTCGGCACGACGGTCGGCGTCAAATCAAACTCACGTGGAAGTGGAAGAAAAAAACAATAACAAACCGTGAATTTGAATTACGTACGTTAGATAAGGATAAACTAAAAATGCATTTATTTAATTACGGTACAATCGATCGATCTGAAATTTTGATACGATGCATTGTTAGGTGAGTCGGGTCCGTGTGCCAAATTTCAGCTCGATCGGATCACTGGAAGTGGTTCATTTTCGACTTTTCTTTTTCCGCCCGCCCGCCCAAGACAGAGATGATGAGATGACCGGCGGTGAAGTTAATATAAGGGATTTAATAAAACAAACCCGTAAAAACAAAGTTTTTGACTATAAATCCCTTAAATATGAGGCATAACTAACAGTATTGATTATTTTCAAACGCTACAAACATTGACAGACTGACACCGAGTGATGTCCCTTGTCTTAAATAAATGGGGGTGGGACGTGAGGGGGTGTCGGCATGACGGTCGGCGTCAACTCAAACTCACGTGGAAGTGGAAGAAAAAAACAATAACAAACCGTGAATTTGAATTACATACTTCATATAAGGATAAACTAAAAATGCATTAATTTAATTACCGTACGATCGATCGATCTGAAATTTTGATACGATGCATTGTTAGGTTAGACGGGCCCGTGTGCCAAATTTCAGCTCGATCGGATTACGGGAAGTGGGTCATTTTCGACTTTTGTTTTTCCGCCCGCCCATGAGATGACGACAGACAGAGAGAGAGAGAGAGAGACGGCGGTGAAGTTAATATAAGGGATTTAAAAAGAGTTATTTCTGTTATCTGATTGAGGTTATGAGCAAGTAAAAACTGCTTTTGAGTTTGAGGTAAAAACTTCTAGCGGCGCCATCCACCACAAAAGTATATTTTTTGCATGAAAATGAAGCTTTTTAGTGTGCCCTCAGTGCTTAGTGTTAATATGCTTGTTCGATAACAGCGCTTTGGTTTGTTTCAACGTATAGATTATTAAAGGTGTAACTAGATTATCCCGATATAAACAGCTTTGGGTGTATGATAAAAGTACACTGTTTGACATGGACATCTTAAATGAATGGTCTGTTTTTTCTTAATAGGTTAGTGTCTATTCGCTTATTAACATTTACGTACTAAAAGGCCCACATTAGTCATCTAAAGTTCAACATACCCGTTCGTGCTCAGATTTTCTCCACTTAGTTGTCTCAAAGGGAAGGTGCACATTATCACGGTTTAGTTATTTCTTTATAACATTTGATTTCATAAAAATTGTGAAAATAATTGATACTCTTTTCATAGCATGGATTCTAAATGCTCGATCGTTGTCCGTTTCAAAAGCCACCCCTGGTGACTTGTGGTCAATTATATTTTTGGGGACGACCTCTTTAACTTTAAAGAAAATCGCAAGTTAACGTGAAAGGTTAGCCATTCTTCATTCGTTCCGACCGATTTCCCCTGCACTAAAACATATAGTCTATATCTGCGCCATACACATATTTCCTGTTCAGGACAGTTCTAAATATAACTTACGTCAGCAATTTGCATTATTAGTAATTTGCTAAATGGGAGGGATGATTGATGATGCATTGATAGCAATCGACTTTCTGGTGTTGTGGATTCAGTTCGAAGCCTCGATTCGTTTGTATCCGACGAAATATGGCACCTTAACAATATATTTTATTTTAGGCTATTAGCAAATACTGGTTGTCAGGTTTACTATAAATAAGCCAACTAGGATATGTTGTATGATATCAATATTTTTTTCCCCCCAAACACTCCTTTAAGTTTTACCACACCAGAATGTCACGAAATGTCAGTTGGGAATGGCTGCTTTAGGCTAAAAGCTAGTGGTATCCCCCCCCCTTCCCCACCTCCAGCTGGTCACATAACTCGAATTACATATTATGCCTACTGGATAGTTGGAGGATTCGTGCAGGTTTGAAATGATTATGACATATTATTTAAACAGATACTAGGTAAAAACTGGTTGCTTTGTTTAAACGACAGTCTTTTTTATGCCCCCCCCCATCCCCAGTGTTTGTGTATTTGTTACAGTATATGAATTTAGTTAGCAATATTTCCCCCCGGAATCCGCCACTGGGAATAATTATACTCGGAGGCGTTCTCTTGTTCACGTCAAATGAAGAATCTGGTTTCCCCTACAGTGCCCACATTACATTTCATTAAATAAACCACATTCTTTTGCTGAAGTTTGAAGGCCGTGTAATCTGAGCCGGTGCAGAACGTGCTGGAATTAACGAACCTGTTGTCTGCTGACTGATTAATAACGATAGCAGCAATGCGATGATTAATTGAGCATGCAACATACCTAGAGGACAGTTAATCTTGATAAACATTCTCCAGCAATTGTAGTCGAGGGTAGGTTTTTAACGATTCGGCTCTTCGAGGGGATGGTCGATATTCTTTCAAAATATTAGTGAATGTAGAGTTATAAAAGTCAAGGTTTGAAACTGTGAACAAAATGCGCTTTATTATTTATTATTGTATTATATATAATATATAATATATATATTGTTACGAGAATTGTAAAATAAGGTAAAATGGTTGATGATTATATGGAAGTTGGATATATAGCAGTGGGTATAAAATAATGTTTGTTCTTTTAAGATGGTGACATGCAAATATAGACATGCGAGGCTAAGTGTAAACACTAATTATTGTAACAATATATCATTCCGGTGCTTCAAAATTACAGTTTCACTTAAATCCTCAAATGGAAAGGAATATTATCACCCCCCCCTCCCCACTGTCGCTACATGTAAAACAAAGTTACCGGCTGAATAATACTAGAACCACTAAGACTGTGGTGAGTTAATACAAATAAGTTTCGCATATACTGTATATTGTCCCGTGTCTTAATTGTGATTATTAAAATAAACCTCTTCATAAATTCGATTGAAAAAGCAAACGTTTAGAGTATCTCTGACTTTGAGTATATCATTAAGTTTGTGAATAACGCGTTAAAAATATTTTAAAAAGCATTATTTTAGAACCGTTGTGGTATCGCAGGATGACGTAACCACCTTCTGGTTGCCACGACTGTTCCGTCACATTAAGTCATGTACCCCCCCCCCTCCCAAGTACGGCATGCTATCGCCTCAGCCTTTAAAAAAATAAACTTATCATTGACGTTTACCTGAATGTGTTTTCCACGTGTTGCTGGCCCGCTCGGCTCACGTGCCTGCTCACACTCACACATAGCAAAAATATGTTTATCCTCGGCACCACTCTATCCCTCTAATCATCTGTGTATGCCGTATGAAATAAATTCTTTAAAAAAATAAGCATTGAATTCGTGGTTAAGAATTGTAACCTAAGATTCGATTGCTACCTTGTTCGTTATTCAAGTTCACTCCCTTGGCCAATTATTTCCTCTCTCTTAAAAGTATGGTTGCATTTGCATAAGTACGTACGTGCACAGAAAGTCACATTTTGCGCACATCTGCTGGTGAACGTGGATTTTTACCCCACACCCCCGTTATTTCTTCACCCATGCGTCTATAGTATATTCAGTGATGTTTCGACTTTCCACATACACAAACATATACGCGAAGAGAGGAGAGAAAATAGAGATGGAGAAGACAAGGTTACATTGATTTCACCACTGTTTGGCGCGTCTAGTGATTCCCCAAAACTTTCTCCGAGAGTGCCTCGTTGCACCCGGGCAGGACTTTGATGATGCTGTTAAATGAGCGTTCGTCAATATCGCCTTTGTTCTGGTCAGTAAAATTATATAACCACCTATATACCATATAAAGAACCTCCCCAACCGACCAAAAAGGTGTGGGGAGGGGGTTGCATCCTTTACCTTTTTCTATACATTTCCAGTTGCTCTATCTTAATTTCTTTTTAAAGATGCTTTTTATTAACTTGTGTGTTTGTTTCGGAATCTTGCATCTTATTTTTGGTCCAACGTATTATGTCGATGGAGCTGAAAACTGTTAGGTTTACTTACTGATTAGTAAGACACCATTGACCAGACCATCCCTCCCTTTGATTGACCCATTTCTACAAAAAGGCTTCGATGAAAATAAAACCTTCATTCGCCCCTGTGTGACATTTGAGCAAAAGCCGTTTTGAAACTTTCAATACCAACAACTCAGATAGCTATCTCATCTTTGGGGATAAACAACCGGTCACCGGTGATATATCTACTTTGCCTTTAGTAATTAAATGTTTAAATTTCATTTGAAACTTTGTACACTTCCATAACACCGATGACAATACCAACTTTACGGCCAAAAAGACACCATTGATTGACGTAAACTTCACGGAAATTTTGTGAACAAGCGTGGGGTCTCTAAGTCTATAATCACATGGTATTGTTTTACAAATACGATGGACATTTTATGATATTTAAAAATTACAATAAGGTTATGCAAATACTTTTGCCATTGCGTCTGTATGTATATGTTTATTTATTACAGAAATATTGTGATTCATGCTATACTAATACTAATAAAAGCCAAAGCCCTCACTCACTCACTGACTCGTCACTAATTCTCCAACTTCCTGTGTATTAGAAGCCTGAAACTTTGGAAAGTTGTTAAGAAGCCTTTCACGAAGACAATTGGCGAAAAAGAATGTCAAAATTCACGCTCATGGGGGACGGGGCCAAAAACGTTGTTTTTTTCTCCTTTATATGGGCTATATAAAATTGAAAAACACTAATTCTCCTATTTCCCGAGTAGGGGGAAGCATGAAACTTTGGGAATATGTTGAGTACACTTCCGCGATGTTAACAGGCGAATAAATATTTAAATGATCACTTACTGGGGGCCGGGGGCCCAAATGTAGTGTTTTCCTTATATGAGCTATATAAAAACTGAAAATCACTAATTCTCCTATTACCCGAGAAGGTAGAAGCATGAAACTTTGGGTAGTTGTTAAGTAAGATTCCGCGATGGTAACGGGTAAAAAAATTATATAAATTGTCACTCAAATGTAGTTTTTTTTCTTATATAAGAAACTGACTCATCACTAATTCTCCAACTTCCCGTGTAGGTGGAAGCATGAAACTTTGGGAGGTTGTTGAGTACATTGCCGCAATGGTAACATGCGAAAAAGAATTTTGAAATTCACACTCATGGGTGCCGGTGGCCCAAAAACGTTTTTTCCCCCTAATGTGGGCTATATAAAAATTAAAAATCCCTAATTCACCTATTTCCCGACAAGGTAGAAGCATGAAACTTTGGGCAATTGTTGGATAGCATTCCGCGATGATAAAAGATTTTTTTTTAAATTAATCAATACATACTGGGGGACGAGGGCCCTTAATGTAGTTTTTTCCGTTTATAAGCTATATAAAAACTGAAAATCCCTAATTCTCCTATTTCCCAGGTATGTAGAAGCATGAAACTTTGGGTAGATGTTAAGTCACATTCCGCGATGGTAACAGGTAAAACATTATTTAAATTTTCACTTAAATGGGGGCCGGGGACCCAAATGTAGTTTTTTTCTCATATAAAACACTGACTCATCACTAATTCTCCGATTTCCCGTGTTGGTAGACGCATGAAACTTTGGGAAGTTGTTGAGTGCACTTCCGCAATGGTAACAGGCGAAAAAGAATTTTTAAATTCACACTCATGGGGGCCAGGGGCTCAAAAACGTTTTATTCCCTAATATGGGATATATAAAAAATAGAACTCCCCCATTCTCCTAATTTCCCGAGATGATATAAGCATGAAACTTTGGGTAGTTGTTGGGTAACATTCCGCGATGGTAACAGATAAAAAAATAGATACATTATCACATACTGGGGGCCGCGGGCCCAAATGTAGTTTTTCCTTATATGAGCTATATAAAAATTGAAAATCCCTAATTCTCCTATTTCCCGTGTATGTAGAAACATGAAACTTCTGGTAGATGTTAAGTCACATTCCGCAATGGTAACAGGTAAAAAATTATAGAAATTATCACTTACTGGGGACCGGGGGCCCAAATGTAGTTTTTTCTTATATTAAAAACTGACTCATCACTAATTCTCCAACTTCCAGTGAAGGTAGAAGCATGAAACTTTGGGAACTTGCTGAGTACACTCATATGACGATAATTGGCGAAAAAGAATTAAAATTATTGCACTCATGGGTGGCTGGGGCCCAAAACCGTTTTATTCCTTATATCGGCTTTATAAAACTGAATCAACACTAATTCCTCATCTTTCCATGTAGTTAGAAGCAGTAAACTTTGACAAGTTTTTGAGTACCCTCCCGCAATGTTAATAGTCGTAAAATATACAACATTATCACTAACTGGGGGGCTGGGGGCCCAAATGTAGTTTTTTAAAATTAAATGAGCTATATAAAACACGCTCATAATTAAATCTCCAGTTTCCCTTGTAGGTAGGAGCATGAAACTTTGAGAAGTTGTTGAGTACCCTCCCAAAATGGTAACTGGTGAACAAATATTTAAATTGTCTCTCACTAGGGGGCCTAGAGTCCAAATGTAGTGTTTTTCCTAATAACAGACTCATCATTAAATATCCAACTTCCAGTGTACGTAGGAGCATGAAATTTTGGAAAGTTGTTGAGTACCCTCCCTCAATGGTAACATGCGGGGAAAAAAATAAATTATCAGCTCGATAAGATCACTGGAAGTGTGTCATTTTTTACTTTTCGTTTTTGTTTTTCAGCTTGATCACGACAGACAGACAAGACGGTGAAGTTAATATATGTAGTATATCCATCAAGATCCAGATTGAAATCAATTGGTGTTTTGAATTTGTGTTACGCGGGTTCTCAACGGTAACTGAAATCCTAATTTCCGGAGAAAACGCGGGTAGTTTGCTAGTCATGTTATAAAATACAAGTTCTTAAAATGGCGTCCATCTCTTTTTCATGTTTCCATAGATTTTGATGACGCCCTGATTTGTATTTAACATTAGGTCCATTGATCCCCACACTTATTTATGCATAAATTAACTGGTTATGATTTTGTTATTCTATGATATGAATGTAACAAATCTCTTTTTAAACATTTTAGTTCAAATTTCGGAAAATATGTTTTTAAAAAAAGAACTAAAAAAATGTATTTACATAATAGTAGTTACCCAGGCCGACCAACCGAGACATGATGTTTAGAGAATTATATATTTTAATATTTCTTGATTTCGTTAAATTTTAAACACTCATGTTATTTAAAAACATGCCATTATCCAAAACCAAAGTATGTTGCCATTACATGCTATATGTTCAATATTTTTTTTAAAAATGTTATGCCCGTCCGCTAATTAGAAAAATGAATAGCAACTTTTTAAAGTGAGATTTAGTAGGGATATCAACGAAATAGGGATATCAGCCAAATGTGGTGACTTCTGAAGACCGGTAAGAAAGTTAATTGGAGCCCCATTACTAGCCCTGTAGTCATTTTTCTATTTAACTCTACTGTATACAATACTGCACGCTAGAAAAAATATGCAAATGGCAACATTTGAATCGTCTTTCTTTTCTTTGACTATACCTATGACTATCACTTTGAGAAACACGCAATTTAGATGTGTCTTTTATCACAATTTAGTAGTGTTTTTAATAACTTGCCCTACTGTAGTTCGTTAGTTATTTGTTTCTATACATTAACCATATTTTGGAAGCCTTTATATATATACACCAGTTTTACAAATAACAATTATAATACTATTTTTTGTTACGGGTCTGTTTTTAGTTACTATTTTAAATCAGGTCGAGCAAGGGCTTTTCTGGGTTTTCTTATTAAGATTGTATTTTCTTCAAATATTAAAAAAAAACCCTACATAATAATTCATGATAAGAGCAATTAATCCTGTCTTTTTCATGCTTCACATTTCTGCACCGTCGCCGCTGCATTAGGCTTGCAAGTGATAAATTTGAGAGGTCGCAATTACGCTCGCCAATGTGTTTTCCCCTCAAATGTTAATTGAGGCGCCAATCTTTTTTAACGCAATTTCCCTTGGAAAAATTGCGTTTATAGATTCGAAATGTCTGTAAAGCTTGCACATGCAACTCCCCCTGAACCATACCAGAAAGAGTGTTCGGGTCTTTGGTACGCCAGCGCTTACCTTTCTTCGCGCTCCTGAAGTATCTCTATACATATAAGACGCATTTGTTGTCTGTCGTCTGGATGTTCCCTATTAACTCAAGATCCAGACAACCAAATAACGTGAAATTTGGTACACGTACACAATATTATACCGGAAAGGTTATTAAACAGGTTTCGTTCCATATTTATAGGATACTGGGGGCCGGGGGCCCAAAATGTAGTTTTTTCCTTATATGAGCTCTATAAAAAAATTTTTTTAAAAAGTATCATATTTCCCGTGTAGGTAGAAGCATAAAAATTTCGGTGGTTGTTAAGTATCATTTGGCGATGGTTACAGGTTAAAAAATTATATAAATTATCACTTACGGTGGGCCGGGGGCCCTAATGTAGTTTTTTTCTTATATTTAAAACTGACTCAACACTAATTTCTTCAACTTCCCGTGAAGGTAGAAGCATGAAACTTTGGGAAATTGCTGAATACACTCTTATGACGATAATTTGCGAAAAATAATTAAAAAATTTTCACTCATGGGTGGCCGGGGGCCCAAACCGTTTTTTTCCTTATATGGGCTATATAAAACTGAATCAACAATAATTCCTCATCTTTTTTTGTAGGTACAAACATAAACTTTGGAAAGTTGTTCAGTACCCTCCCGCGATGGTAGCAGTCGAAAAAAAAATCACTAACTGGGGAGCCGGGGGCCCAAATGTTATACATATAAGACGCATTTGTTGTGTGTTTGTCTGTTCCCTAATACCTCAAGATACATACAACCAAATAACGTGAAATTTGGTACACATACACACAATTACATGGGAAAAGTTCTTAAATAGATTTCGTTCCATATATATAACATACTGGGGGCCATGGGGCCCATTATATACTTTTTTCCTTATATGAGCTCTATTAAAAAAAAATCATATTTCCCGTGTAAGTAGAAGCATGAAACTTTCGGTGGTTGTTAAGTATCATTTGGTGATGGCAACAGGTAAAAAGATTATATAAATTATATCTTACGGGGGACAGGGGGCCCTAATGTAGTTTTTTTCTTATATTTAAAACTGACTCAACACTAATTTCTTCAACTTCCCGTGAAGATAGAAGCATGAAACTTTGGGAACTTGCTGAATACACTCTTATGACGATAATTGGCAACAATAATTTTAAAACTTTGATTCATTGGTGGCTGGGGGCCTAACACCGTTTTTTTCCTTATATGGGTTATATAAAACTGAATTAACACTTATTCCTCATCTTTCTTTGTAGGTACAAACATAAACTTTGGAAAGTTGTTGAGTACCCTCCCGCGATGGTAGCAGTCGAAAAAAAATTATCACTAACTGGGGGGGCCGGGGGCCGAAATGTTATACATATAAGACGCATTTGTTGTGTGTTAGTCTGTTCTCTAATAACTCAAGATCCAGACAACCAAATAACGTGAAATTTGGTACACATACACAAAATTACATGGGAAACGTTCTTAAATAGGTTTCGTTCAATATATATAAGATACTAGGGGCCGTGTGGGTAGAAGCATGAAATTTTCGGTGGTTGTTAAGTATCATTTGGCGATGGTAACAGGTAAAAAAATTATATAAATAATCACTCAGTCTCTTGGGATAGCTGGTATAGACTTGCAGACACCATGCTTTTCTCATGGACAGTTGTATGTGGCCTGCTCCAGAGTTGGCAAAGAGGAAAATCTTTTTGTACACACTCCAAAACTGCCAAAATGCTGTCTATCACATTGCTTTAAGTTAAATATACCCTTTATGCATGCAAATAAACAGTACTGTACGCTTCTAAAGAAAACCTTATTTTAAACCCTGGAAAATCCGGGTCCTTGCCCCTAGTAATTTATATTTTAACCCTCCACCTCCCTATTTCATCGCAGATTTTTCCCACCGCTATATCTAAATTTCAATACAGCAAAACAAAATAACCCTTACCCAGCGCGTGGTATTTTTAAATCCCTTATATTAACTTCGCGGCCGTCT
Organism: Ampullaceana balthica; assembly: GCA_944989445.1. Lineage (NCBI taxonomy): Eukaryota > Metazoa > Mollusca > Gastropoda > Lymnaeidae > Ampullaceana > Ampullaceana balthica. Next base: position 408,646 of record CALYLW010000296.1, on the reverse strand, counting down.
CTCTCTCTCTCTCTGTCTTGGGCTCGGCGGGCGGGCGGGCGGAAAAACAGAAGTCAAAAATGAACCACTTCCAATGATCCGATCGAACTGAAATTTGGCACACGGACCCGTCTGACCTAACAATGCATCGTATCAAAATTTCAGATCGATCGAACGTACCGTAATTAAATTAATGCATTTTTAGTTTATCCTTATATGAGGTATGTAATTCAAAATTCACTGTTTGTTATTGTTTTTTCTTCTGCCAGTTTCACGTGAGTTTGAGTTGACGCCGACCGTCGTGTTGACGCCGACCGTCGTGCCGACACCCCCTCACATCCCACCCCCATTTATTAAAGACAAGGGACATCACTCGGTGTCAGTCTGTAAATGTTTGAAAATAATCAATACTGTTAGTTATGTCTCATATATAAGGGATTTATAGTCAAAAACTTTGTTTTTACGGGTTTGTTTTTTAAATCCCTTATATTAACTTCGCGGCCGTCTCTCTCTCTCTCTCTGTCTTGGGCTCGGCGGGCGGGCGGGCGGAAAAACAGAAGTCGAAAATGACCCACTTCCCAATGATCCGATCGAACTGAAATTTGGCACACGGACCCGTCTTACCTAACAATGCATCGTATCAAAATTTCAGATCGATCGAACGTACCGTAATTAAATTAATGCATTTTTAGTTTATCCTTATATGAGGTATGTAATTTAAATTCACGATTTGTTATTGTTTTTTTGCCACGAGAAAGTTTGAGCATTGAGGCGACCCAACGAAACGACGGTGCGCTTTTGTTTACATTTTACGTGTCACTCTGAGCTCGGTCAAGCGAATCGGTGACCAGACTTTTCCCCTCTCCCCCTCCCACCCACCCCTCCCCCCCTAGGGTTATGAAGCAAACTTGTGTTAAGACAGATTCAGTCTGTAAATGTTTGAAAATAATCAATACTGTTAGTTATGTCTCATATATAAGGGATTTATAGTCAAAAACTTTGTTTTTACGGGTTTGTTTTTTAAATCCCTTATATTAACTTCGCGGCCGTCTCTCTCTCTGTCTCTGGGCTCGGCGGGCGGGCGGGCGGAAAAACAGAAGTCAAAAATGACCCACTTCCCATGATCCGATCGAACTGAAATTTGGCACACGGACCCGTCTGACCTAACAATGCATCGTATCAAAATTTCAGATCGATCGAACGTACCGTAATTAAATTAATGCATTTTTAGTTTATCCTTATATGAGGTATGTAATTCAAAATTCACTGTTTGTTATTGTTTTTTTTCTGCCAGTTTCACGTGAGTTTGAGTTGACGCCGACCGTCGTGTTGACGCCGACCGTCGTGCCGACACCCCCTCACATCCCACCCCCATTTATTAAAGACAAGGGACATCACTCGGTGTCAGTCTGTAAATGTTTGAAAATAATCAATACTGTTAGTTATGTCTCATATATAAGGGATTTATAGTCAAAAACTTTGTTTTTACGGGTTTGTTTTATTAAATCCCTTATATTAACTTCGCGGCCGTCTCTCTCTCTCTCTCTCTCTCTCTCTCTGTCTTGGGCTCGGCGGGCGGAAAAACAGAAGTCAAAAATGACCCACTTCCCATGATCCGATCGAACTGAAATTTGGCACACGGACCCGTCTGACCTAACAATGCATCGTATCAAAATTTCAGATCGATCGAACGTACCGTAATTAAATTAATGCATTTTTAGTTTATCCTTATATGAGGTATGTAATTTAAATTCACGATTTGTTATTGTTTTTTTGCCACGTGAAATTTTGAGCTGACGCATTGAGGCGACCCAACGAAGCGACGGGCGCTTTTGTTTACATTTTACGTGTCACTCTGAGCTCGGTCAAGCGAATCGGTGACCAGACTTTTCCCCTCTCCCCCCCCACTCCCCCCACCCCACCCCCTCCCCCCCACTAGGGTTATGATGCAAAGTTGAGTTAAGACAGATTCAGTCTGTAAATGTTTGAAAATAATCAATACTGTTAGTTATGTCTCATATATAAGGGATTTATAGTCAAAAACTTTGTTTTTACGGGTTTGTTTTATTAAATCCCTTATATTAACTTCACCGGCGTCTCTCTCTCTCTCTCTCTCTGTCTGTCTGTCTTGGGCTCGGCGGGCGGAAAAACAGAAGTCAAAAATGACCCACTTCCCATGATCCGATCGAACTGAAATTTGGCACACGGACCCGTCTGACCTAACAATGCATCGTATCAAAATTTCAGATCGATCGAACGTACCGTAATTAAATTAATGCATTTTTAGTTTATCCTTATATGAGGTATGTAATTTAAATTCACGATTTGTTATTGTTTTTTTGCCACGTGAAATTTTGAGCTGACGCATTGAGGCGACCCAACGAAGCGACGGGCGCTTTTGTTTACATTTTACGTGTCACTCTGAGCTCGGTCAAGCGAATCGGTGACCAGACTTTTCCCCTCTCCCCCCCTCCCCCCACCCACCCCTCCCCCCCACTAGGGTTATGATGCAAAGTTGAGTTAAGACAGATTCAGTCTGTAAATGTTTGAAAATAATCAATACTGTTAGTTATGTCTCATATATAAGGGATTTATAGTCAAAAACTTTGTTTTTACGGGTTTGTTTTATTAAATCCCTTATATTAACTTCGCGGCCGTCTCTCTCTCTCTCTCTCATCTCTGGGCTCGGCGGGCGGAAAAACAGAAGTCAAAAATGACCCACTTCCAATGATCCGATCGAACTGAAATTTGGCACACGGACCCGTCTTACCTAACAATGCATCGTATCAAAATTTCAGATCGATCGAACGTACCGTAATTAAATTAATGCATTTTTAGTTTATCCTTATATGAGGTATGTAATTTAAATTCACGATTTGTTATTGTTTTTTTGCCACGTGAAAGTTTGAGCATTGAGGCGACCCAACGAAACGACGGTGCGCTTTTGTTTACATTTTACGTGTCACTCTGAGCTCGGTCAAGCGAATCGGTGACCAGACTTTTCCCCTCTCCCCCTCCCACCCACCCCTCCCCCCCTAGGGTTATGAAGCAAACTTGTGTTAAGACAGATTCAGTCTGTAAATGTTTGAAAATAATCAATACTGTTAGTTATGTCTCATATATAAGGGATTTATAGTCAAAAACTTTGTTTTTACGGGTTTGTTTTATTAAATCCCTTATATTAACTTCGCGGCCGTCTCTCTCTCTCTCTCTCTCTCTCTGGGCTCGGCGGGCGGAAAAACAGAAGTCAAAAATGACCCACTTCCCATGATCCGATCGAACTGAAATTTGGCACACGGACCCGTCTGACCTAACAATGCATCGTATCAAAATTTCAGATCGATCGAACGTACCGTAATTAAATTAATGCATTTTTAGTTTATCCTTATATGAGGTATGTAATTTAAATTCACGATTTGTTATTGTTTTTTTGCCACGTGAAAGTTTTGAGCTGACGCATTGAGGCGACCCAACGAAGCGACGGTGCGCTTTTGTTTACATTTTACGTGTCACTCTGACTCGGTCAAGCGAATCGGTGACCAGACTTTTCCCCTCTCCCCCCCCCCACCCACCCCTCCCCCCCCACTAGGGTTATGATGCAAAGTTGAGTTAAGACAGATTCAGTCTGTAAATGTTTGAAAATAATCAATACTGTTAGTTATGTCTCATATATAAGGGATTTATAGTCAAAAACTTTGTTTTTACGGGTTTGTTTTATTAAATCCCTTATATTAACTTCGCGGCCGTCTCTCTCTCTCTCTCTGTCTCTGGGCTCGGCGGGCGGAAAAACAGAAGTCAAAAATGACCCACTTCCCATGATCCGATCGAACTGAAATTTGGCACACGGACCCGTCTGACCTAACAATGCATCGTATCAAAATTTCAGATCGATCGAACGTACCGTAATTAAATTAATGCATTTTTAGTTTATCCTTATATGAGGTATGTAATTCAAAATTCACTGTTTGTTATTGTTTTTTTTCTCCACTTCCACGTGAGTTTGAGTTGACGCCGACCGTCGTGTTGACGCCGACCGTCGTGCCGACACCCCCTCACATCCCACCCCCATTTATTAAAGACAAGGGACATCACTCGGTGTCAGTCTGTAAATGTTTGAAAATAATCAATACTGTTAGTTATGTCTCATATATAAGGGATTTATAGTCAAAAACTTTGTTTTTACGGGTTTGTTTTATTAAATCCCTTATATTAACTTCGCGGCCGTCTCTCATCATCTCTGTCTTGGGCTCGGCGGGCGGAAAAACAGAAGTCAAAAATGACCCACTCAGACCTGCATTTCTGCCGACAATAGTCGGAATGCCGACAATAGCGACAAGGACGGGAATTTTTTTTTAATATAAATAATCTGCGAAAAATATATTAACAAATGTAATACTTTTTTTTTCATCAATAACCTACTTAACAACCCATAATAGCGCCAGAATAATCTCCGTGATGATTTAATGTGACCTTTCTAGCGCGACTCGTCTGCCGACAATCAGTGTCGGAAATTTATCTTGGCCCTAGACTTCGATAGCTGCCGACGTCGGCTTGCCGACAATGATTGTCGGCATTAATAAAATAATGCGAATACGAAAAGTGACGAACTGGCACATATTCGTTTCAAGATGGATGCCTTTACGGTTATCGATCGTAAATAGATAAGCGATCGAAAATGGATTAAGGAATAAGTTTCGATGGGACTGGCTCGAAGAAAAAGACAGTAATGGAGATTATCTATCAAAATATGTGCGAAAATTAAATAAACCCGGTGTAGTTGTTTGTGTTTACTGTGATTGTAGACTTGATTATAGCAAGAAAGTAGAAAGGCACAAATCCTTCATAAAAAAGACACGCACAGTCTGTGGCCGTATGGGATATGGAAGTTTTCTTTTTACTACTTCACATTAACTTTTTTTTGTGTGCATCTTTTAAAGAATGATGCAGCATGGTGTCATTCCATGGTTCAACTAAATATACATTATTATTTTTCAGAATATAGCCATATGACTTAGATCAGTCATTTTCATGTTTTCCCTTTATTACTTTATTTCTCTTTGTTTGATGTTAACAATCTACATAATATTGAAGCATGATATCATTTATTGATATAAATTAATCTGCATTTTCTTTTCAGGATAGCATTAAATTGGGTGTTTTAATCTGTTAATTCCAAAAAAATTTCCGGGGGGGCATGCCCCCGGACCCCCACTAGTATTTGCGCCTCCGGCGCTTGACCGCGCTACGCGCGGTGTGTCATGTCCATCACAAAATAAAGTTCAGACAATCTGGTTAAGGCTTACATTCAGGTCTGCCCACTTCCAGTGATCCGATCGAGCTAAAATTTGGCACGCGGACCCGACTCACCTAACAATGCATCGTATCAAAATTTCAGATCGATCGATCGTACCGTAATTAAATTAATGCATTTTTAGTTTATCCTTATATGAGGTATGTAATTCAAATTCACTGTTTGTTATTGTTTTTTTTCCACGTGAAAGTTTGAGCAGACGCGTTGAGGCGGCCCATCGAAGCACCGCGGCGCTTTTGTTTACATTTTACGTGTCACGCTGAGCTCGGTCCAGCGAATCGGTGACCAGACTTTTCCCCTCTCACCCTCAGGGTTATGAAGCAAACTTGAGTTAAGACAGATTCAGTCTGTAAATGTTTGAAAATAATCAATACTGTTAGTTATGTCTCATATATAAGGGATTTATAGTCAAAAACTTTGTTTTTACGGGTTTGTTTTATTAAGAATCTCATTCAACGCCGATTTTGAGAATTTGATTGGGTTTGTTTTTTAAAGTGACGTCAGTTTAACTTTACTTGCTGATATCAAGAAATCAGTATATTAAGTTCGAGAATGGTCAACTGTAGATATTGAAAAATTGTATCTTACATTAAACATTAAGACCACTCTATATTTTGGATATGTTGAAATGTACATGTCCCGATGCCATTCCGGGTTTCTGAAATCGACCTCTCCGCCCACATATGCGATTCCATGTGATTTTGGGCCAGCCAAAATAACGAGTGTTGAGATGAGACGTGTTTGACATCCCTGCTACGCAGCTGTCAGGGATGTAGCACGGATATGGACATTTCCTTTTTTTCTGAGGTTGCATATTAATGAAAGAACTCTGAATGTTTCTGAGAGTAAGGGTGGAAAAGAAGGAATCCGTTTTTTTTCCATCTGCTTAGGTATTGATATATTTTAACTGTTATAAAAATATTAATGTCTTTGATATCTCGATAAATCAGTAGTGATGAAAAAAAACAACAGATCTACGTTTATCTCATACTTACCGTAATAAAATAGTCAAATGATAAACAAGAAGTATAACAGAAATTGTTGTGGACGCCCAGTTGGCCTGCATGGTAACTCAATATTGTGTTGTTTTAAAAAAGTATTAGTGCTGCCGAAATTAACGATTAAATAATCGATTAATCTTTAAAAAATTAATCGGTTAAAATTAATTTGAACGTTTAAAATTCGATTAAAATTTAAGAAAATATTTCTCTTTATTTTTTGTTGTTGCAATTTATCAATAATTTATATTTTTGTTACTTACATACTTTTCGTATTATTATTATTTATTTAGACGTGCACACGTAAACAAAAAGGTTTTTCTTTCTTATTTCTTGCATAGCAGAACGACTTTGCTGTGTAACGTCACACAATTTGGGAGCCATGGGATTACTGCGACTTAGCCGATATCGCGAAATAATGAATCGGGCCTTAAGAGATTATATATGCGTTATAAAAATATAATTAATAGAAATTAATCGATTAAATTTTTCCCGATTGATTCGAACACATTTTTTTAAATCAGTACCAGCCCTAAAAATTATATGTTTATATTTGTTGAAAGCACATGTTCAATTTTCTCTTTTTAGAAATAAGATGTAATGGTCAACGCTGGGGAGTGATTAAACATTGTTTCCCCAAGTTTTACTAACCACTCCATATGCATGAATGACAAAATGTCAGTGTTGATAAAAGTAATTCTAGGATTCAGTTGCTGTCTAAAACAGGTAACAGTGTTTGTGTGTTTGGTTGGGGAGCGGGGTCTCTTCTTTCATTGCGCATTTTTAAAATATTAAATTTAGATTTTACTATCTTTTTAGCCAAAATTTTGGCTTCAGAACTAACTCCCAGATGCCGACCTCTCTTAACCAAAGATGTCTTGTCACAAAGGCCCGACTGTACCTCCTCACCCTATAGCGCTCCACTTGCCATCCACTAAACTAAAAGGAGCCGACGGTGTCAAATAATGTTGGCTCCCGCCGGGAGCAGACGAGTCGCGTGGCCAACTTCATCAATAATTGACCTGATCCCGGCATGTCCACGAGCACGGGTCAGGCTTTGAGGACACATTAGACGAGCGCTGAACATGTCGTTAGCGCCAATGTGATTGTCAACTTGCGGCCTCCAAGTGCTAGAACGTTCTTGGGGCTGGACTCGGCTCTGTGTTTGTAGCCAAAACTCTTTATTCTTGATAATTACCCCACGCCACAGCCATTTTGGGTTGCTCGCACGCAGCTGTGATGAATGACGTTAAAAAATGTAGGCTAAATGTATATTTAGATCGGATAATTGGCTGCTTATCCTTGACTGAAATTTAAATGGGGTATAGCAAAACAATTTCAGAAGTAATCCTCTAGGTTACATGTAACAGTGCATCTCAAAAGTAATAATGCAAAGTAGAAATTTAGTAATGAGTGAAATCGAAGCAGAGATCATTCCACCAGCAATGCGCGGCGGTTATATTTCAATGTCATTTGAAGACTGTGAAGGATGGAATTTAAAAAAATCGCATTAACTAAACCACACGTAAAACACTTGTACGTATTTACGACTCTCTTTGAAATGTTATCAGCCATCCATAATTATTTGTGTTAAGTGAGAGAATGGTATGGGACATCTTCTATCCATATCAATTTTTTTTTAAATCCCCACGTGATGCAATAATACTTAAATTACATAAATAGAGATCTACAAAGTTCTTGGTCCTATAAACAACACTGATAAAGTACAAATTGATCTATATTGATAAATAAGGAATTTGAAACCTGGCAATCTTATTTACTTTTTTGCCCTTCTATATAAAATATTTATAAATTAGTTTGGCATGTTTAATATTCTATATTGTTTAAAATGTAAGTATTTTCACATTACGTGGGGATTTAATAAAACAGTTTTTGTCAGTGAATATTGAAATTTATTTGTTAGGTAAGTAAAGAAACTTTTTGTTTTTACTTTGACGTCTGGAATGCAAAATTTTTTTAAAAAGTCAAATATTTTTTTATTGATCGGTTAATAAACAATTATCAAGTTATTATAATTGTAAAATGTGGTTTGGGTAAAACATGTTCTAATTTATTTATACAAGCCTACTGAAAATAATCTATACATTACATTTAAAAAAATTAAAATACAGTTTCAATAAAAATAACCTCTCATCTTATTAAAGCTCAGTTAATATACGTTGTGAAACACATAACACTAATGAAGTGTAGCCACATCAGTTTGTAACCACATCGTCTCGAGAATTTCAAAACCACACGACTTTATGCTGCGATGGTCATTGACTAAAAATGGATCATGAGGACTGATAGGCCGAGTCAGAGTGTGTCAACCACGGTTAGTGGAGACGGCCTGAGACAACCTATCAAATGGACCCGCTAAAACCCGCGCTAAGCGTGGACGGATATTTGCTGGATTTTCCGGTGCCACCATGGGGACGGAATCCAACGTTCGATCGTGCCAGCAGACAATGGTGGTAGTGGTTGTAACGGGTTGCGCCGCCTGAGGTCAACCTTAGTCTCCATTGTGGTCGACACAAGTTGTATGCCAGAACAGAATGCCAATGGCTGCCAGTAATTGTTTGTGCGTAGGTTGTTTCGGGTGCGGGGGAAGGGGGGTATAAGTTGATAGCAATTAGTTGAAATTTTATGGCGATCACTGTTCATTTATTAACCATCACTTGCCTCCTCATTCGGTGAGTGCATGAGTCTATACGAGTTTGAAAAGTTCATGTATTGAGGTATTTATAAGTCCTATAAGTTTAATACTTCATTGCGATAGATCATTATTAAATAGTACAATATTCGTCACACGGTGTTCCTTCCCCTGAAGTTAGACTCTTAGACACCGCCCACTCGCGTTTCATAAATCTATATATATAATTAAACAACCCGTAAAAACAAAGTTTTTGACTATAAATCCCTAATATATGAGACGTCACTAAAAGTATTGATTATGTTCAAACGCGACAAACATTTACAGGCTGAAACTGAGTGAACTTCCTTAGTGTAAAACACGAGATGTGGTCATCGATGGCTGGCGTGAACTCAAGTGACACGTGGATGTAAACAATAGCAGATGGCTACATAGTTATATATAGATAAACTACAAATGCATTAATTTGATTACGGTACATTCGATCGATCTGCAATTTTGATACAATGCATTGTTAGGTGACACAAGTCTATGTGCAAAATTTCAGGGGGATAGCATCACGGGAAGTGTGTCATTTTTTACTTTTGTTTTTCCGCCCGACCGCGAACCCATGATAGAGAGAGAGCAAGAGAGAAGACAGTGAAGCTAATATAAGGGATTTAATTAACCAACCCCATAAAACAACGTTTTTGACTATAAATCCCTTATTTATTAGCCAACTTATAGTATTTGTTTCTATATATTTATAAATCAAAGTATGTATGTATGTATGAATGTATGTCTTTTATAGCCGACTAAACAATTCATCCGATCGCCATGAAACTTTTGGGGACTTTTGAGTACGCTCCTGGGATGGTCAATGACAACTTTTTTGTTCAAAATTTAACACTCATGAGGCGCCGGGGCCCATAATATGATTTTTTTTCTTATATGAGCTATATAAAAATTAGTTTAAGCGTTAGCTATTAGGTAAATTGATGGATCTTAACCAAACTTTGTATATAACAACTTGGTAGCCAATATTGAACGACTATATGGCACTAATTTCCTAATGTCCATTTCTTCAGGGCTGGGGGCCCCCAATTTTTTTTTCATAAACGTTTAAGATTTTAATTTCCAATTCAATTATTAAAGATCTTAATAAATATATCAATAAATATATCCACTATGAAATTGATTGAAATAAACAGGTGTTTTGAACTTGACATCTTGCACTAAATGGGCACTGGGGCCCTTAATGTCGTTTTTTGCTTATATGAGCTATATAAAAATTAGTTTATGCGTTAGCTACTGAGTAAATGAATGGATCTTAACCAAACTTTTAATATAAAATCTTGCTAGTAGTGCATATTAAAATAACAAAGGGCACTGCACTTCTATTGTCAAATGTCCCGGGCAAAGAAATAGTGTTGGGCCCCTCCCCAGCAGGAATAAAAATGATTATACATAATATATATAAATAAACATATTTCCATGGGGCCCCTATGCTCGTCGGCCCCTTGGCAAATGCCCAACGGGCCAATGCGTTAAGACGGCCCTGCCGCGGGCCCCTTAATGTATTTTTTCATTAGATTAGCTATATAAAAATTAGTTTACGTGTTAGATTATGAGACAACTGGATTTTTACCAAACTCGGTAATAAAAACTTAAGAGCATATATTAAATTACAATAGGGCACTGAACTCCTAATGTCCATTTCCTCGGGGCTGGGGGCCCTAAATGTGTTTTCTACTAAACTTTTAATATTGTATTCCCTATTCAATTTTACATGATATTGAGAAATATGTCTTGAGTACAATGGCAATAAAAAAAAATTAACACTCATTTTGGGGCCGGGGCCCTTAATATCGTTTCTTCTTTTGTAAGCGTTTTAATTATTTATTCGTTTGCTAAGAAACTTGGGCTTTTTTTTGAACACTTTCGCGAAGGTTTCTTGCATAATGGTTTTTAAAATAATTTTAATCGATAAATTTTTTTTAGCGATTAATCGTGAAATTAATCGTTAATTTCCGCAGCCCTATAAATAACCATTTGAAATTACTCTTACTGCATACGATGTTTTGGCAATATATTATACCTATGATCGAAGCAATTTTTCAAAGTCTAATTGCCCGTTCCGATTAGTTTTGTTTATCACATTTATGAAGTCTTGTAGGTCTAAGTTCTATTTAAAACTCTGTAGACCATGTTTATAGATAATGTAATGAAGAAGTCGGATCCTAACAATGATGTATTCTGTTTATACCTTTTTTAAAAATAATTTTAAAAAACATAATGACACGCATTTATGTAAAAACATAGTGGACAGTGGTGACAACAGTGGCGTAGCTAGTGATTTGGGGGCCCGTGAGACTTGGCCTCTTTGGAGGCACTGCATACATGGCGGTGGTGTAATATTTAATGTAAAGAAATTTGGGCACTCCTTTGGGCCCCGTGGGGGGCCCGCAGGGACTTTAGAAATTTGACCCCATCCCCTAGCTACGGCACTGGGTGACACGTATCGTTTGAGGATAGTAGTAGTATTAAAGAATGGACATTTTTAAAAAGATTTGCACGGAAACATTTGTAAAAAAAATAAGAAAAAAATACACGCGGCTCCAAACTTGAGCTTGACCAGCAGTCTGCGGTTGCCTAATACGTCACAACCTGAGCCATGACTATATGTGCTGGTCCACTTTAGGTGAAACAAAATATGAGCCTAATTGATTCATTTCGGCCCTAGCTTCGTTTCAACGTATTCCTTGCATGTCTCGTCGTCATCAAGCCACGGGCGAGTAATGACATTGTTAGGAACTAGGGGGGAATGATGACCAACAGCCACGTGCCGATGTTGTACAGAGTCCCAAATTAGACTTGCTTCTAACCATGGATTTCTCTTGGGGTCAGATGCATGTATAACAATCCTTTTTTTTTATTCCTGTCTGTATTTATCGTGGCTATCTTATACAAGATTTCCTTTACCAAAGTCTCTAGTTGTCTTCTATCCTGCATGATATTATTTATGTCTCTGTGTACAGTCGATTTTTAATTTTTTTTTAAAATTATACCTATTGTATTACATTATTAGATATGCTTGACAACATATTTTTTTGAAACTTAATACACAATTTAATGATACTGAATTGTGGTCAGAGTAATGAAGAAATGTCTGGTTGAACTCTTTTATTTACTTGATTTTTTTTAACCAGTAAATGCGTGGTCATTACTCAAAGAAGGGAGCTAGAGAAATATTTATTGTATCGTATTATGGCCTAGTCCTTAAACTAAATCATTCTTCCAATAAAGGTACATTCTTGTTATAAGATGTCGTGATAAGTTGGGCGCACGTTTAAAAAACGTGAGAAAACCAGTGAGTTAATGCTCACGTTTAAATGTCTGCGACATGAACGGCACAGATTATCTTGTATGTCATTGTGTTGTTTATTTTACAACGTTTTACCACGTTTTTTAACCACGTTTTATTAACTCGCTTTCGTTCCTGTGGCATTGTTGGTTTGTCCAAGATTTTTTCAAATCTGCCAACGTAAAATTGAACCACTTCTGATGGTCCTAGAGATCTGAAAATTTTACCACAGATAGATCTTGGATGACAATGCATTGTATCAAAATTTCAGATCGATCGAATGTACCGTTATTACATTATTTAATATTTTAGTCATAGTCGTTTTAGTTGCCTGAAGAATCCAGGAAAACCAACACTTTATCAACATTTAAATCTCTAATAAAAATGCAGGACTAAACACAAACCATAGATAAGCGTAGGACGCAATAATCTTCTGTATAGAAGGAGCGTCTGTAAACAGATAAGATAAGATAAGATATTAAATAAAAGTACTTGAACTTATAAGTTTTAAATTATTTTCTTCTTTTTAGTCCGCTTATAAAAACGTGGTTTTTTTAAAATCTTTTTTTTACTTCTATTTATATTAACTTGCTTTCGTGTCTGTCTGTCCGCAATTTTTCAAATATGCCAACGTAGAATTAAACCACTTCTGATGGTCCTAGAGAGCTCCAAATTCTACCACAGATAGATCTTTGATGACAATCCATTGTATCAAAATTTCAGATTGATCGAATGTACCGCAATTAAATTAATGCATTTTTAGTTTATCTCTATATGAGCATCTGTATCCGTCTGCTGTTCAATTTTACGTGCCGAGTTCACCCCGTGACCTCATCGCCGTGGTATTAAAACGTTGGGAGGGCGCTGATGAGGTGCTTGGTAAAATAAATAGAGGTAAAAAAGATTTTTTTTAAAAACACGTTTATATTAGCGGGTGTTTGGTATAAAAATTAAAGATTTATAATTAAGAAGGCAAAAAAGATATCTATAAGTGAGAGAATGACTGAACTGCATATGTAAAACCTCATAAGCGCCCGCCAAACGTTTATAGTAATATTATATGAAAGTACTTGAACTTAATAGTTTTAAATTATTTTCTTCTATTTAGTACATTTTATAAAAACGTGGTTTTTAAAAATCTTTTTTTTACCTCTTTTTTTTTACCTTTATTTATTATGAACTTGCTTTCGTGTCTGTCTGTCCGCAATTTTTCACGTGCCGAGTTCACCCCGTGACCTCATCGCCGTGGTATTAAAACGTTGGGCGGGGGCTGATGTGGTGTTTGGTAAAATAAATAGAGGTAAAAAAAGATTGTTTAAATCCATGTTTTTATAAGTGGACTAAATAGAAGAAACTAATTTAAAACGTATACGTTCGAGTACTTCGATTTAATATGACTAAAAACGTGGGGCGGGTGCTTATGAGGTTTAACATATGCAGTTCACTCATTCTCTCACCTATAGATCTCTCTTATGCCTTCTAAATTATAAATCTTTAACTTTTATACCAAACACCCGCCTCACGTTTCGTTAATTTCGGTGCTTTTTGGAGTTCGTTAATGGTTTATCTTATAGACTCAATACAGAGGCGTCGCAAGGGGTTATAAGCGGGCCGAGATTTTATCACCTCTCTCCACAACAAAACCTCTACATTTGGCTTTAACTATTATCGTCTGTCATTCTTAGATAAATATGGTCACATAGGTTGGAACGTCCTCTCTGTGACCACTTCTTATAGGCTCATCATTTTGCTTCATGCGGTGGTTTAGGCTAATCTCTACCCAATTATATCTCGCAGCATCAATTTGTTTGTTAAAAAAAATTACTAGCACATTAATTACACACATTCATTAAAAATCAAGCCTTTTGTAGGGAGAGTTGGGTAGAATAAGATTGAACTTAAAATCATTGATTTTATTTGAAACGAGCAACAAAGCCCGTCAAAAGGACGTTCCGCCACCGTTCGGTGGCATGTTGTAACTCCCCTCCAACAGCCGTCTCGACCGGCATTACATGTGCATCGCGTCAAAAATACTATTCATTATAGTTAAAATAAATAACTCGTAAAAACAGAGCTTTTTGCTATAAATCCCAACGCGCATAACTCAAAATAAAGTCTTGGAAGAAATACTGCACCAAAAATAACTCGTTTTGAACGTCCGCGTAAATGTCGTAAACGTGTTCAATATGATTGGCTGTAAGAGTCATATGTGTTTGAGGGACTAATCGCTATAGATGACGGGACAGAACTGACAGAAACTTGCCTTTTATTATATAGGATGTACGCAAAAAAAGTAAAAAAATAAAATTCCCCTTACCGATATGTGATATATCTGAACGTGTTCAAATTTGATGAGAACATTAAACTAGGGCTGCGGAAATTAACGATTAATTTCTCGATTAAATTTTTTAACGATTAATCGACCCACGACTTATAAATGTACTGGAAGTGAAAAAGTAAAATATTTCGGCCGATAAATATAAACTAATATCCGGACAATAACACGAACATTTTGGTTTTAAACTATTGACTGACGTGAATGTTCAAAATATTCATAGAGGTTATTGTGTCCATTGAGAGAAATTGTTTGCCTACCATGCAATGTTCCCTCTAAGTCTAAGCTTCGTTGGTCCGTGTGCAAAGTTAGAAAAAAAACCTCGTTTGCAAAGCTGCACAACTTCCATTTTTGTGCAAACGTTTTACATAATTTGCTGCGCGATGATTCTAAACTCCTGCTTGGCGTCGGTCAAATATCTGCGCAGCCGCGCTGCTTAAAGGGAACATTGCTACCATGGTTATAAAACTTCGCTTACATATCACCTGCAAACCAAACATACACTACAGTATCTGAAACTTCAGCTGAGTCAATCTAAAGATATGTGTACGAATGTTCAGCTCGGCTTGTTATATTGTCAATAAGACCCGCTCATCACTTGAACCAAATAATGTAAATTTTAAATACACTTGTCTGTTTGCGTTGTTGGTTAAACGATATCATAAAAAGAAGACATTCCAGTGTTATTTCGATTTTCGTCTAGTATTTTAATAAATGTTACTTACGGGGCCGTCCATAAAGTACGTCACTCTATTTTTGTCCATTTTTAACTCCCCCCTGTCACAAACTGTCACAAATCTTGGTACGTCACACTTAAAAAAAAATTAACAAAATAATTAAAATTTAATATAAAACACCGTGACGTCACACACGGCGGACACCCCCTCCCCCTGTCACAAACTGTCACACTTTCTTACACCCCCTCCCCCCTCAAGAGCGTGACGTACTTAATCGACGGCCCCTATGACACCATAAATTTAAATTTTTGGCCTTAATCAAAATTAACAATTAATTAATCGTTAATTTTTCAAAAGTTAACTATTAAATTTAAATTAATCGTTAACAGCTCTACGTTAAACGTATAGAAAGCCCTTTAGAGGTCATCCCAGTTTAACTCCGGGTCGGGGATGGGACTTTATAACGGACGCAAATCCCTGGGGCCTCATTGCAAGAATGGTCCGAGGGGTGTAGCCGGAGGTTTACATTTCAAAGGGACGCCTCTGCGAGACCACCCGACGGTGTCGGTGGTTTGAGTTGAAATTTTCCTCACCTGCCAGGTCATTTAGAGGTGAAGTTACAGGTGGGGGCATTCCTAAGAAAATGGACTTTCTCGACGTGTTTCTTCGCGGTCCAGTAGAGGAGTGATATTGGGCTGCAAAGAGAGGAATTGTGCTTTGAAAAGGGAAGGGGTTAAGATTTTCGGCTCGACGACTTCGTCGTTTATCTTACGTGATTTTACTGGTCGTAATATTTCTTATTTCAATAAAGATTTCACGTTCATAAAACATTCTTATATAATTTCGGTCGGTTCATTTACCATGTCTAAATGACTCCCTTGGAAATGCCTACATTTCGTCACGCCCATCATAGTTACAATTGGAAGAAATGGTCCTTTGGAATGGCACAAAAATAACCAAATGATCAATTCTGAACATGACATAAGTGAGATCTGGTGAGTCCCCAGTTAACGTTTTAATTCATTGTTTGTTCAGTCTGCCAAACTTATGTGGTGTCTTAGGAGCGTGTTCCATTTAAAGTGTCATCTGAGACAAGTCTTTATTTTTCATTAATGATTTGATCTCAGATGACAGCTGCAGTAAAATATGTAAGGGTCAATATTCTCAAAGCTACTTAACTCCTCAACCCTTTATACCCTAACCCTCCTACCTTGTGTTGGTAATGCATGCTTAATCCAGAGACTTCACTGAGATGCCTGTCTTCCAGTGCGATGAACTCGTTGTGTTATCCGCCCCCCCCCCAACCAGCCCAGTTTTTAAGGCGGTACAAACCTGTTTTATTAGGAGATACAACCCGGTTTAATAAAGAGATACAACCCAGTTTTTAAGGAGATGCAACCCAATTTTATAAAGAGATACAACCAAGTTTTATAAGGAGATACAACCAAGTTTTATGACGTAGAAATTATTTTCGAACGTTGCGAACCAAGATGTGAAAATATTTATGTGGATTAGTCTTTGTATTTCTGTTCTTTTTACTTTCGGTACATTCAAAATTAGACCGGAATTTCCAGGAGATATTGTTTCCATAAGATAGATCTGTATAAATGTACATTGATCGAAATATACTAAACTTATAACCAGAGTTTCAGTTGACGCCTGTTATTCACGTCTAAACTTCAAGGTAGTACCGATCAACCGAATTTCAAGGTTATTAGCGGTTGGAGTACTACGTGGATTTCCATTAACCCAATTTCGCCTGTCACATCTATCATCGGCTGTCGTCATCTGGTCGTGCCAGTGTCCACTGGTCGTCTTGATATCTAGTCATTGTCCAACACGAAAAGCGTTCCTCTATTGCCGCTGATAAAAATCAATTTCTCTCTTCTTCTTTTGACTGGGGGCTGAAAACTTCTGCCACAACCTGTGGGCCCGCCCCGTCGCTTGTCGCTGTCGTCTTCCCGTTCACTTGTTTTCCTCAGTTTTCTCCATCTCCCGGTAAGAGGACTGTGCGTGTGTGCTCTCTGGTACGGGAATGTCCACGACGATCCAGCTAGACCTCGGGTGTTCACTGGGACTTACTGGCCGAACCTTGGCTTATTAGTTTAATCAAGTGCTGATACTGACCCCCTCGTTCCACGGCCCGTCTCACTCATGGATTGTGACAACATGCTCGCCGCTTGTGGTGTTTTCATTCCTGGACTATGAGGATCTCGTTAGTAGCGTTTAGTCGGGATTTATGTGCTCAGCTCCTTGTCACAGATCAGAGGAGATGAGGTGGAGGGGGGCCCTCCTGGAATTCTAGTGTTGCTTATTGCTGAATTATATTTATAGTAATTATAGCCTACCAGAGATGTCTGTTGGCACAGATAAATTATATCCAGCTGTTGGTTAATGAGTCTCACAATGTGAATATGTAAGCGGTGGGCAAGCACAAAGTCACGTAGACGCGAAGAAAAGAATATGTGCGATAGTGTTCCAATGGAAGTACTCCGGGTCGTTATACTTCCAAGCTATCAAGTTCCAATTAGAAAAATGTGAAGTTAATAATAACAATTAAGTCCAAATAGAATATTCATCCATTCAATAAGTTTATACATTTAAAATATATTTTTAACATGGTCTTTGATTTAAGATACTTCTACTTCTATACTACAAGGGGCAGGTATATTACTCTATGTTATTAAAAGTTAATCTGGCAACTAACAAAATGTGAAGTGGAATGTTCTGTTTTCTAATGCCATGATGTTTTGAGATTGACTTGCCCAATATATTATTATGTGCAAAATATGTTGATGTTCTTACCACTTGCGCGAACACGTGTTACGTAGCTGCATCCCATACTTTGTTTGGATGACGTTAACAAATTGCCCACGCGCGGCTTGTTACGTAGACATCAGTGCTTCCCGAGACAATGAATGGGGAGGGGTCAATAAATATTCTTTTATCGAATGGAAAAAAGAACGATATTAATAATAAGTTGTAAACACCCCATGACTCAGTGCTGCCTGTTAAGTCAAATTAACATCAATGTAATCTATATAAATAAACATAAGACTATTAAGACATAAACATTCGAGTATCAACGCTAACAGGTAATCGTGAAAACTCGATCTTCATCTGCTGCGGGTGACACTTTTTTTAATATTAAATTTCCTGGAACCTATGTACTTGTTATTGAAGAATGAAAGTTAAGTTTAGAATCTGATTTGATCAATAGTCAAACCGATCTTTTAAAACAACATCCCTTTAAGATTCCTCGAGATACCAATAAAATATACCAACACGAATATATTGTTATTAGCCTCACGGGGCCCAACGTAATTTTCTTGAATTTCGCCCACATTTTCCACCTCTCCAATAAACGTGTTTTAATGATTCTGCCGAAGGCTTGCTTTTATGGCCTGCTGGGTAATTATCCGGATGGCTGGCTTCTTTTCTCGGCAGTATATGACCGGAGATATTTCCCTTAGAAGTCTATAAATAGCACCTGATTGAACTTTGCCACCTTGACTACACTGTCACGGATTAACAAGGGCTCAAAGATATTAGATGAGAGTTTATTGATAAAATAACGGTGTCCTCATCATCGAATTTTATTTTACACAGACGTAGACGAGATATCAGAAAAATGCGACGGGCTTAGGGAAGCTGTTCAGCGTGATTTGAGGGGGAAAAATACATGTATGTGTAAAAAAATAATTTAATTGAACAATACGATAACCAAGGAGCATTTGTCACGGCTTCGGAATCTGATCAGACTCTGCGCAATTTCAACGAACAACAAAGAACAATAATTTGAGTCGAGTTGTACCTGAGTGCCGCGATTGAAATTTAGGTGTAACATTAGTTGATTTTAGATTCTTCCGACAATAACAAGCATGAACTGTCTGTTCTCTGCCACAACGTTTTCTCCGACTCCTGCCTTTCCTATTTTACCGAAATTCCCTGTCTATTCACCCTCTCGTCAGCTGCGCTCTTCTGTAGACATGCTATTTCTTTCTGATCCTAAAGACTCACACTAAAAAATTCGCTTAGCTGTTTTTTCTCTTTTTGTGCTCGGAAATATTGGAGTTCTCTCCCATTACAAATTCCTAACATTTCTGCTATTCAGGTCTTCAAAACTGCAATCAAAATACATCTGTTCAAAATGTATGTTTCTAACTATCTCCCTTTTATTTTACAGATACACGTGGCCTTTGTGTGCCATTCATGTTATATGTTTTGTTTTTTTTTAAACTTCGGAGTGCGTAGTTTTTAATGTATATTTTCTTATAGTTTTTTTTTATGAAGCGCTATTGGCACAGCCACAGCCGATACAAGTCATCAGATTATTGTTATAAAATATGTCCAAGAGATGGTCAGGCTGTTCCATGGGGGATCTAATCCTCTTTCAACTATCAAATAAATGTTTCACAGTGCTATAATACAACCCAATCAATTTCTTATGCTTCTAACAGAATGGTTCTTATCACCTTGTTAACGGGACCAGTTTGTCAGTCCAATGAACGTCACGGGCCGAATCTTAGAGCACAGTTTTAAAATCCATTAAATAAAAATGCAGTGGGCATGCAGCACATCAGCACGGAGGCTCAAATATCGCATGACGCGCACAGACTCGGAGTCTTTGGCCTGACACCAAATTTACCATAACCGTGCTCTCTGACTCGGTATTATAAAATGTCGTGACTCAAAATCCTGTTCACTATTCTACAAAAGTTTGGCTAGGCCGTGTCAAATAAATCCGTCCTTAGCATTGTATTTGTTGTTATTGGTGGTTCTGGTAATATTGTCCGTGCGTGGATGGTGGCCACTTTTCTACCTTTCCAGTAATCTCATGCCTACGTAACTGTATTACGTAACATTGTAGGGGGGATGTCGTTATCGTCCCCTAGCATTGTATCATTTAGCAATTTTACTTTTTGGGATTGAAGCTGTTGTTTGAGAAACTTTAATATCCTAATTCGCTTATGACAGTAACATACGCCCCATGACGCCTAATTCGCCACCCTGTTTCAGACCAGAGCAATCGCCCTCAACCTTAACATCGTTTTTCGGTCTATAAATTATCAATGTTTTCATGGAACTTGCGGTCTGGGTGGGCCATTGTTGTTGAAGTTCATCGTCTGTATGATGTCGTGTTCTCTCTGAACTTAGTCGCCGATAAACCCGACCGTTGAATGGTGGGCCTCGCTGGATCCTCGCCCATTATCTGGCGTCTGACATTAACGGTACGACATATAAAATTAATATGTCATGAGGCACTGACACATGGAAATGTCATTAAGTTTTATGAATTATTGCCTTGCACGAACACGCACTCCGTGTCATGTTAGCTCTTGGTGGGCGCCAGAGGTTTTTAGATGTTCTGCCATTTACGTATGAGGGGCCATTCATAAATTACGTCACGCACCTAGGGGGGGGGCACACTTTTGTGACAATGCGTGACGAGGGGGAGGGGGGTTGAAGAAATGTGACGTCACATCAAAAGGCTAACTTTAAATAAAACTTCCACTGAAATATTTGGTCGCTTACAATTTATTTAATGACTTTTTTTAAAAATAAAATTTAATTTTTTATTTTTAAAATCAGTGCTTCTCAATGTGCCAGTCGGTAGGCCATCAGACGCTGGTTGGCGTAAGCTATCAAGACACGAAAATTAAATCTAATTATAATCCTTAGATAACGTATGAAATTGCGTCGTTTGATGTTGACATCAAAGCATGTGTGATGAAACCGCAGCTCCGTTTGGTTCTCTCACGGCAGGAGTCGGCGAACATTTTTGGCCGTTACCCCAAAATATACAAGTTTATGTGTGCGTTACCCCACCTTCCACAGCCCCCAGACTCTAGGTCCTGCTCACATGACTCGGGGATTTGGGGGAGCGTCGTTAACGAAAATGCTACTGGTGAGTTTTACAAGCATGACAAGTGCCTAAAAATGATCTGAATATGATTATGTGTAGGTATTTTAAATCAAATCAACACGGAATATCCTTTTTCTTTAAAAAAAAAGGGGGGGGGGCGGGTTGTGGATCTATTGATAGAATTATAAACGTTTTTGATATATAATTGTTCGAATTGTTTTTGGTCAAACGCCCTGGCCATTCTAAATATAATGATAAATGAGCCATATAATGATAAATGAGCCCATTTAAAATTAGTCAAGTATTCTTTAACTTTATTGAATGTATCAAATTCTTGACATCGCAATTCGAGAGGAGCACAAAACAACTTTTCTTCCTAGCTCAGTTTTTAAGGCATTAATTTTAGATATCACAGAAGGATACTTCATACAGTAAAGTCATGTGGATTAAGATTATTGTCACTCGTATCAATATAAATGAAAGTAGGGTGGATTTAGGTGTATTCGTATAGTATGTAGGTAAGAAATCTACATAGTTGTCAAATTTTTAAAAAAATGCATTTTCTAGAAGGAACCGGTTCAATAATGGTCATATGTTCCAAGCGTACATGTACACATGACGTATTTTAATATATATTGTGGATTGTGGTGGATTTTATGTCCCAAATGAGCCTGCATTACTCCCAAGAATTCCCTTTTGACCCCAGATGATGTTATTTACCTTTGTTCGCCGACCTCTTTCTTACGGGATGCCCGTCAGTCAATTGAGGGATTTTAAAAAAAATACATTTTAAAAATATTATTTTTAATTAATTTTTTTTCTAAACAAAGAAGTTAACCGTGATGATTAATAGTCAATGTTTAATTTGTATGTATTAAAATAAAATATAATATAAGGATGTTAACACAGTTCGTTTTCTGAAGGCCGGTTAAAAGTTTTTTAAAAATGCTTCACGTGGGTTACGATATTACAATGTAGATGTAGACCTTCACTAAATAAATTATAAATACTTAAATGACAATAAAAGTGATTTGAAACATACTTATTTTCAAGTAAAAAATACGTTTTTTAATGGGGGGGGGGCAAAGCTTTGTGACGAGGGGGGGAGGGGGTAAAAAATCGGCCAAAATCGCGTGACGTCATTTATGGACGGCCCCTGTCTACTTAATACAGGAAAAGTATCGTTTCCTTTCTTTTACAGCCAGTTTTAAAAATCACTGTCGCTAACGTTTTGACTTTCCTCCGCAGTCATGTTTTTATATATGTTTTTGTAGACATCTTTAATCTCTTAATTATTAAAAAAAAATAATTGTGTTATGGTGTCAAGAAAGAAAACACTACAATTAATTTAACTCCTTTCTTTTTGTAAACTTGCTTACAATGCATTAATTCAACGAGTCGCACCTCCTTTGGATAATATACAAAATATAACCCCCTTTCCTGTCCATGGGGCATAATAAGTAGCGTTCACAAGTTTTATTTAGCCACCACTAAGGGGCCGTTCATAAAGTACGTCACGCTATTTGTGACCATTTTTAACTCCCCCCTGTCACAAATCTCGGACCCCCACCCCTAAAGTACGTCCCACTTTTGAACAAAAATATTTTTTTATTAACAAAATAATTAAAATTTAATATAAAACACCGTGACGCCACACATGGCCGGAACAATCACAAACTGTCACACTTTCTTACACGAAAATATAGTAAAACAATCAATTTCAATACGAGAAAAAATATTAAGTTAACAAGTTACAAGTATAGATATAAATATTTTAATAAATAGTATTGAATACTAAATAGAAAGTAGTAAAGTACACCCCCATAGCTCTTACAATTAAATGTGGAGATATCCGGATCCGGCAAATATTAGGGCCAAACTATCCGGATCCGGCAAATAGTAAAAACCATATCCGGCCACCCTCTAGTTAGGACCTAAATATATATATTTTTTTGGTAATCCCAATTGCTGTTATAAAGTGTAGATTTATGTTGAATCAGAACTTTTAAGTAAGAGGAATAAGATATGACCAATGACTCCGACTTGACGTGCTACAATGACTCGGACTTGACATGCTACAATGACTCGGACTTGACGTGCTACAATGACTCGGACATTACGTGTTTCAATGAATCGGACTAAACGTTGCTACCATATGAGATTTGTTTGAACTATAATTAATTTATAACTTTACAAATAAAAAATAAAAATTATTGTAGTTTTTTAAAAGCGAAAATTCTTTACAATTTCGCTCTAGACAATAAATCCAAGCCCTTTTACGACATGTGTTGTTGTCTAGGCCCACGTCTAATTCAATGACAGTTATATTCAACCTGACATGTCCAAAGTTTATGGTAATAACAACGAGATAATCAAATTCTCTCCATCACAATAACATTAATGATTCCGGAATTTAACGGTTTCTGTCGCACATATTTCTGTCCTACAAAATAGAAAATATATCGTTGCAATGGCATCTAAATAACTCAAGCATACATCATTCTAATGGTGTATTATAGATAATGAAATATCGCATCCGTAATGCGCCTTCTGGTGGATGCGCCCGGCATAGAAATGTGAACTTTAACTGTTAACAGTTGAAAGCTCACCTCAACTTGGTTTAGGGTACATGTGCAATACCAAGGCCACAGTGTCTCCCCCCCCCCTCTCTCTCTCTCTCTCTCTCTCTCTCTCTCTCTCTCTCTCTCTCTCTCTCTCTCTCTCTCTCTCCCCCTCTCTCTCTCTCCCTCTCTCTCTCTCCCTCTCTCTCTCTCTCTCCTCCTCTCTCCCTCTCTCTCTCTCTCTCCTCCTCTCTCCCTCTCTCCCCCCCTCTCTCTCTTGCTCTCTCTCACTCTCCCTCCCTCCCCACCTCATTGTTCTCCCTACGTTTCTCTCGTCTTAAAAACTTTTTCTGATATCTAATTGTGAGAAAGTCACATGAGCTCTATCTATCTATCTATCTATCTATCTATCTATCTATCTATCTATCTATCTATCTATCTATCTATCTATCTATCTATCTATCTATCTATCTATCTATCTATCTATCTATCTATCTATCTATCTATCTATCTATCTATCTATCTATCTATCTATCTATCTATCTGTCTCTCTGTCCGTCCGTCTGTCTGTCTGTCTATGCATCTATACATCTATCTATCTATCTCTATCTAAACATCTATCGATCTATACATCTATCTATCTATCTAATCTATCTATCCATCAAATGAAATCTAATCTATCTATTCTCTCTTTTACTTTTCACGGGGAATTCTAACCCATAATGAGGCGAAAGGATACAGTTTAGGAAACACTTGTACTTAGTATGAAGTCTTGACATCCAAAGTACTGATACACATATCTACTCCTTTAGTTTCCGGGCAGTTCAGGCGAATACATCACGTCTATTTAGTGCAGTTTCCCAAAGCATTCCTAGACCGCCCTAAGAAACTGTTAATAACTATAAACACTTCACTCGGCTTCAATAAAAAATGTCGTAGCTTCTTGTCTGGTGTATTATTTAATAGTATGTGTCTCGGCATTTTAAGACAGAAGAGAAAGTTGAAGGCAATTTGGATTATTTATTTCGTCAAAGCTGATTGTAACTTCTTGAATAATACATTCATCGTCTGTTTGCTGGGCATTTATTATTTTTCAGCTGAATTTGGTAAATGAAGAAAATTTGTTTCATGAATGCCAAAACTTCATTTGAGGTAATAAAAATACTTTCTAATGTTCATATTAATGCAATTAATTTTATTCTAATTTTAATTGTCTTGTAAAAGCTACAACAGTTACTTTGATTGCATAGAGCATTGACCATCAAAATGTTTTTTTGTTCATGAGGCTGGTAAGCTGCATGCCCCCAAACACGTTTTTCGGGTCGGTTCGAACATACATGTATAAAAAAATATTTTAAATAACACTTTCATCTAACTTAAGTTATTAGTTTTTTAATGGAAAGATCAGCCAATCGTTGGCTCAACATTCAACGTTCGGTACCGTAGTTATCACATCCGCATATACGGCGACCTGTGGTGGACCAGATCTGGCCCGATGGAAATTGTTATAAGGACCGCTGCTATCAAGTTTGGAACAACCGATCTTTAAATGTTCTCTGTATTTCAAGCTAGTCAAGTATCATGCTAGTGGTATTGAGTATCCGATGGTGTTGTGTGGAGCTTATGCCGAGTAGAATTTTTCTCCACATATCGCTGTCAGAACTCTCTAAATGTTTCTCTTACTCATTCCCATCATCCCAAACTCCTAATTAAGACTCTGTCACTGTTCCCCAACCTTTTCAACCTGTCCCTAGCCGAGCACCTGAATCTGTTCGGATGTCGTAAACTAAACGGGAGACGTATATTCCGAGACTCCTACTTGAAGGCCTTGACCGTATTCTTATATTTAAAGACCCACGTACTGCACACAGACGTAATTGTGTGAGTTATTTAGAGATGGCTATATTTAAGGTAACATTTACCTTATTTAAGGAAGAAATCCCAAGTGTCGTGTCGAGGTTGAAGACAATGAAGAGAAATTGCAGCCCTGAACGGTAAACAGATTATAAACAATGATTATTTATAGCGCTAACTCTATTCTTCGTTAGGTTTTCACCTGGACATTTGGGTTGCTTGTAATATCCTTTTACTAAAAGGGTTTATGCCAGCTTAGGCATGACTTTGACACATGCGACGACAATCGACGTTACGTGTTGCTTTCTTGGTATGCGAATCCTGGTATGTAACCCCATACATACCACTGGACTTTACCTCATACCATGTTATTCATCCAATGTTTTGGGGGTTGATATTTATTATTTTTGAGCCTTGCATTAGAGACAATATTAAAACACCCCTTGACGTCAGGAGTTCACTTCTAAGAGATGATTATGGAAATGATATTTTTACATTTAATTAGGCATCAGAAACGGGAGCCCGACCTCCGAGGCTAAAAATAAACCCAGTTTTCTACCAATGTGACGTCGTTAAAGATCGTACCAACAATACATGTTCTCATAGCGTCCTCCTTTCACATTATGTACGTCCAATTATTAAAATAATTGATATATAAAATGTATGTGGAAGAAAATGCCTATTCACAGTTTTGTATCTATAATACAAAGGGTCTTTGATTCCATCTCTATCTTTAAATAGTGCATCCATTGTTCTCCGACAATGGACATAAGATATGTTTTACACATTCCGAAAATCCAACTTGATTTCAAAATAGCATCACGGTTGGTTTAAAAATGTAACAATTATAGTGGTTTGCGGTTTCAACCACCCCCTCCATCCCTGGGTTCGCATCGATAGACTTAACTATAGCAGCTTCAAAGTATTCATCTATTAAATGAATGGTTTTAAAAAGCATAACTTTCTAACAAGTATATACCATTCGTGGGCATTTCTTCAAAACCGACGTTAGGTGAAAATGTTTAAACAAATTATCTTTCCCGTTGTTTGTCTGCAACTTGAGTGCTTTGCTTAGTTTTTATGTCAATTCCCGTGTGTTTTTCTTAAAGTTATTTACTTGGATAATGAGGATGAGATAGTTTTAAAACGCATGTGACTCTTGTGGGCTCTATGAGATTTCGAGAAAAAAAAATTCGCCGTAATAGCTACTTAAGTTTTTTTACTTTGTAGGTTAGTGTCTGCAGTCGTCAGTGCTTATTTTGTAAACAAACTATTTATTTGGGATAATGTCGCCTTAAGAGAGCTGTTTGGCCCAACAATGAGCTGACTAAATCCATGTGCCTGGTCCATTGACCGGCTTGCTGTATGCTGTGAGGATTCCAATATCTGAGCACGTCAGTCCTCGCAGATGTTCACCGGAAACTAATTAGTTACTAGGGCATTTTTTCTACACCGTCAAAGTTTGTTTGGGGTCCGGTGGCGGGCGGATGTATGTTCGGCCGATCATAGACCAATGCTGACTGTGTGCCAAGGTGTGAGATATCGGGCGGGAACTGTTTGATCCTCCAATGTTCCCGTTCACCACGTGTGTCAGCATACTAAGACGTCGTGAGAAACCCACGGACTGGAAGCAGATTAACGGTAGCATGAGGTTTACCATGGCCCCATTCAGCACAGATAACAGTCACGTAAGTATTAGTTCACTCTACACCTCCTATCTTTGTGTCAAAGGTGTTTTCAAAAATGGTGTTGTTTTAGAACATGGTTCAACAATTAATGTTTTACCAAACATTTTGTAACGTCACCGTATTTGTTATAGAACCCCCCCCCCATGTGAAAAATAGTCATAGGTCACGCATACTGGTTTAGCTACTTCGTTGGGTTTTTTTTTCAAAGTGTGCGGTCAAGCCTAATGCCTTTATATTATTTTTAGCAGTTCAGGCGTCAAAAAATAATAATTTTAATTGTCGAAAAAAACATAGGATTTTGACGAGAGAGAGAAAGGGTAGGGAAGGAGAGAGAAAGTCAACGCTCTTCTGATTTAAATCATCTGTGAAGTGTTTAGTTGGCTTTGGTTATTCGTAACTAAGATTTATCGGTCCACATGCATGTATATCATTATCCCACATTCTCCCATTCAGCCTGACATTTCGCTAAAAATTGAATTTTTTATTTCCAATCTGCAGCCTCCGGTTAATTTTCATAAATTTTGTGCATGCTTTTTTTTTAATGTGTACATGAATATCCACTAAAAATCTTAGTGGCGCTATTTTGGAAATGACACCATGTAGCCTCTTTGTCGTGTTCCCAATGTCTCCAGCACACGTTTGTTATTCAAAATGGCTCACTTCATGAGGACTGAATTCCTTTCTACCGCCATCTCCCCCCCCCCAAATTATAATCGTGATCGCCTCATGTGGAGCTGTAAACGTTATAGATCTCCACGTTCTGCTATGAGTGACGTTCTACCAATATCTTACTCTCTAAACTATTTATCAGAACGTCGCAAGTGTAAATACTTTATCTGGGTTGAATATTAAGAAACATCTCTCGAGGTCATACAGCGATGCGATCATTTTTCACCCTTAAGGACGCACACCATCTTGCCTTGCTTAAATCTCCTTGGACAGTTCCCCCATCATCCCATCTGTGGCATCCGACCACCCTCATGCAGGGATCTCTGTTGGTTGCGTGGACTGTCCAAGCCTATTTTACTGGTACTCATCAGCTCTACGTTTTCGGTGTCTTTGATCTTTAAGAACATGTCAGTGTCATTGATTGCGGACTGCCATCAGAAGATCGGCTCAAGCACGCTGGCAGAACTGACAAGCTGGGAATGAAATACTACTACCTCATGCTGTTGTCGGTGAAAATCGTATGCCTCTATTGGGCTGTGTGTGGGTGGAAGGTTGGTCTTGTGGGAAAAAATAGATGTAAAAACAAAGATTTTGACTATAAATCCCTTATACATGAGACATAACTAAAAGTAGTGATTATGTTTAAACGCGACACTTACAGACTGAAGCATAATTATCTCCCCTGGTTTTAAAACCTGGCGCAGGGACGGTAGGGGTGTGAACATCGACGGTCGGCGTCAACGCGTGGACTGAACTGTCACGTGAAAGAATTATAAACAAATGTTAGGATAGTCCGATCGCTTAAACTTACAAAGCAAGTTAATATAAGGGATTTAAAAAGTGTCTAATGGGCCGGCCTGACTCACGTTTTTATTGGCAGAGATCTCTGCCGTGCTGGTCATTTTCATGGTGAAATAATTGCTGTGAGGTCAGTCCAGAAATGTACTCGAGTGGTCATGTGGATTGTAGTGGAATACAGGAGAGAAACTAGTGTGGCTTATACAACTTACAGCTACCGAGAATTGCATTAGCATTAAAGACATAGCCACATAATAAAATGCTATTTACAAATAGATGTATATACCAAAACAAAACTTCAGCTGTTACGATTTCGACAAATATTTTTTTATAAGAATTATCATCTATCTTGAACTCCCTTCGGTATGAAGGCCTAACCACGCTGTTCGTGTGATAATAACATCATGAAGTACGTCTCGTCCAGTTATGTTAAAAAATACAGCTTCTCTCCGTCAGGATAATCAAGTTAATGGATAAAGGATTTCATGGTCATTTAGCTAAAATCAGTTCCTCGACTCTTCCTCATTCCTTTTTTCTTTTTTTTATCTTTTATTTCAATCACTCTAAAAATGGCCGATGTCTCTCACTACTTTTTACCAATTCATTTTTAAAATGTGTTATATAGTTTTTGTACATTTCCTCTTCTTCTCAAGCTGGTTACTCTTCACAGTTTTCCCTGTTGATGTTGCCCATTGGAGACGTTATGCACATACATTTACTTGACCTTGCCTGTCAAGCGCCAAAGTGACGGCTCCAGCATCTGACAACGCTTCTGTATCCAAAGCTCTTTTTTGAAGCCACGTCATGACAACATGTCCTTAGAGACCCGAGACTCTAAGAAGTGGGGCTTACATCTTAGTGTTCAGTACCAGAAATAGTGCTCGTATCGACCCCCTGGGTTTGATGGAGTGAGAAAGTGATAAAATAAGTCTGAGCTGTTGGTTTTCGGGCTAGAACGACGTTCCGAGAAGATTTCCAGACGCTGGTAATCAATGACTGATACATGATTTGTCAAAGACATGGGTCTCCAAATCATATTTTATCTTATGACACAAAGAGCTCAACATTAGAAAATGCATCCATTCATTTTTTTAAAACGAAGAACTGTGTCAGTTGGATCAGTGTTAAGAGTAAATAATTATTGTATTTGATTAAGTGAAGTGTATAATTTTGTACAACATACCTGAAATATATTTGTATTTTTTTAAAATTGTTTTTTTTTACAAGTTTCAACTTATTGTTTATACATAATATTTAAATATTTGAAATAAAATTTCGCCGATGAAAAAAGTTGTCAATGACGCTTTAGCAACATTACATATATATTGGCTCCGCGGAGTGTTTTGTCTCGCTTTACGAAGAACGTTCCTGAAGTTCTTGTGTCGTCACTGTAGTAATAGTATATAATTAAAGATCATGTGTCGATATGGGTAGCAGGTATCAAAGAACGTCTGTTGTCATTAGCAGAAAGTATTTTAAGTTTCACGTGGCGTCCGGCATTTTCAATAGATTTTATTTATTTCCTAACAGACATACCGTAACAAGATTTTGAAGTATTTGACAATTTCGTCAAACCTGGCAGTCATGGCTAACAAGCCTGTATCGATAGTCAGAAATGACATGGGACTAATATAATAAACACTCAACGGGCGTGGTTCGACAGTCCTGCCACTAGCGTAATGTTGACATCGGCTATCACCACTCAATTCTCATGTTCCAGCCAACATGCCACGAGCTACCCGGCTCGGTAGCGGGGCCTCATTGATTGGAGAAGCCAGCGTTTATTTTTCGGTCGGAGACCGTAGCATTCAATCGCTGATCGAACGGGGAGAAGAAATTAACGCCTTTATATTTTGGTGTCAGATCAGACTTGGCACCGCTTACATGTATGCGTCCACTGGAGTGGAAACAGCTCCATTGAAATATCAGTTCTTCTTTTGCTTCACTTGGAGCCCGGCAAGGAAATAGCTCGAGTAGCGAGATCAGCTTGAGACCATTCAGAGGAGAGCGTTGAATTGATACAGGGACATGAAAGCTTACTCCGTTGTTTGAACTGCTCGCGTACTACGCAAGGCTCGACGCGAAGGTCAAAAGGTCAGGTTTGGACTAGTGAAGTGGACATTCAGTATTAGATCGCCCACCGCCTAGCTCTCGTTCTGTGGCGATTTCGACGTCAGGGCTGGCTTTATTTGGGGGCCCCTCTTCATTTTGTTGACAATATATCTGGGGGCCTCACTAATACTACTAATAGACACTTGACCCTGGCTGGGTTGTTGGGCCTTTCGACGGACTAACGTCAGCTTTGGTTAGGGTACTAAAAGAAATTTGAAGGACGAAATAGTTGCCAAGTTTGCGGAAACATTTGTCGCTGCTTTTTTTAAGGGAACATTTTTTCGTTGACATTCCCATTTTTGTGCATTGGATTTTAGTTGGAAATTTCCAGTATTGTAAATAAAAAATACGTGGAACCGATAAAAATTTATTTCAGTAGTAGAGGTTTAAAAAGTTTTTGTTAGCTTTTCCCCCAAGAAAAGTAGATATTGTTTACAATATAACATATATAAAACAATTTGAGTTGACATTTATCATTTCATTTAAAATATTTTGTTGTGGTCTGTGCCATGATCGTAGAAGGTGAGTGTGTGTAGTTGTATTTTTATTAGCTATTTGTGTGTCTCAGTATCTTGAGTCCTACGCTTTATTTAATTATTTTATTATTTACAAAAAATGTGTAGCTTCGTGTTCATCAATACATAATACCTGTAAGAACTGTGCAATCAGTCTTTAAAAATTGCCTAATTTATGTTTTGAAATCTCTTCAGCTGTAGTGAACATTTCAAGATTGCTCTGCTACACAACTTATTGATTTTAGAGTATAATCACTTACGTCAAATTTTCTGATGTTGTGTAAACTTGTAGCCTCGTTTAGTAACCAATAGTTTTAAAAAAATTAATTACATGTGGTCACTGTTTTGTTATGAACTTTAATTTTTGAGTTACATTACAAGATAGGTTGCTGTGTTGATCCTTTTTACTTGTTATAAAGATTTGGTGTTGTGCGCGTAGGAATGATATATGTGTAGGAATTAAAATGTCTGGTGACCTCAGGGATACCAAAATTAGACAGAAACAGTTTTTAATTACTGAAATATAATGGCAAATTGTTGCCGAACACTTCACCTCTCCTCCAACAGTAAAGCAAAAGGCCTAGCTACCTTAGTTTTATCCCGCTATCATTCATTAAATCTTTTTTATTGATATTATCATTTCACGACGTGAAATTCACGTTAAAACTATGCAGTTCAGCGAAATATTATAGACTCATAATAAAATTCCCGGGGCATACCTTTAAGTTATGAGTTTACAAAATCTAATTCTTAAGCGGGTTGCCAATATAATGTTCTTCTTCGATTCAAAAATTTTGCGATAGGGTTAAATTATGACCTAAACTCAACAAGACCTAAATTACGTTTTTAAAATGGCAGGGTAAAAAACGATTTTATATTGAAACGTTAAATTGTGTTCCTAAACCCGTGCAAAAGGTGTGAGTGTTTAATGAAACGCGTGTTAAATTTTTTTTAAAGTTGTGTTTAAATGAAACGTGTGTTTAATTCAACAAAAGTTGTGAGTGTTTCAATGAAACATTTGCTTTTCTCAGCAGAAGATACAATTGTTTGTAAAAGACTCACTGTTTTTCTGAGCATGTAGATAATTTGTTTTTTTTTGTTTTTTTTTAAAGATGTTTTCTTGCCACCACGGGAAAAGATTGTTTTTATGTAGCATTTGCTTACCTCATACAGAACAAAAAAATCAACCCTGGAATTGACGTCAACTAGCACGGGAGAGTGGGGGGATATCAAACGTTTCAGACATTTGAGAGATCAAGTGCTTAAGAAAAACGTTAATACCTCTTTTCATCCTAGCTTTAACGTCAACGTTTGTGTGGCGAAATATCGAGTTGAAGTTATACCCTGGAAATACCTTTAAAAATATTTATCATTCATGTTTTACATCACATACGTTACACTTGGTTGGTGTCGACTATTAATACTATTATACACAGACACTTATAATAGTAGAAACTTTTATAGTGGAACGTATTAAAAGTTTAATGTTTGTGTACCCCTTTCAGGTGGGGATTTTTTTTCCACTTTACAGTCTTATCTCTCCTGCTTGACTGACAAATAATCAGATACTGAAATCCGTCGGGAGGGCTGTGATTGTCGTCCGCACACTATACCCACCTGATTTCCTGGGCCTCACTGCCATCCTTCAGCACAAAACATTAGGGCTGCGATGTTAATTATCAGTTTGTGAGTGGTGGGGAAGAGATTGGTTTTAAGTATGTGTAAGTTGGGGGTGGTTTTAAGCTTGTGTAAATGGGGGGGGGTCGGTTAAGCGTGTGCGTGGGGGGAGAGGTTGGTTGAAAGCGTGTGTAGGTTGTGGGAGATGGTTGTGTGCGTATGTTGTGGGAGGTTAGTTGTGTGCGTATGTTGTGGGAGGTTGGTTGTGTTGTGTGAGGTTGGTTGTGTGCGTATGTTGTGGGAGGTTAGTTGTGTGTGTATGTTATGGGAGGTTAGTTGTGTGCGTATGTTGTTGGAGGTTGTTTGTGTGCGTATGTTGTGGGAGTTTGGTTGTGTGCGTATGTTGTGGAGGGTTGGTTGTGTGCGTATGTTGTGGGAGGCTGGTTGTGTGCGTATGTTGTGGAAGGTTGGTTGTGTGCGTACGTTGTGTGAGGTTGGTTGTATGCTGTGGGAGGTTGGTTGTGTGTTGTGGGAGGTTGGTTGTGTGTTGTGGGAGGTTGGTTGTGTGCGTATGTTGTGGGAGGTTGGTTGTATGCGTAGGTTGTGGGAGGTTGGTTGTATGCGTAGGTTGTGGGAGGTTGGTTGTGTGCGTATGTTGTGGGAGGTTAGTTGTGTGCGTATGTTGAGGGAGGTTGGTTGTGTGCGTATGCTGTGGGAGGTTGGTTGTGTGCGTATGTTGTGGGAGGTTGGTTGTGTGCGTATGTTGTGGAAGGTTGGTTGTGTGCGTATGTTGTGGGAGGTTGGTTGTGTGCGTATGTTGTGGAAGGTTGGTTGTGTGCGTAGATTGTGAAAGGGGTCGGTTTTTAGGCTGTACTTGGTAGGTGGGTGAGGTTGGTAGCAAGCGTGTGTGGTGAGGGTCGTTAAGAGTTTTTATTCTATGTCTTTCGTCTTTTTGTTTATTTACTCGTCCATATTGGAAAAGTAATTGTATTCCAACTTTTACGTCTTTTTAAATATCCAAATATTGAACTAAAATTGGGTTTCCCACAGTAAATAAATAGAAGTAAAAAAAAAGATTTTTTGAAAACCACGTTTTTATAAGCGGACTAAAAAGAAGAAAATAATTTAAAACTTATGAGTTCAAGTACTTATTTAATATGACTAAAAACGTGGGGCGGGCGCTTATGAGGTATAACATATGCAGTTCATTCATTCTCTCCCTTATATATATAGATCTCTCTTTTGCCTTCTAAATTATAAATCTTTAATTTTTATACCAAACACCCGCCCCACGTTTTTAGTCATATTAAATTTAATTACTTGAACTTATAAGTTTTAAATTATTTTCTTCTTTTTAGCCCGCTTAAAAAAGCGTGTTTTTTTTAAAATCTTTTTTTTACTTCTACTTCTATTTATTTTTATTCTTTTTAGTCTAAGTGTATGCTATGGTGAGTTTTGAAGTATTGATTATGTTCAAATATACGCATTGCCCAACAAACATTTACAGACTGGAAATGACTGATCTCCCCTTGATGTTAAACATGGTTGATGTGGTCGGGGTTGGTGTGAACTCGGTACGTGAATGTAATGAGCAGATGGATAATACATATGCTTATCTATATCTCTATACATATAAGACGCATTTGTTGTCTGTCTGTCTGTCTGTTCCCTAATAACTCAAGATCCAGACAACCAAATAACGTGAAATTTGGTAGACGTACACAAAATTATACCGGAAAGGTTATTAAACAGGTTTCGTTCCATATATATAAGATACTGGGGGCCGGGGGCCCAAATTGTAGTTTTTCCTTATATGAGCTATATAAAATAAAAATTATTGAAAATTAAGACGTAAAATAATGACGCAAAATAATAAACATTTTGGTGTCGAGATTAACAAGAAGGCGACTTTCGCCATAAAATAATTGTTTTGTTTTTGTTACTTTTGTTGTTGTAGTTGTTGTTTTGTAGTTGCTGTTGTAGTTGTTGATTTGTTGTTTTGTTGTTGTTGCAGTTGTTGTTTTTGTTGTTGTTGCTGTTGTTTTTGCTGTTGTTGTTTTTGTGTTGTTTTTGTTGTTGTTGTTGTCCACACCCCTTGCCCTGCGACGACAATGTCCTTCATGTTGTTGTTGCTTTGTTGTTGTTGCTGTTGTTGTCATAGTTGTTGTTTTCTTGTTGTTGCTTTGTTGTTGTTGTTGTTGTTTTGTTTTTGTAGTTTTTTTGTTGTTTTTGTTGCTGTTGTTGTTAAACCCGGCAAAAGCCGGGTACTTGCCCTTAGTATATCTCTATACATATAAGACGCATTTGTTGTCTGTCTGTCTGTCTGTTCCCTAATAACTCAAGATCCAGACAACCAAATAACGTGAAATTTGGTACACGTACACAAAATTATACCGGAAAGGTTATTAAACAGGTTTCGTTCCATATATATAAGATACTGGGGGCCGGGGGCCCAAAATGTAGTTTTTCCCTATATGAGCTATATAAAATAAAAATTATTGAAAATTAAGACGTAAAATAATAAACATTTTGGTGTCGAGATTAACAAGATGGCTTTTATTGCCATAAAATAATGTGATGTGACGTCATAGTTTGAGTTCATATTAATTTGTAAATAGGAAACAAAGTAAAAAGATCAGTAGTTATTTTAATGTAATGTTTTAATGTTAATATCCCGCTGTGTGTGTGTGTGTGTTTAAGTATGTGTGTGAATCAGTGAGTGTGTGGATTTTTGTTGTGAACTAAATTTTATGAAACGGTTTAATTTTATGTTTATTAATGTTGCGCCTCTAGCAAGATTACGTATATATTTTTTTTAATGTGTTTGCAAATTACATCTTTTTTACTTTACACTGTGTCTTTTATGTATTTTATAGATGTATGCTATCCAGTCGTTCGATCAAGCTTTCTCCTTTTATTGGTGAGGGTAGGAGTCAGTAATATCGTCCATCCCTGGGTGGCATAAACACTACAGCTTAGCAACTGTGTTTACACTTTTCGCATAACTTAAACTAAACCAGCAGGGTAAATCTTAAGCTCAAACCTTGCGTTTCGAAATGTTTCTTTAAAACAAATAAACCCCATACACACCTGAAATAAACATTAATCTCTATATATTAAATGGGAAAGGTTCTTAAACAGGTTTCGTTTCATATATATAAGATACTGGGAGCCGGGGGCCAGAAATGTAGTTTTTTCTTTATATGACCTAAATAAAAGTTAAAACATTCTCCTATTTCCCGTGTAGGTAGAAGCATGAAACTTTCGGTGGTTGTTAAGTAACATTCGGCGATGGTAACAGGTAAAAAAAATTATATAAATTATCATTTACTGGGGGCCGGGGGCCGAAATGTAGTTTTTTTCTTATATTTAAAACTGACTCAATACAAATTCTCTAACTTCTCGTGCAGGTAGAAGCATGAAACTTTGGGAACTTGCTCAATACACTATTATGACGATAATTGGGGAAAAAGAATGTAAACATTTCCACTCATGGGTGGCCGGGGGCCCCAAAACCTTTTTTTCCTTATATGGGCTATATAAAACTGAATCAACACCAATTCCTCATATTCCCGTGAAGGTAAAAGCATGAAAATTTGGAAAGTCGTTGAGTACCCTCCCGCAATGGTAACAGTCGAAAAAAATATATAATTATCACTAACGGGGGGGGGGAGTGGGTGGGCGGGGGCCCCGAACCCAACGAAGTTTTTTTTCTTTCTAAAACGAGCTATAAAAATCAGGCTCATCATTAAATCTCCAATTTCCTGTGTAGGTAGAAGCATGAAACTTTGGGAAGTTGTTATGTACCCTCCCAAAATGGTAACTGGCGAAACATTAATAAAATTTATCACTCACTGGGTGGTCAGAGGCCTGAATGTAGTTTTTTTTCTTCATATTTCAAACTGACTCATCAATAATTCTCCAACTTACCGTGTAAGTAGAAGAATGAAAATTTGGGAAGTTTTTGAGTACCCTCGCGCGATGGTAACATGCGAAAAATATTATAAAATTATCACTCACTAGGGGGTCTTTGGCCCAAATGTAGTTTTTTTTCTTATATGAGCTATATAAAACACTCATCATTAAATATCCAATTTCCCGTGTACGTAGGAGCATGAAACTTTGGGAAGTTGTTGAATACTCTCCCGCAATGTTAACATACGAAAAAAAAATTATCAGCTCGATAGGATGCAAATAAACAGTTTTGTACGCTTCTACAGAAAACCTTATCTTAAACCCGGGATAAGCCGGGTACTTGCCCCTAGTATATAGATAAACTAAAAGGTTCAATAATTTAATAACGGTACATTCGATCGATATGAAATTTTGATACAATGCATTGTCATCTAAGATCTATCTGTGGTAAAATTTTGAGATCTCTAGGACCATCAGAAGTGGTTTAATTTTACGTTGGCAGATTAAAAAATTGTTGACAAACATGAACGAAAGTGAGTTAATAAAAACGTGGTAAAATTCACACTAGTTGTACCAGTCAACCACTGTATGTAAATGCCATGCATCCAGCGGTGTGTTAATGTATACAATTCTTGTTGTTATATCAAATATAAAAACATTTATTGTTGTTTTCTTCACAGAGACGTGGGGCTGTCTCGTTTCCAAGCAATGACACCAATGCCATCTACATAAGAATGCTGGGTAAGACAAGTCGAATGTTTGTTTCTCTGTGCTTTTTAAATAATTTATGTATGTATCAGATTCAGAATGGCTGATCTTGAGTTCCTGATTTAAACCGAAACCTAACCGAAATTTTATTTTAAAAAACGACTTTCAATAAAAACTGAGACCAACTTCACACACTGAAGCTTAAAGGTGTATACCCCGACACAATGTTTAAAGATTATGTAATCAGACAATGATTCAATACAAAACCTCACCCTTTCAGCAATTTTATAATAATTTGGTAAGTAATCCGGAAAGAAACGTTGCGAAATCGGAATTACACCGGCAATACGAGTGTTTTAATGTCAGAGGGTCTTGCTTTTATTTTAAAATTTTTGTCAGTAAATAGCGAAACAGTATTTTCTTTAGATATTCTTTTCACAAACTGTTTACCTTTGCCCATGACAAAATTGATAAGCTGAGGTTTCCCAAATTGTATTCAAACATTTGAATTATAGTAACAGTACAGTTCCCTTATGTGGGCAACCCTTTTTTCAAATGTTTATTTCACAACACACCAAAACTCTACTACACACTAATATTCTGAGATAAACCGATAGGAAGATGACAATAATCGCCTGTTTCAGTCAGACCCAGGTCCAAACAAAATATTAAGGCTGTTACATTAGTTTCGATTAATTATATATCAGGTTCCATCTTACTTTACGGGTAAAATGACCTGTGTACATCGATTTTGTCTCCGCTATAACATAATCCCGCGATCCGTCTAGGGACGTCCTCAATATAATGTGGTGTGACGACACGCGGATTCAAAACCACAGAAATTGTTTCAAATGGGTATAGTTTATTTTTAGTTTTATGTATTTCATAAAAGATGGACAAATGTGAAGACCAGTGTCTGCTGATGTGTCCATGCGCTCCCCCCCCCCAACGACCGCAACGGTCACGGGACTTATGATGATGATGATGACTTCATGATTGTAATTATTGGTCGTGAAACGTTGCAGAGTTTAGTAGTTAATAGTCCGTTAAGCTATTTTAAGGGGACGTTTTATCAAATATTAGATGGTATGTAATATACATGTACGTCGTGAAATTTCGAGTCGTCGATGAGAAGATGGGTCGCTTGATGAAGTGATGGTCCTTAAAAACAGCAAACATTTTGCAAACGCATGGCGTGTATATATTCATAGTTTTTGTGTGCTTTTTTCCAACTCAGTTAACAGAAATCTACTCATACAGTTATTGTATGTTCTTACATAGCTGAAGGCTGAAAAAAAGAGAAACGAGATTTGCTTACGAACAGCGGCGTAGCGTGGGTATGTGCCGCCCGGGGCAGAACCCAAATTTGCCGCCCCCCCCCTCAAAACAAATGTTAATACTAGAATAAATAGAAGTAAAATAAAAAAGATTTTTAAAAACCACGTTTTTATAAGCGGACTTAAAAGAAGAAAATAAGTTAAAACTTATTCGTTCAAGTACTTCGATTTCATATGACTAAAAACGTGGGGCGGGCGCTTATGAGGTTTAACATATGCGGTTTACTCATTCTCTCACTTATAGATCTCTCTTTTGCCTTCTAAATTAGAAATCTTTAATTTTTATACCAAACACCCGCCCCACATTTTTAGTCATATTAAATCGAAGTACTTGAACTTATAAGTTTTAAATTATTTTCTTCTTTTTAGTCCGCTTATAAAAACGTGGTTTTTAAAAATCTTTTTTTACTTCTATTTATTTTATTATTTATAGTCCACTTATAACAACCTGGTTTTTAAAAATATTTTTTTACCTCTATTTTTGTTTACCAAACACCCCACAAGCGCCCGCCCATCGTTTTAAAAACATTGTGATGTGGTCACGGGGTGAACTCACGGATGTCAACAAAAGCAGACGTTTCAGATGCTTAAATATAGACTATAGATAAACTAAAAATTTCAATAATTTAATAACGGTACATTCGATCGATCTGAAATTTTGATACAATGCATTGTCATCCAAGATCTATCTGTGGTAAAATTTTCAGATCTCTAGGACCATCAGAAGTGGTTCAATTTTACGTTGGCAGATTTGAAAAAATCTTGGACAAACCAACAAACAGGAACGAAAGCGAGTTAATAAAAACGTGGTAATAAAAAGACACGTAAAACAACGTTTTTGACTATAAATCCCTTATATATGAGACAGAACTAAAAGTATTGATTATGTTCCAACGCGACAAACATTTACAGACTGACACCGAGTGATGTCCCCTGTCTTTAATAACGGGGGATGGGACGTGAGGGGGTGTCGGCACGACGGTCGACGTCAACGCGTCAACTCAAACTCTCACGTGGAAAAAAACAATAACAAACCGTGAATTTGAATTACATACGTTATTTAAGGATAAACTAAAAATGCATTAATTTAATTACGGTG
Source organism: Ampullaceana balthica (assembly GCA_944989445.1). Classification (NCBI taxonomy): domain Eukaryota; kingdom Metazoa; phylum Mollusca; class Gastropoda; family Lymnaeidae; genus Ampullaceana; species Ampullaceana balthica. The sequence continues at coordinate 368,611 of CALYLW010000296.1, read as the reverse complement.
CGTATGATCGATCTGAAATTTTGATACGATGCATTGTTAGGGGAGACGGGTCCATGTGCCAAATTTCAGCTTTCACGGGAAATGGGTCATTTTTTACTTTTGTTTTTTCCACCCGACCGACGTACGAAGAGATGACGACAAGATTTTGAAGTTAATATAAGGGATTTAAAAAAAGATAGCTTTTAGAAAGTAATAATGAGGACACTATACATTTTATGTTAGAAATAAGAAGAAAAGCTTTCATTTCTTGAATAAAATTGAAGTTTTCTGTCTTTCCCCACGGCACAACCTTTCATGTATCAAAGTTGTCAGCCTTGCCATACTCAATAGCCAAAAAAGCTATATATTGATCAGCGGCGTAGCGTGGATATGTGACGCCCGGGGCAGAAACCAAATTTGCCGCAAAAAAAAAGTTAACGCTATAAAGTAAAGAAAAATAATAATTAGAAAGTAATGAAAAGAACACTATATATTTTAATGTTAAAAAGAAAGGCTTCTTTAATTTCTTTAATGAAATTAAAGTTTTATGATTTTCATCATGGCTCAATCTTTCATGCATCAATGTTTTCAGCCATGGCATGCTCAAAAGCCTAAATAGCAATAGATTAGACAATTTTGGTGTATACGTAATTGATCGTCATTAATTTTTCATTAAAATAAATTTAGAGAAGCCTTTTTTACACATTGCATTACTTAAGACAGTTTTAAGCAATGTTCGAATTAATTATATTATCTTAGGCAGGAAAACTTCGAGTCTTTATAAACTTAAATAAACCACATAGACTTGAATTCATGCTGGGGTTAAAATATTCCTTGCCTGACTATGTCATGTGGGATATTTTGAATGCTCTAATTTGAAGACAAAATTTACAAGTCCAGTAGATTAGCTGGTGTACGAAAATCATGTCTGTTTTCTAAATTCTATATAACTGCCAAAGCCTCACACGAATTTATACGCTAATCTCATCTTATGAAGAAACCAAAATTCTATTCTTCTTAACTGTTATTCTACATATTTGCTTCGATCACCCAAAATTTGCTCTCTTGTTCTTTGTTTGGAAGGTTCGATTAAAATGATGAGGCCTCTCCATAAAATGTTATCAAATGTCAAAACATCCCTTAAGTATTCCATTCCATTAGTTTCTGTGTGAGTAGCCACTGCTAAGAATTTTTGTTGTTGATTACTATACGTTTGTAAATAATTTCGTTTCTTTTTTTTTAAATATAATTTTGAAGAAAAAAAAAGATTTCATTGTGACTAGCAAAGTTCCTGCGTCTTTTCGTGTGTTGTGCTTTTTGACTGCATCTTTCAGTTCTATAGCTTACAAAAGTAACCTCAAAATGGCTCCATGTTATATTCACTATTTTGTATCCTGAAGTCTGAATGCCTTGCTTGTAGAAGCAATTAGGTATTTCCATCAGTGTATGGACTTGGAAAAGAATGCGTAACAACGCTCAAGTGTACTAAAATAGTTGGAGAATTCGTTTCAGTTGGAGTATCATCTTAAACAAATTAGGTTTAACTGTTTGAACGAGTTTGACATGAGATTTTATGTTTTTGCGCTTTGTTGAACTCTTGTATACTTTCCAGCCCTTAAGACGTATTAACACACGTTGGGCCTGTGCATTCCATTATTTTAAGATCATCATTTATTCAAAATCATTTCAGAAATGACGTAAGCAGATTCACTTTTGCTTGAATGAAATCTTTGAAAGATTCTACAGCGTCTACTTTTTTATTTTCAATCTTTACATTTTCACAAACTGGGACTTGTTTTGATCCTTATTTCAAATATATGAAGAGCTATCAAATACAATGGAACAATATTTGGTATCTTGTTATTGAAGAAAGATTACTTTTCGTGAACTGTATCTCCTAAAATTGCTATGAGCTCAGTTTGAATTTTAGATGACAAGTTTGTTTACCCCTTTTCCCCACTATGTTCTCTGAGTGCTCTAACGTACTTTGCAAGCTAATGCATTAGTTCCAGAATATTGCCTTTCTTTGCAACAGTATTGCCCTCTCTGTGACCTCAAAAAGTCACATTCAATTTCGCCAGGATTTAATAATGTCAAATATTCTAACAAGAACGTCTTGCCACTTTGTTTTCTCTTTTACAACAACTAATTGTCGGTCTTTATTAATAGTCTATTCTTTTTTATCCAATTTCTGATTCCTTCCATTTGCAAAAAAACGTTGGTAATGTTGAGTACTTATTGAGTACTTATCTTGGCTTTTCTTTTATTAAAATGTATTTTTACGTTTTAACAATTAGCTAATTAACAACAAGGAATTTGCCAAATTTTGTATTTATTTGTGCCAAGTTTAAATTCCACTATAGATAAGCAACAGTTTCCATTATTTTTGTTTATGCCACAAAACAAAAGACATTAAAATTAAAGCCATATAAATACGCCAACAATTTTTTCCAGTAGTTCACTTACCTTAAAATCAAACTTTAATCAATTATGTATACCATTATTGGCATATTGTCAGCCCCTATGTTTTCCAGCTAAGTAACATTAGTATCAGAAGACTTTAGATTTACAATGGAGTTTGAAGTTTTGGCATTAGAAGTTTTCTTGTATTTTATTAAAATTTATTTTCACGTTCTAACGTGAATTAGCTAATTAACATCGAAGAATTTGCCCCCCCCCCACCAAAATTTTACATCAGGGGCAAGTGTCAAATTTTAAGAATCAATGAATTTATCAGTGTCACTTTCTCATACTAATTTAGCCTCTGGCTTTTTTTTTATTACAGTAGTATTAGTATCAGAAGAATTTATATCCTGTAAAGGGTTTTGAAGTTTTGGCAGTTAAAAAGTTCACATGCTTTAAATATTGATTAATCTTGGCGTATTCATTATTTATTTTATATATTTTTTCATTAACTTAATTTTAGAGAAGCTACTACTCTACACCTTGCATTACTCAAGACAGTTGTAATCGATGGTCGAACAAATGATATTATTTTAGGCAGGGTAACTTGAGCCTAAATATCTTAAATAATTTTGAATAAATCAATTGGTCTTGAATTCATTAATTGTTTTTTTAACCCGTGAGGTAAAATGTTCTTTCTTTGACAACGTCAAATGACATATTTTGAATAATCTAATTTGAAAGCAAAATTTCAAATTTCAGTACATTAGCTGGTGTACGAAAATCATATCTGCCTTCCAAATTCTATATAAGTGCCAACATCTCCCGTGGATTTTTACACTAATCTCATCTTATAAAGAATATAGTTTTAATTTCATTTGATAATCAATTTTGTTCATTAGTTTTGTTTATGCCACTAAACAAAAGACATTAAAATCAAGATAATGATGCTTAAGAATTTAAGTACGCCGAAAAAAAATTCCAAGTAGTTTACTGACGTTAAAATCAAACTTGAATTAATTATAAATACCAACACATTAGTGTCCTGTTCGTACATTACTTCAGCCCCTATGTTTTTCAGCTCAATAACATTAGTATCAGAAGACTTTAGATTCATTATGGAGTTTGAAGTCTCGATACTGCAAACGTTCACGTATTTTAATTTAGTATCTTCATTTTGTATTTGTTGTTATTTTATTTTTATTTTTGTATCTTGGCTTTTTAAAATATTTTTATTAAACTTTATTTTCACTTTTCCCCCCTCAATATTAGAAGCTGACATTTACCCCCCCCCCACCCAAAAAAAAACAATGTGCCACTCAGAGCATTCGATTGGGTTATGTTTCAAATAGATAGGGTACAGTAATTTTTGCTTTTACAAAATTAGCGGCTGTCAAATTTAAAGAATCAACTAAGTTACCACCTCATCAGTGTCACGTTCTCATACTGCTTAAGCCTGGTTTTTTCAGTACAGTAGCATTTTTATCAGAAGAATGTATAGCCAATAAGGAGTTTTAAGTTTTGGCAGAAGAAACGTTCACATACTTTAGGATAGTTTCTATATTTATTTTATTTATTTCATATTTTGCTTTTCTTTTATTTCGATAAAAAGCTCCACTTTCTTGTAAAAATTTCCTTGTTAGAAACTAATTAACGACTAGGAATTTGCCGCCCCTAGCCACGTGCCGCCCGGGGCTTTTGCCCCCCCCCTTGCCTCCCCTCGCTACGCCACTGTTTACAAAGCTTTGATTTCACTGAGCCTTGACGCTTTTACATATTTCATTCTGAAAATAAAATGGTTCGATAAGGTCGAAAACTCCAAGCTGTGGGTGAGGTGTGGAGAAAGAACAGTAGAACAACAAATCATGGAAAGAAAGTGGAGATGGATTGGACACACCCTCAGGTAAGATAACAGCAGGGCTAGGCAGGCCTTAGATTGGAACCCCCAGGGCAAACAACGAGGAAGACCCAAGCGTACATGGAGACGGAGCATGTTGGACGAGGCTGGAAGGACTGGGAAGAGCTGGGAAGAATTGAAGCGACGGGCAAGGGACCGTGTAGAGTGGTGAGCCTTGACAGAGGCCCTATGTTCCACAAGGAACTCAGAGGACAAATGAGGATGATACAAGGCGCCTGCATCACTGTACGCGCAGTGTGCATATGTCACGGCCAAACCCCGAAGTCCGGCCGCTTTGCGAATTGGCCGGCCAATTCGCAAAGTGGCCGACGTGTCTGGCCAAAGCCCGAAGTACTTACAACTAACAATTGTAATTCGGGCTTTTGCCGGCCAATTCGCGAAGTGGCTGGGTATCCTTGGCCAAAGCCCGAAGTGGTAAGGAGTAATGCCCGGTTAGCGGCACATAAATCGTTTCTGGTGTGTTGGCATGTACGGGGTAGGAAAGGGTGCCACGCTGTGACGATATTATTGCGTTAGTCTTTCCTTTTCGGAGAAGGTCCAGACATTGTGACTAGTTCTTATTTTTCTGACACACAGGTTTCAGTCAGGGCCGGACTTAGGGAATTGGAGGCCCTAGGCGAAGTGAATTTGGTGGCCCTAGATGTAATAGAAAAATAAAAATAATAAATTATGGAAAGATTCTTGTGCAGGACCCCACTAATGATTAGACTATCGGAGGCCCTAGGCGGCTGCCTAGTTTGCTATGCTTAAAGCCGGCCCTATTTCAGTGTGAGTACTGTATTACTCGAATTTATAACGTCCCAATCAACGTTTTCCAGTTGAAAAGATAAGTCATAGGGCACGTATAGCATGTGTCGTGGGGTGTGATAACACAATACTAAGTTTACTGAGGCTATTAACTATCATTTCTTGTTAGCTACGACACGTTGTTCTGTACTGGAAAGTGCTAAATCAGCAGATGAACAAATCCATGCCGGTTCGATTACAGCACGTTTCGACCCTTTTGTTTTAACACCTTAAAAAATTATTTATTTTGTAAATGATTTTTTAAAATATTTATTTTTGGTATAAAAAATAATGTATTATACTATAATTATCTATTAAAAATTGAAAACAGTATGGAATAGTTATTTTTAACGTTGAATTTATGATAGGTTGATTGAAAAAAATGTTTATACACTGACAATCTGTTAAATTTTCAATGCGAATTCATGATTGTGTATGTGCGCCATTTTCTGAGGTAGAAAGTCCTTCCAATCCTATCCACCGCCACCCCCATCTCGATCCGATGTAATCGGACAATAAAAAGGCCATGTGGTCAGATAAAGGTACACACATTCTCTCTGCTCACTCCCTTTATTTACCTTACCCATAAGTGTTGCCAACACACGGGGTCATGTGGTCGTCACTTATTCTAGCCCTCGTAACATGTAATTATGTAACATGTACCAGCCAACGGACAGTCCCTGGTTTCGCTATCATTTGTAATTAACAATCAATTTTAAGTATGAAATCTTACTAGTCTACCTTCAATCTGCTCATCACTTCTTTCTTCTTGCTTTGGCCAATCGACGCTAGCCATTTCGCGAACTGGCCGGCCAAAGCCCGAATTTCGGGCTTTGGTCGGCTAACATTGGCCACATCGCGAATTGGCCGGCCATTTCGCGAAGTGGCCGATTTCGGGCTTTGGCCGTAACACATACATCAACCTTATCTGATATCTGTTTCTCCCTCTCTGTCTCTCCAAGCATCTCTCCATCACTGTGTGGGTGAGAGTTAGCGCTTGTGTGGTGCCCTCATTAAATTTCTTGAAGAATGTCATTTATGTTTTAACGGCTTGTAGTATTGAACAATTCAGGCTAATCAGCGGCGAAGGAAATGAGGTGCATAAGGGCCGGTTCACCCTGGGGGCTCTTCTATCCATGGCATTTTCGCCATTTTCTAGTCTAATGGCGCGTCAAAATTATCGGCTGCACCACTAATAGACTTTATATGAGTACATGCATCACAATGTGTAGACGTATTATGTTTCATTTTATATATACATTTTATGCCGACTGAATGACATATCGATACAATTTTGATGTTACACTCACACGAGCACAAGGCGTAAATCATATAACTAAGATTTTTTAAACTTAAGAATCGCAGAACAATGACATGAAATTGAGTGGCTGACTTGCCGTTGTGAAATGTAGTTTTTCTGACATATCTCGCTCACCGTTTAAATGCCAGTCAGGAAGTGGCTGTAATTATGAGCCAGGAATCAATCAACTTTTATTGCTTCGTTTTATACATGTATTTATATTTATACATTAAGCAAATAGTATATTTTAAAACGTAAGCCTAATGCTTCGAAACCATAAAGTATAAAGTGTGCGTGTTTGACAGGGGATGTTGTATGAAAAATGATCTCGTTAAATGTGAAGAATGGATTTCTCCCAGACCATTTAAAAGCACACACTTTATTAATAATTTGGTTCGCCATCTGCGCTGTCGATACGAGCGATTCTCGTGGTTTCGGTAAGGCAATATTTGATAAAAACAATGTTGCAACATATTGTGCGAGCTCATCGACCGTGAAATCTATCTACAAGTCTCTAAAAGTGTGTGTGTGGGGGGGGGGTACATTATTTGGAGGGAAAACCCATCGGAGCAACAACATAACTGTGTGTGTGTGTGGCTGGGGACGTGTGTCTAATTTCTACATGCAAATGCAATAGAAACTATTGATCTGTGGTTGATTTTTTGGGGGTCAAATTTTGCCGGTGAAACAATGGTCTCGGGGATTGCTGGTAAATATTTCCAACACCATAAATCTGTGACGTGGTAATAAAGAAAGGTATGCCATCCACTCAACTTGCCTGGGCTGCTGACTAGAGCATCTAGGTCACCGCTTCTCAGCCATTGTGGGGTTGCAGAGACACAAGACGGTCGTGGCTCGCTGGGTGATAGTTGTGCAGGAGACAAGTGTTGTAAGGGGTCAGTTCTCGTTACACATACATTAGCTTCGGTCACACTAAGACCCCACATTCTGAAACTAAACGCAGTTAGTCTACTTTGAAATAATAATGGTTTCTTGCCAACCCGTTTTTTGGAAATACATTTTTGGAGTACAGAACACAAACATATAGTTATAAACCTTTTGTGTGTAAAGCCTATGTACCACACAAAACGATGAATTATGTATCCTAAATACTACAGATGCTCTTTCTATATACAAGATTATGTGTGTAGATAAAGAGTACACTTTGCTAAACCATTACACTTACAACAGGGGTGTCCAAAGTCCGGCCCGCGCTTTGATTTTAACTGCGCCGCGGCCGCATCTTAAATAATATAATCAACTCCTTGATTTTTTCAGTCTTGACGACATTATATTGATAAGAGAAGCCGAAGTTATATGTTGTTTTGAGTATGAAATAAGGTGACGTCAAATAATTGCAATAATCGATGACATTCAAACTATTTTTCCCAACGCGTGTATTCATTACAAAAAGCCGATGCAGTTATGTGCTTTTATTTTTACAAAATTCAATCTAATGGCAAAAATCGATATTATATTATAATTATGACGTATATTTGTTTAAACAAATAATTTTTGTTGTAATATTTGAAAAGGAAATGGATGTGTCGTTGGTGTACTTAAAATTTGAAGACAATTTTTTCATCACAATATTTTACCCAATATTTTTTTACTCTTGTTAAATAAAATAAACATCTTTATTCTTTAATTTGGCCATTATTTATCCAAATTTTTAAATTTCTAATGTTGGAATAATAAATTTTAAAAGTCGCATAAATTGTCCCCCTTTTTATCCCACAAAATATCACTACTATAAATAACAAAAAAAATCAATCGTATACATGTTATATCAAAAAGACTGTAACTCAGACCCAACGTATGTTGTTATTTTGTTGTTTTTTGCTTATTCCGACCCCCACATATTTGGCCTTCACTGCAAAAAGTTTATATACCCCTGACTTATGACGTGTACGACCATACCGCTCCATTACTTTATGAAACAATCCAAAGAAAGAGATCATGTTACTTGGAGATGATCTTTCACTTTCGACTCTGACGTCACTCGGCGGTTAGTTTTGTATATTGCTAATACTAAGATACTCTGAAAGTGATAGGCATTAAAATACACTGAGATGCAATTTTTAAAAATAAAAATTATTGACCAGTTATAATGACGTCTGCGTTGTTGTATGGTTTAAAAAAAAACATTGGGCAGAAGAATGACAGACTCTATTTCACTAATGAAACGAAGCGGGCGTAAGCTCCCCTTAACTCTCTAGTATATTCGTATATAGCAGTAAGTGGCATCGGAGTAAGTATCACTTCCGGTTACCAGAAATCGCTCAAAATTTTATCAAAACCTACGTATACAACTTAATACTTTCTATATGAAATTTCGCCCACCTACCTCAAACAATACTCCAGCTATGTTGTTCTCTCTCTCTCTCTCTCTCTCTCTCTCTCTCTCTCTCTCACACACACACACACACACACACACACACACACACACACACACACACACACATACGGACACGATTTCAAAACTGGTTTTTTTTCGACTAAGGAAAGTGTAACACGTCGAGATTTTGATGTTGATTTTGTGTAAGATTACAATACTTCCCCCTGTATTTCGTATACCCAAAAGTAAAAGTGAATGCATGTCTGTTTGTCCTTGAAGCATTACCACACCAATTATCCTATCGCTATGAAACTTTGGTGAATTGTTGGGTAAACTCCCGCAAAGGTTACTGGCAAACATTTTTTTTTCAAAAATGACCACACATTAGGTGGGGGCTGGGGCCCCAAAAATGTGCACATCCAGTGGAATCGGGGCAAGAACCACTGCCGGTTAACGGAAATCGTGCAAAGTGGATAGAAACATGAGTATAGAATCTAATACTTACATATAAAATTTCGTACGCCTTACTGAAACGGTGCTCAAGTTATCCTGTTCAGACACACACAAACATACATTATCGCAAAACTGTGTTTTTAAATCCTTTATATTAACTCGTGGTGTCTGCACCCTTGATTGCTTGCTTGATTGCTTGTCGCCAAAACTTTTGATCGATTTTTAACCCACTTGCTCGTAAGCTAGCGAGCTGAAATTTTGCAGGCAGTTTTGTACCGATAATAAAAACAATGTATCAAAATTTCAGATCGATCGCATGTACCGTAATTAAATTATTGATTTTTAGATTATTTTATTTATTCCTATGTATCATGTTATTTTTTGAGATAGAGTGTAAGGGTGCGCATTATATTCTTATATTCTAGACCAACAACCTTTCTGTCGCGCAATTAGGTGCGTATTTTATTGACAACACTTTTTATAAACATATTCCTGATCGGTGCGCATTATATTAAACATGTTTTACGACACAACTACAAATTTGTATTTTTGGGTGGTCTTGCGCTGCGTATTATAATGAAAATTCTTTTAGTTACGTCTCATACATAAAGGATTTATAGTGAAAAACTTGGTTTTTTACGTTTTTTTTAAAAATTATTAAATCCTTTATATTAACTCGTGGTGTCTGCACGCTTGATTGCTTGTCGCCAAAACTTTTGATCGATTTTTAACCCACTTGCTCGTAAGCTAGCGAGCTGAAATTTTGCAGGCAGTTTCGTACCGATAATAAAAACAATGTATCAAAATTTCAGATCGATCGCATGTACCGTAAATAAATTATTGATTTTTTAGATTATTGTATTTATTCCTATGTATCATGCTATTTTTTTAGATAGAGCGTCGCGGTGCGTATTATATTGAACAACCTTTCTGTCGCGCAATAAGGTGCGTATTTTACTGACAACACTTTTTATAAACATATTCCTGATCGGTGCGCATTATATTAAACATGTTTAAGACACAACTACAAATTTGTATTTTTGGATGGTCTTGCGCTGCGTATTATAATGAACATTCTTTTAGTTACGTCTCATACATAAAGGATTTATAGTCAAAAACTTGGTTTTTTACGTTTTTTTTTAAATTTCCCGACTCCGTCCTAGAAAAGTAGAAAATTTCCTGTCAGTTGTCTGTCCTTTTTTCTAGTTTTCCTTGTTGTACAGTTCTGAAATTCTGTAATGTAATCTGATTAATCCGTAGAGGGTTTCATAACGTTCAGAGGTTTTAAAAAAATATTTTTGTAATATTTTTTTTAAAATATTTATTAACAGCTTTGTAATAGCTGCCGCTACAGTGGTTTCTAACCGTCTGGGTCACTGTGTGTGGCGTCCATTAATAGAATTTAAGAGGTTCGCTGATTTAAAAATGATATAATATTTTAGGAAATTGGGTTGAGGGGGGGTATATCATTTAACAAGGAGGAAGAATGAAATAAAAACATAACTAACGTATCGGCAGAAACCTTCTTTAGCAAACGAACAGTAATATATATATATATATATATATATATATTATATATATATATATATATATATATATATATATATATTATATATATATATATATATATATATAAGATTTAGCCGTAGCTGTCATGAGGGTTTTACTTAAACCGCTATATTCATAACTAACTGGTTTTACAAGATTTGTGCACCACCCCACTCCTAAAAACGAATGCACACATAACTTAAAACATAACAAGAACAACGAAAAGCCACTGCACCATATTAATTATGTCCGCTCCAAATAATTCCTATTAACCACTTACTAGCGGTTGTATACCAGGTGGCATGTAATGGCAATCGTCCATACATTATTAGCCTGAGTCTAATAATATCAGCTTTCTGTCCAATTAAGTCTACTTAGGTGGGAATATTGGTTAGGAAAATTCCCTCCTTAACCCATGTCCCCTCACTTCAACTCCACCCCACCCCTTCTCTTAATGTGCTTCCCCGCCATGGCTAGGACTGGCCTAGAGGACATATTGCGTCATTGCTCGCTTGCCCCGGAAACCCGAGATCAATACGGACGTGAATTGGCCGGTGTTTGGAAGGACAAAGTTGGGGAGGCAGCGGATGAAAGCGAGCGAGAGATTGAGGGAATAATTTAAGATGATTGCCATCAGATTTTTTTTAGGGAAAAAAAGGGGGGGGTCGGAATTTTATATGTATAGCGGCTATCAATTACACCTTTTTGTAATATTGATTAACAAATAATGTGAATGGCAAGTGGATGGATGTTGGAAACCTTCCCGTGTAAACACAGATGAATGTTATTTGAATCTTGTCCTCACAACTGATCTTGGGTGTAGGATTTATGACGTCACATTCAATAATCGTTTGGGATTAATTTAAAAATGACGTAAAATTTTGAGTTGCTGAAGGGTCTCAAATGTTTTGCTCCCGTGTTGCAAGAGCCCAAAAGAATGAGTTGAAAAACCTGCGCTTTGATACGCGTGACGTATTTAAAGAAAGCATCAACATGTTTTTATTTGTTATATTTTAGAAATTGGATTTGAAAAGTGCTGGTGTGGGGGAGGGGGGATGCTCATTTCCTCATCCACTCCTATGGTGAGAGCTAAGAACAAAGGTACACATTTTTTTAAATGATAGGAAGAAAGCTAAAAGTTCATCTGTGTGCCTTAAAAAAATGTTTAAAGACTTTTCTTATGGGTGAAATTTTACCTTCACCCAGTTTTTAAAGTTCCAATTTTTTTAAATAACTTCAACACATCGGAAGCAGCTTTCTTCATCTTACCCCTCTCAGGTTTCAACTGACCAAATCGTTAGAACAAAGTGACTTAACTATGTATTCGAAGATGGAAAACATTACTCTAACAAATAAAAAGTGTCGTTTTTAAATCCTTTATATTAACTTCACCGCCGTCTCTCTCTCTCTCTCTCTCTCTCTCTCTCTCTCTCTCTCTCTCTCTCTCTCTCTCTCTCTCTCTCTCTCTCTCTCTCTCTCTCTCTATCTATCTCTCTCTCTCTCTCTCTCTCTCTCTCTCTCTCTCTCTCTTCTCTCTCTCTCTCTCTCTCTCTCTCTCTCTCTCTCTCTCTCTCTCTCTCTCTCTCTCTCTCTGTGAAGTTAATATAAGGGATTTAAAAATGACACACTTCCTGTGACGCTATCGAGCTGCAATTTTGCACATATACTCGTGTCACCTAACAATACATCGTATCAAAATTTCAGATCGATCGAACGTACCGTAATTAAATTAATGCATTTTTAGTTTATCTCTATACAACATATGTTATTCAATTTCACAGTTTTTATTGTTTTTCTTCCACGTGCCAGTTGAGTAAACGAGTTGACGCCATCCCTCGATGTTCAGATCCCCTTCCCCCGGTTTTAAAGCCAGATAAGATAATTCGGTTTCAGTCTGTAAATGTTTGTCGCGTTTGAACATAATCAATACTTTTAGTTATGTCTCATATATAATAAAAGGGATTTATAGTCAAAAACTTTGTTTTTACGGGGTTGTTTAATTTTTAAAAATCTCAGCCATGTGACGCCCATGTGAATGCGCAGAGCAACAGATCGTGAGAAATAATGCTAAATTTAATTAGAGGATTAGGGGCGATACACTGCGGTATTGTTTAATTACCATTTTTTTCAACTTTAAATATTGACCACTCGTTGGCTTTGTCACCTTGGCCTGAGACCCTGGACTTGGGTTCATAGATTGTTTTAAAAAGTGAAATACTGACAACAATTATGTTTTTAAAAAAAATAATTTTAAATGGAACGTCTGAAGTTTATTAAAAAAACAATTTTATAAGGAACTAATTACAAGCTTCTCTTTTCATGTTGTTTTTTCTAACGTGAACGCCACTCAATCGCGACAAGCTTAGATTTTATGGCATCACAAAACTTTAGTTAAGCGACTGCACTTCAGGTGGGGGAGGGGGGGGGTGCTTTAGATCTCCAGCAAACATCCTTCGCTTGTAACAAGCTTTTCGTGAGACATTCTGTCTGGCTTTATGTTCTTGTTATAACCTTTTTGTGTGGCATTTTGTCTGGTAGCATCCTTCTCTTGTAACAACCTGTTTGTGTGGCATTCTGCCTGGTGGCATCCTTCTCTTGTAACAACCTGTCTGGTGGCATCCTTCTCTTGTTATAACCTTTTTGTGTGGCATTTTGTCTGGTAGCATCCTTCTCTTGTTATAACCTTTTTGTGTGGCATTTTGTCTGGTAGCATCCTTCTCTTGTAACAACCTGTTTGTGTGGCATTCTGTCTGGTGGCATCCTTCTCTTCTAACAGCCTGTTTGTGTGGCATTTTGTCTGGTGGTATCCTTCTTTTATAATAACCTGTTTTTTGGGCATTCTGTCTGGTGGCATCCCTCTCTTGTAACAACCTGTTTGAGAGGCATTCTGGTGGCATCCTTCTCTTGTAACAACCTGTTTGTGTGGCATTCTGTCTGGTGGTATCCTTCTTTTGTAACAACCTGTTTGTGTGGCATTTTGTCTGGTGGTGTCCTTCTCTTGTAACAACCTGTTTGAGAGGCATTCTGTCTGGTGGCATCCTTCTCTTGTAACAACCTTTTTTAGTGGCATTCTGTCTGGTGGCATCCTTCTCTTGTAACAACCTCTTTGAGTGGCATTCTGTCTGGTGGCATCCCTCTCTTGTAACAACCTGTTTGAGAGGCATTCTGGTGGCATCCTTCTCTTGTAACAAGCTGTTTGTGTGGCATTCTGTCTAGTGGTATCTTCTTTTGTAACAACCTGTTTGTGTGGCATTTTGTCTGGTGGTATCCTTCTCTTGTAACAACCTGTTTGAGAGGCATTCTGTCTGGTGACATCCTTCTCTTGTAACAACCTTTTTAGTGGCATTCTGTCTGGTGGCATCCTTCTCTTGTAACAACCTCTTTGAGTGGCATTCTGTCTGGTGGCATTCTTCTCTTGTAACAACCTGTTTGTGTGGCATTCTGTCTGGTGGTATCCTTCTTTTATAACAACCTGTTTTTGTGGCATTCTGTCTGGTGGCATCCCTCTCTTGTAACAACCTGTTTGAGAGGCATTCTGGTGGCATCCTTCTCTTGTAACAACCTGTTTGTGTGGCATTCTGTCAGGTGGTATCCTTCTCTTGTAACAACCTGTTTGAGAGGCATTCTGTCTGGTGGCATCCTTCTCTTGTAACAGCCTGTTTGAGTGGCATTTTGTCTGGTGGCATCCTTCTCTTGTAGCAACCAGTTTGGGTGGCATTCTGTCTGATGGCTTCCTTCTCTTTTAACAACCTGACTGTGTGGCATTCTGTCTGGTGGTATCCTTCTCTTGTAACAACCTGTTTGTGTGGCATTCTGTCTGGTGGCATCCTTCTCTTGTAACAACCTGTTTGTGTTGCATTCTGTCTGGTGGCATCCCTCTCTTGTAACAACCTTTTTGTGTGGCATTCTGTCTGGTGGCATCCTTCTCTTGTAACAACCTGTTTCTGTGGCATTTTGTCTGGTGGTATCCTTCTCTTGTAACAACCTGTTTGTGTGGCATTCTGTCTGGTGGCATCCTTTTCTTGTAATAACATGTTTGTGTGGCATTCTGTCGCGTGGCATCCTTCTCTTGTAACAACATGTTTATGTGATATACTGTCGATTGTCATACTGATGTTAACCTATAACAAAGCGTATTGACACATCACTGTTCATTTAGTTCTGCTACATCTGGTGCTACCAGGTTCATAAATCTTCTGTTCACTTACAAACATATCGTTGAAGTATAACTTGCACATAATAGTTCGTTATAGCATCTAGTTGTTGTTGTCGTTGTTGTGTGTGTATTAATTATTTTTTTTTAATCAACCTCAAAAACTATTAAAGCTTTCTTTTTAAATCGCTATGATTCGGAGCTAGTTTAAAAATGTCTATAATTGGTTGGAATTTAGTGCGACCACATTTGTCATTCAGTGTGACCAAAATTTCAGTGACGCCTCTGTGTAATGACCGATGTTCAACTTTCATTCACCTTTAGTATACACGCAAGCGCAGAACTTGAAATAACTTAGAAATCCATTTTCCTTCTCCCAACATGGCTTTAGGCATCAAATTAACAATTAATGATGTGTCGGAAAGGAAAAATGAACATGAATATAAGCGCAATACTCCACCACTTGATCAGTTGAAGGGGTTTAGTTAGCGGTTGGGGTTTGTGGTGGGGAGATGATTAAGTGCCTGGATCAAGGGTAGGAAAATTAACGCATTGACAAAGCCTCTGCCTCTACAGTGGCCCTCACGCTATTAACACTGTTTGTGAGCATTGACAGCAGAACCTCACGATGGCAGCTAGTCAGACTTGTTTCAAGGTAGATTTTACAAGTATTTTTGTGATCGAAGTAGTCCTGTATTTGATAGTAGTATGGGAGAACACCACTGACTTTATTTCACTAGATGATGCCTCCTTGCTCCACGTTGTTATTAAATTAAGTTTTAGATATTGTTATTTTATCTATTAGTTGGCCTCGATTTGTTTACACTGGGAGATATGATTAATCGTATGTTCAAACAAAAAATATGTTTACTTTCCATAAAAAATATAGACAGTTTCATTGAAAACTAATCTTATATATAGCATTTCAAGTCTTTAAAGGTCCTGGATTTCAGATTTTCAAATATCGACACATTAAAAAGGGGTCAATAATACATCCAAATATCCTCCCCCCCCCTACCTTTTTCCATATACACTTTACCTATCACGAATAAACTACCATTAAAGTACCATTAACAACGTACTCTTAAATATGTATACTTCGTGTTTAATTGGAATAATTATTTTTAGAAAGTTCAATGTGAAATGAACATTCTCAAACTTTTCAAATTCATTTATACGATTCAAGTGTTTAGCACTCAGAAAAAATAGCCACAAATCTTTGTTCGGCAGGTAAAGATTTTTAATTTTTTTATGATGCCATGAAGAGAGAAACTAGCAGTATCTCGTGAAATTGTAAAAAATCGAACTTCGTCTTAGAAGTAATCATGGATGATAAAAATAGCCCTAACTAGGCGCTGAGAGCTCAAATCGTCTAGTTAGAGGCAATTTTTTAAAAATAATCTTTTATTTTAAAATAGTCCCCATGAAGGAGTTGCCTGTGCGCCCCGTTAAACTTGATTTCATTAGTGGACATAAATAGATGAAATGACATCACGTCATTCGGATTAGTGTTAAAATGGAACTTTAATAAGTAAATCCGGCTCCGCATCTATCTTTGTTTACATGGGGCAGGGGGAATTATCCGCGGATTAAACTGAGGGAATGGCTTTCCTAAGTCTTTCTATTTTAACACGGATTCTGAGCGGAATTCGATGCGAAATTCTACTTTTATATCGGGTTGTTTTCACATCAGAGTCGTGTACATTTCCAGCGACTAAGCTCCTCTCAGGAAAGTAAAACACGTCAGAACGTCCGAATGACGTATGGTGGCTATTGGGTCAATGGCAGTAGGGGACCGCACCTTCTCAAAATATAGGAGAGAGAAAATTCCCGACAACAGAAAGAGGTCCCTCACTCATGGCTACAAAATGGGGACAAAGCAAGGGAGGATCGATAAACTATTACGTCATTGCCTTGCTTTGCTTATCGTAAAACACAGGAACCGGTGTCACCTTGTGCTGGAAACCTGGCACTTTCCTGTGTTTTATTGAAACAACAATGAGTGAAACTGTTACGGTACGGATTTACTCGATGCGTTGACGTCTGCCGGTGGCCCGGAGGAAATGGGACTGCGGCACAATGAACATTTGATACTCGTGTGTAAATGTCATGTAACTTCGCTCTATCAAAGCAATCGAATAAAATGTGTCATTGACGTAGCTTGGTGGTCAAAACTAGGAATATGATGCCTATAGTTATTAAGATTGCTACCTAAAATGACTTGAGAGCATGAAGTTGATAATGCTTAGACTTGCATAATTTAAATGTCACCCTTCCAGTCCTCATAGAGTCACTATGGTGTTCAATAGAAATACAACACCCTGAGCCCAACGGCCACTGTAGCGTGCACATTTCATCTAAATTGTTATTGTTCATTATTTTTTAAAGTTGCCCTTTTATTGAAGATTTGAAGTTCCAGGGGGTCAAATTTCATACGCCAAACAGGCCAATGTATTCCCTTGGCAGGTACATTTTACCTTGTGGGTTTAACAACTATTACCGGCGTATAAAGCAAGGAATTAATATAAACCCTTTTTTTAAAATCTGAGAATGTTCGTGGGGGAAAATAATTTAACTATTGATTAGACTCATGTCCAGAGACTGTTATCCAATTATTTTCCAAACTTAACCGCTACCTTATTATCTGCACATCAAGTCGTAATAATTCGGGAATAGTCAACAATAACATTATTGCATCTTCCTAAAGCTTCAATGTAAATCGTGTATGCTCTAAATATTTGACACTCTCAAAATCGAAAATTTTAAGCTAAAATACATCTATATTTTAACTATAGAGAATTCAATTAACTAATTCTTTTAAGGGCTTAAACTTACGCTCTTAAAATATCGGATAGTACAGTAGCCACATGGAACATTACTAATAAGAGTCAAACGCCGTTACACCATACTATATTTTGGAATGTATGATCCCGCTACACCCAGACAGTGGTCGATTGGCATGCGCGCTCGGCTGGCGTACCGATGGTAATGGGTTCGAATCCATGTGAAGGCAAGGATTTGTTCCCGGGGCCAAGGGTGTCCCTGAGTCCACCCAGCTTCGAATGGGTACCTAACACTAGCTATGGAAATAATACTGCGTGGAACCCTCATAGCTGTGGCGTGTGAACGCTGCGTCACTTGCAAACTGACCGGCATGGTCTGTGGACGCAATAATCTTCTGCATAGAAGGAGCGTCTGTATAGATAAGACAAGACAAACAAATGCGCCACTAGTTCGTGGGTCAAGCTGCGATGCCGGCTGGTCGGATATCATGGTTTTGTCTCCTGATACTCAAATCATAAATTAGGAAAATTGTAGTAGAATTCACACTCCTCAAATGTGCTAGTAGATATGTGTTTATGAACCTACATAGAGTTCCCTAACAAATCCTATATTCAAATGTGCTAGTAGATATGTGTTTATGAACCTACATAGAGTTACCTAACAAATCCTATATTCAAATGTGCTAGTAGATATGTGTTTATGAACCTACATAGAGTTCCCTAACAAATCCTATATTCAAAGATCCCTACCAAACAAATGGTCTAAAATACAGATGTCCTCCACAGGTGATGTCAAGATGCAGACAGTTCCACATGCTGTGCCAGATACTGGGCAGACTTTGGCAGAGTCTGACAAGAAAATGCTAGAGAGTGAGTTGCTAAATTTCTAAGCTCTATACTTTTGTACTAGATGCCACCTAAGGAGCTGAACTTTGACCTCTCCTGCTATATTTTCACTTTATGTTAACAGTAGAGGAAAACAAAAAGTGTATGTTTATGACATTATGATGTAGCCTTATAAAACGTTTTGATTGGCAAATATAAATTTATGCTGGGCTGAACAGCAGTTAAATACTGAAGAATAACATGATGGTATCTACTTGAAAATCTTATGGCCCTCTGTGAAAGGCAATACAATAAAGAGCTTGCTGAAGTCAAACGATGCTACAGAGCTAAAAATTGATTTCATTGGCTTGAAAAGCTGCATTATGTCCAAAAATAGAATGAACCCAAAAAGAATGTGTTTAGAGTCAGGAGAAACTAGATAAAGTATTTCATAAAGTATTTACAGCTTTGATTCTTCAGCTAGCTGTATTTTAAAAGAAATATAGTAATTGCATTTTATTTTAGAAAATTTAACATAGTCTATTATTATGTGTGTTTAAAAAAAATCATAATTATGTTTTTCTTTTTATCTTTTGACCTTGAAATTTTTGGGTCTCCATCCTTGTTTATTTTAAAAATTGCAATTTAGAAGTTTTTTGTTTTTTTAAAAGCAAGGCAATATTTATTTTAAAGTGCTTAGAGGAAACATTTGATCTTGTAGATTGACTAAGATCAATTTGTTCAATTTAAATTTAAGTATTTTTTAAAGGGACTTAATTTTAACATTTGAGACAATATTTCATAAATGAAAATAAATTTGTCTTCATCTTAGTTTATTAATCATGATATTTCTCTTAGTAATGTAGTCCTTATTTTGAGATATAATTTTTAAATCACTTGCAATGTTTAAATTCTTGGTCAACTTCTTTTAAAAAAGCTAACTGCCTTATCTCATCAGGGTTGCTTGCCCCTGGGCACAAAATTAAGTTCAGGTCACGACTGATGAGCATGAGTAAATCCCATTGGCAGCGCCGTCCAGAGACTAAACTCAGTGATGAAGGTCGACTTCTTGTTGATGACTTCTATGGTTCTCCAGCAAGGGTGAGTGACAACATGAATTGATAGTCACAACATGAAATGATAGTCACAACATGAAATGTTAGTCAAAATGAATTGATAGTCAAAACATGAATTGATAGTCACAACATGAATTGATAGTCACAACATGAATTGATAGTCACAACATGAATTGATTGTCACAACATAAATTGATAGTCACAACTTAACGTGACTTGGCAAGGGTGAGTGACAACATAAATTGATTGTCACAAATTAATGGGGCTTGATTCTTACTTCTGTCACTAATTTCATTGATTTTCTTAACTGGCTTGTAAAGCCATAAGACTTTTATTTTACTATTGACTATTATTAAATCATTTTTTGTTTTTTTCTAAAATATCACAAATGAAAAATGAACATGTTTAGTTCATGTCAACCACTGGCTATAGAAATTAGTGAGCAATAATTTGTTTGGAGAAACAAATCTGAATTCAAATTTATAAAACTAAAATTTATATATTAACTAATTTTAGTGGTATTTTAATTTTTTTAAAAGAAACTTTGCATGTGAGAAATTGGCAAATGTAAACTTTTTCATACTATTTATAAACGTTTCATCCTTTTTCTTTCATTTTTAATAAACTTCCTGTTAGTTTAAACTTGGATGGTTTTCTTCATTCATTGAACTTAATTATTTTAATCCCCATGCAAATCACCATTTGTAATTTTAAACTGATTTTTATGTTTTTAAAAAATATTTTAATGACTACCAAATAATTTTTTGTTGTTAATCAGAACTCTAATATATTGCCATTTTATTAGGGCTGTGATCTTCATAATGCTAAAAACTGATAAGGACAAAAATATCAATATTAAATCAATATTGTGGTGTCACAAAACAGAAGAGTTGTGACATGATGATATAATCACCTATATTCATGATTACTTAAGTAGGACATTGTTATATCAGACATCAAGTATGAGAACAGTATCAACATGTTGGACATTTTTTGTTGTTGCTAGTTTAATTGTTAAAATAAGTTATATAAATATGTTTTATGTTACCTGTCCTCAGCTATTACTGAATCATATTGGGGAATGGGACTTCAATATCTTCAGCCTGGATTCTCTCTCAGGAGGTAGGTGGTTCCTTGGTTATAAAACATAGTTTAAAATCTGCACGGCCTCCTAGATAAAGCAATAATCTTCTGTATAGAAGGAGTGTCTGTAACAGATAAGATAAGATAAACATTGTTCAATGAACCTACCATGGCACTTAGTTATAAACTGTTTAAAACCAGGCTATTTTTATTTTCAAAACAGGCAGAGCTCTCTTCCAAGTTGCCTACCATTTATTCCAGACCTATCATCTCATCAGGACCTTTCAGCTAGATGCTCTTCGTCTCATGCATTTTCTCAGTAGGTTGTTTGGCACAATTTAAGAGGGATGAAGTTAGTTTAAACTAGGGCTGTACCAGATTCAAATTTTTTAAAATCTTGCCTGAGCCTGACTTATGAAGTGAAATCTGACCAGAGCCTATGTAAGAATGGCCGGATTCCAAATATATATATATTAGGGCTCTACCGGCCAGCCGCATTGGGCCGGATTTATGAAGTGAAATCCTGCCGGAGCCAGATTTGTAAAAATGGCCGGATTCCGGATTTTCTGGAGCTGGAGCCAAAATCTGGTACATCCCTATTTTAAACCATAATTTTAAAAACAATTGAAGAAGAAACAAACAATTTCTATGGAAAGGATCAATAATTGCTTGATGAAAGCACAAACGGATTATTTCCCCTTTCTTTCAGCTAGCCAGTATTATCAAATGAAATACCAGTTCATTTGAGTTTTTTTTATTATTTTTTTAAAATAATAATTATTAAGTTCAATTGAAATGAATCCTTAAAAGCGAAAGGTGATATGGCCAAAGAACTTACATTTTAAAAGTAAGAATTATCGATTTCTTCCCCTTTTAACATTGTTTGTCATGTAACCTCAGGAAACCAACAGGAGAAGAAAAAAATGACTTAACCACAAAAGAAAATTAAAAATGTATTATGTGTCAGCAACCTACTGCTGTCTAAAGCTTTTAAAATGTATTCCAATGAAAATTATGTTATTGATTTCCTTAATGAACAGATCTGGTAGAGGACAACTACCACGAAAGCAATCCATATCACAACGCCATCCATGCTGCTGATGTGACCCAATCTATGCACTGCTATCTTCAGGAGAAAAAGGTAACCTGTCCTCTGCTATAATTATGTCTTCAAGTTGCTGTCATTCATCAAATTTCTATTTTTAAACAGGCTGTTGGCTCCAAGGATGTGGCTCAGACACAATGATAAAATAAATCATTGACAACATGGCAGGTTCAACCTTTTCTGTGTATAGAAATTATGCTGGCTGTGTCACCTTCATGCACTAAGATCTGCATGAAGGTTTTTCATCCTGCTAATTGTTTAGTTGTAACATGGATTTGCAAAAGTTTTTTTTTCATTAACATTATCATGATTCCACATCCTAATTATATACCAGGGGTGGCCAGACCTGTAGTAACTAAGAGCCACTAGACCAGGGGTGGTCAGACCTGTAGTAACTAAGAGCCACTAGACCAGGGGTGGTCAGACTTGTAGTAACTAAGAGCCACTAGACCAGGGGTGGTCAGACCTGTAGTAACTAAGAGCCACTAGACCAGGGGTGGTCAGACCTGTAGTAACTAAGAGCCACTAGACCAGGGGTGGTCAGACCTGTAGTAACTAAGAGCCACTAGACCAGGGGTGGTCAGACCTGTAGTAACTAAGAGCCACTAGACCAGGGGTGGCCAGACCTGTAGTAACTAAGAGCCACTAGACCAGGGGTGGCCAGACCTGTAGTAACTAAGAGCCACTAGACCAGGGGTGGTCAGACCTGTAGTAACTAAGAGCCATTATAAAAAAATATTTAATGTTGAGAGCCGCATTGAAGCACAAAGGGTCATTAAACCTGGCTTGGAAATCTTCCTGTAATCCTTGTAAGATAACTCTCATCAATTGCACTCGAGCCGCAATGTGAACACAGAAGAGCCACATGTAGCTCATGAGCTGCGGTTTATCCACCGTTACTATATACTAGCTGTAATGGCTTTAATTAACCTTAACTCAGTTATAATTTAAGAAAGGATGACACGTGTTATGGGGTGATGACACCCTGGTGCTATTTCTTTTATGGCTACACTGATTTTAACTACAACACACAGAAAAGATTGAATGGTCAAAAATACCAAGACGTTAAGAATTATATCAGTTTTAAAAAGACTCAAATGATTAGCAAAATAACAGAAAAATAACAGAAAAATAAATAAATGATAATTTGTGTATATTTTTAGGTGTATAAATCCACTTCTGATCTTGATAAAATGGCTGCCCTAATTGCCGCACTTACACATGACCTTGACCACCCAGGGGTCAACAATACATTTCTCATTGTGACATGCAATCATCTGGCAGCACTCTATCAGGTAATCTCTTGAACAAGTCTATAAATGCTTTTGATTGTTTGTGAGGTGGTCAGTGGTCACACTTTCCCCTTGAACACTGAAAGTTATCGTGTACAAGACCATGGCATGTAAATGTCTATTATAAGTTGATGCTCTATGTGGAACCCATCCTGTTAGTGTGTTGTCAACATTGAGTGATATCTCCAACACTTGTCCACAGAACAGCTCAGTTTTAGAGAATCATCACTGGAGATCTGCTGTGGGCCTGTTGGCAGAGTCAGGCCTCCTGTCTCATTTTTCTTCACAGCAAAGGTACATTTTTTACATCTTATAATGCAGTACACCAATATTATGTCTATAGTAGGGCTTCCAAAGTACTAATGGAAATTTGCTACATTGAACTATACAAGTTTAATTATCTTACAATGTGGCAGTTTTTATTTGAGCTTAAAAATGCACAATTACATAAAGTAATATACTTCTATTTATAGGTAAAGCAAAATCATTCACAGACAGTGATATAATTCTAGCTTTAAATAAAAACACAAACACTTAAAGTAATATAGTACAAGTTAAAGCTTTAAAACTCCTTAATGTTGATTATGCTTTGCACAGTTTTCTTCTATTTTACAAAAAAGGCTGGCACATGGAAAATACAAAATATAAGCCAGACCGAAGGTATTCTTAACGTATTTTGTGTGTGTGGAATATCACAACCATAAGCAATTGTCTTTGATTCCCTTTTGAGTAATTTATAATCATTGCTAAGCAGCTACCTTGTCTATTCAGGGTTTTGTGAAGGATTTGTAAGCATGTTTAATAGAAGATCTGAGAAACACAACATCTGTAATAGGGGAGGGTAATATTATGAGTGTGACGTTCTTCATAATCATAGTCTACTGCCTACTTCATGCATACTTGAGGTATAATACTATGAGGACCTGGTACGTTCTTCATAATCATAGTCTACTGCCTACTTCATACATACTTGAGTTCTCCATCTGATTAATTCTTGTATCAACTTGAGGTATAATACTATGAGGACCTGGTACCCTGAATGTGGCACAGTGTTACTGTTTTACATTTCAGACGATGTTTTATCCTGCAGCTCAAATCTTTGATATTAGCCACTGATATTACCAGGCAGCAAGAGTTTTTACTCAAGTTTAGCGTAAGTACTTCATGGACTTAACAGCTTAGTGCTTCCAATGTTGTTAGCTGATTAAAATCAAAGTTACTTATCAAAATATAAAGTCAGTTAGTGGATGTCTTTCTAAAAACTAGTAATTTAATTGATAGTGTTTTTCTTAAGAAGCAGTCATTTAGTCGATAGTTTGCGTCTTTCTGAAAAGTTTGTCATTCAGTGAATAGTTAATGCCCTGTTTCTTTGCAGCGCTACATCGAGAGCGGAGAATTTCAGTACAGTAGGAATGATGAGCACAGACTTTTCATGCTACAAGTGAGTTGTGTGATGTGAATTTATTGTTCATGATACAAGTGAGTTGTGTGATGTGAATTTATTGTTCATGATACAAGTGAGTTGTGTGATGTGAATTTATTGTTCATGCTACAAGTGAGTTGTGTGATGTGAATTTATTGTTCATGCTACAAGTGAGTTGTGTGATGTGAATTTATTGTTCATGCTATAAGTGAGTTGTGTGATGTGAATTTATTGTTCATGATACAAGTGAGTTGTGTGATGTGAATTTATTGTTCATGCTATAAGTGAGTTGTGTGATGTGAATTTATTGTTCATGATACAAGTGAGTTGTGTGATGTGAATTTATTGTTCATGCTACAAGTGAGTTGTGTGATGTGAATTTAGTGTAGCTGATGTGTGGCCCTGTGGTGTATTGGAAACATCTTTTTCTCACAATCAAAATGTGCCCTGTTTCAATTCATCCAGGGTGGAAATATGTTTCCTTCTTTTAACATGGGGAGTTTGTAAGCTCTTCATTGTCTATGAGATAGCTTTTATTGATGTCGCTTTCATCTAAAATTAATAATAACAAAAGATTCAAAACTGATAAATATGACAGTTTTTATAAATACCAGATCCAATCACAACAGTTTCCTGCTGAAAAATATGCCAATCAATCTACAACTACAATACAAAAACTCTGAAATCTACTGTTGACTAAATTAGCTTCCTCTGACTCTTGACCACCACAACACTAACTCAACTGCTGCACTGTGGGGCACAGACTGGACTCACTGACAACTCGTGGTTAAAAACTATCTCAGCCTTACAACCCACCCCAACAGGAAACAACTTGCTTTCATCCTTTTTCTTTTCATCTAATCAATGACTAAATCAATCAATTGCCTAATCAATCAATGGCTAAAGCTTACTGCTATTGGTCACAGGCTCTCATCATAATAATATTTACCCACATCAGATCTCAGTTCAGGGCTTCCTGAAGCGCGGTGTTCGAGTGGCAGCGCGCTCGACTGGCGTACCGATGGTTACGGGTTCGAATCCATGCCAAGGCAAGGATTTGTTCCCGGGGCCTAGGGCGTCCCTGAGTCACCCAGCTCCGAATGGGTACCTAACACTAGTTAGGCGGCTGGGTAATGCTGGAACCCACAAAGCCGTGGCCTGTGAACACTGCATCACTTGCCAACAGATCATCTCTCATGGTCTGTGGACGCAATTATTTTCTGCATAGAAGGAGCGTCTGTATAGATAAGATAAGATAAGAACCTTCTGAACCTCCTATTCGACAGATTGCCTTGAAGTGTGCTGATATTTCCAATCCTTGCCGACCATGGGAAATAAGCCAAAGATGGAGCTGGAGAATTTGCCAAGAATTTTTTTTACAAGGTAGAAACATAGCAGGGGCCTTTTTGTTTTTCACTGCATTTGATGATATGTAAGATTGGAACTGGCAAATAATTATCTGATACTGTCAGTTACGTAGGACTTGTCTAACGTAGTAAATACAAAATGTGGATAAATAACTAAGATATTCAAACCAGAAATTGGGGGGTCAAAGACAAGTATTAAAAACTATTCTCATATAGAGCCTAAGTACAGAAATAGATCTACACAATTTTTAAGGCCTACAAAAATTAACAGTTAAGCATAAATTACATTCTTTGTATTACTTCATCTATTAAAAAAGAAGAATGCTTTGTTTTTTGTGTGTTTTTTTAAAGAAAATGATTTTCTGCATGGATGGACATGCAAAATATGGTTCCATTTAGAATCAAATGCATGTTGGCTCAAATTCAGAGTTTTACACTTTCCTCTAAGTTTACTTTCTTTTTTTTTAATCATTAGTACCGTATTTATTCATGTATAGCGCACAAAATTTTATACAGAAAACAACTAACAAAAGGGTAGATGCGCGATATACACGAGGTCTTACACAGGCTCCATAAATATTTCAAATTTGAAGTTGAAATTTTGGTCTGCTATGTTTGTTTGAAAGCGGAGCACTGATTGGTCAGTTTTGTTGTAAAAGGCAAATGCGAACGAAGGGGAGAGACACCTTGCAGCACTCCCACCTGCGTTTACCATTGCTTGTTTTAGCCTGGCATAATGGCTTGAGCAGGACATCTTGCTAATTTTTTAAGGCGGACAAGTAAGTTTCCTTGCAGGCTGCATCTGATGATGAATCAGACTTTAAAGGGTTTTAAATTGTTTGTAAATTTAATTTGGAAATTGTGTTGATACTGGTAGTTTACTTAATAAATATTTTATCACACGTTTTCAACATTTGTCACTGAAAATCAATGGTCTGAGCTGGGAGAAAGTGAAAAAAATGTATACCAATTTGCAACCAAAAAATTTAGACTGCGCTATATACGAATAAATTCGGTAAATTACCCATTTGTGCTGCAGGTTAAACTCATTGATGCATTTCAGGTGACACAGAGCGAGCATTGAATGTGGCTGTGACACCACTGTGTGATCGCCTGGGCAACACTGTCGCCAATATACAGCATGGTGAGATAAACATACCTTCCTTCTTTAATCACATATCAGTTGTGTTTTCAATATGTGATTTGTGAGATTTAAAAGGAATAAAGAATTAAAAGTAATTGTTGCATATAGAAATAAGAAAGAACCGAGGGAATCATGCATCTGTTAACTTTTCTTCTTGTGTGTCATGCAGGGTTCATGCAGTTTGTGGTCAACCCACTCTTCAAAGCCTGGGACAGGTTCAATGGGACTGAGTTATCTGCTAAAATGCTTCAGCACCTGGCCCACAACCAGGCGCAGTGGAAGGCCATCATGGACAGGGGAGGAGAAGGGGAGGAAACTACCTCAGAACCAGGGGGCAAGCCCTTGGTGGAAGACCAGCTCAAGTCTTCTGGTTTCCCAGAAGACGAAGACATGGACCAGGCGTCCAGCGTAACAGATGGTCCTCAGGACTGTCCTCAACCTTCCAACACCAAACATCTCCAGGCTGATGAGGACTACGATGGAAAGAGTGAAGAAGATGATGTTGTTGAGAATGATGTCAACCTGGTGTACCACTACCAAACTGAGCTTGAGGAGGCTGATCGAATCCTCTGTTCTCTAAACACAGACGGGGACCAGCTGCTGGCCTTTGGGGGAAGCAATCGAAGGTACAGCGTTCCTCATGTTGTCCGCAAAGATCTCAGTTTTTATTTGGGGATGAGGAAAGACACTGGTGGTCTAGACAACCAGTTTCTCCGCCGCCAAAGTCTTCCAACCACCGCCATGTACTTCCACAGCAGCGCCCCCTCCTCTGCTCACACCACTAGTCCTAGGAGCCTGTCCATGGACGCCCTGCTGGCCAGACCCAAGATCAGTAACCTGAGCCCCAGCATGGAGGCCTGTTTTATCGGAAGGACCCTTGACCCAGGCTCATTCATTCCTCTTCAAAACCAAACCTTGATGCTCCAAGGGGGATCACTGACCAGGTTCACCTCCAACCCCACATCAAGGCGGGCCAGCTACGAGCCGGTTTGGGTAGATCCTAACAGGCTGCACAGCCACCTCCCCCCTGACCTCCTCATCCCCCAACTCAAGCAGTACGAGATATCCCAGCAGCAGAACTCTATCCTGGGCCTGGCGTCCAGCTGGCCCACTGTGGCCCAGAGAAGAACTACCAATGGTTCGGTCGCTCACTCTCATCTGAAGGGAGCTGACAGAACCAAGTTCACGGTCAGTGCAGAGGATGAAGCATTGGCTCGACAGCAAGGAATTTCCTCTGGTCATCTGGTGTCAGCTTCCAGCCATGTTCAGGACAGCAGTGAGCTGCAGTGTCTTTCCCTGTCAGATTACCCCATGGCCCAGGTTGATGATGGCTTGGAGAGACCACATTGATATGCAGAGGAAAAAGTGTTTGGCTTTATTATAGATTTCTTTAAATACAACATTGGTATTAAAATGGACTGAGCTATAACGAAGGATTGTGACCTTAATTTGTAAGTTAATTTGATGTGAAATAACTTTATTTTTAGCAGCGTAAGATGGAAATTCAGGGCGCAAGATAAAAGTTATTTTTCTGATACCAGTAACACATAAAGAGGGAAGAATGAAAATAATTTACTTTCAGTTAAGAAAATATTGAAAACTGAACAAGTTTGTGTACCTAAAGATGCTGGCAACTCATACCAATGAACCTGAGGAGACAAATAGTGGCCACTTGGTCATTACCAAATTACTTTTTGTCAGTTTGTGGGGTTTTTTTCCACATAGTTATTTAATGGGTAAATATGGGTTGAAAGTTTTAAAGCTTTTTTTAAAATGAAGCACAAGTGGTAAAATAACATTTTTGACATAATATCTTAAAATATTTAGCACATATTCCTAATTTGATATAAGTTCTTGGTGTGTATATTTGAATTGATTGATGTGGATGTAGGGAACCAGGATAACATAATTTTTCCAAGAGTTTTTATTATGTGTCAATAGTAAGACCAAATGAACAAGGCTGGTGAAACTACTACTGCTGCATAAGTTCATGCAATCGATTATCAGTGCAAATTACTAGTGGGGTTGATGATTTTTTACAAAAATGGTTGTTAGTAAAGTTGATAAATGCTAATAGAAAGTAACTTCTCACTTGCCTTGATCCTTTGTAAATTTAACAATTCTTTTATTTTTATGTCATTTTAAATATATTTTTCAAAAGATTTTAGAACATGTCCTTTCAGCTAAAGATTGTAATATCCCCTTTCATTTCTTCTATGTAGTATTTCTTGATACTATATGAAATTTTTTAATAACTGTAAAACTTACAAAACTAAGAAGGATCATGTTTGTTTTAAAACCTTTTTAAAGTCAACAAGCATTCATTGTCAAGTTTAAATTAATCATTTTGAAGGTTGTTCTCTTTTTCTTTCATTGAATGTTTTGGTGACTCAAATGAGAACGGAGCATTGCCCAACCAATTTATACTTTAACAGGCTAGGCCACAACATGGATTCAAACTGCTGGCATTACAGCCTAACCTCTAAAATAGTGGTGCACCTGTTGACTGCATGCCTCACGCTAGACAGAGCTGTTTAGGGCTGCGATTGAGTCCTACACTCAGACAATGTTGTATGTCACTGCCGAGCAGATGGAGCAGCTTGCCCAGGTGTTAACAAAGCTTAAAGACTATGTGTTTAATTGAGACTGTTTTTGTGTCTCATTTCCAGTCATCTATCCTGCTTACACCAACCCTTGCCTTACTGCAGCTTGAACTCTTGCCATTTATTAGTAAGAAAGTTTCTTTGTTTCATACATGGACCCCCTTCTTTTAAAAGTCGTTAATTTGGGTCCTATATAGGATTTCTAAGTAAATCAGTTTTTGATAGACGTATGGTAGCTTAAAGATACCTAGACCTAATTTATGTAATTTTGAAGACAAAAAGGATAAGGGCAAAAAGATAAAGAAATAAGGCTATAATTTTTCACTAAATGATTTTATTGAGCTTGCTTCATTATTTTAAATAATTTTACTCATATCATTGCTGTCCTTTTAGTTTTAAAGTACATGAAGCAATTTTCAGTTAATATTTTCCTAGTTCTTATCAAAAAGTTTTTTAAAAATAAGAAAATCTGAGTTATTTAATTAGTCATATGTTAATTAATTTCTTCAAATTTAAAAAAAGGGTAGACAAAATAGTTTTAAGGAATGAAAAAATCATAGAAAAACACCTATGGGTAATTTGGACACCTTTTAATGCTAAGCTTGTGCTTTCTGTTATTTTACTTGGAGAATTTCTCTTTACATGTATATTGCAAACACTCATCAAGTTGATTTTAGCATTCCACAATCGGAATTTAATATAATTTTTTATGAGTAAATATTTTTTTGTCCACCGTAACTATTTGAAGTATGTTGAGTTATTCACAATTAATGGCTTAGAAAGTAAACGATACATATTGACATTTTGTTTTTTAAGCAAATTGACTTTGATAGTCATGGGGGTAGTTTGTTTTAGAAAGTAACCAGCATGTGATGTGTAGTTTTTACAAATGATTTCAGCATTAAATGCCCTTTTTAGAATTTGAAATTTTGGACTATGTGCTTTTAAATTCCTATGTATTCATTATTTTCTTATCTATCCAATAAGATATTAGGAAGAATGTCATTTTTTTTACCTGGCTTTTTAATATGCAGTAAGCTAAGCAGTTTCTAAACTAAATGGCTTGAGTAACAATACAAATTTGTTATCATGGGTTGTTATTTTGTCAATTTAAAAAATAGTGCATAGTCTTTATTTTACTTTTCCTTTCAATGAGCTAAGCTGGCAACATGGTTACCTTCCTGTCTTGTCTTCAAACTTGCACCCACATCTGCTGAGTCTTTTGTTCAATCAATTCTCTCATGAACCACCAGAAGCCCTTTGAAATTCTTTTCACTAATTAAAATGTAAAAGTCAGAATATACAGATCTTTTGGAAGAATTTTGTAACACTTTCTAAACTAACTTGATTAAAAGTAACTAACAAATGATTAATTGAAGAAGTAATGGGATATTCTAACCATTCAATATTGTTTTGTTGTATCACAAAGTTTCTCCCATTAATAAGATTTTATATATTCACACCCAACTTACTGTGTAAGTCCACAGTACATGACATAATTGGAAGGAGGCATCAAGGGGAATATAACTCAGGCTACCCAGGGAAAATTTCATTACACTGCTCTGCTTTATCTACAACCTCAAATTTCTATTTCTAAACGCTCCAAAGTTTTTGTTAATTTTATTCATAAATATAATTCTTTTATTTCCAGTGCATTTGTTGGCTTTACAGTTGTTTGCATTGTTTAATCTCTGGTGTTAATATTATTGCATACCTTTCTCTGTCTTTAAATAGCTTTCAAACCCCAAATGTCTGGAAAGAATTCCATTAGTTTTTTTTTAAAAATGTTTTCAGTCATCTTTTATTAGTGTTGCCCATGACATCTAGGCAGCTTTTAATATTACTGATAAAAATTTAGTGCAGTCAATCTAATAGTTTGAAGATCAATATTCAAAGATGAAATTTTATCCAATCTTACTGGTCACCTTAGAAAAGAGAATACATATATAAATTGTGTCATACAATCTCATTTAACAACCTGAGATATCAGTAGGGAAGAAAAATTATTGTTTGTAAGTACACTTCATATTTTTATGATTTTAAACATTTGATTCCTCAATCTAGGAGAACCAAAGTGTTGTCACAAATATTACTGCAAACATCACTCTGCAATGTCCAATGTGAATACTGCTACATTTTTTTAAACTGCTCAATAAAGACTATTGTTTTAAAGTATTAGCTTACGTTTAGCATCAAGATTATCCAGATTAGTGTCTCCCATTTGGATTACGTTAAGATGGATTAATATCATTTGGACTCCAGGATTTATTTGTGGATCTTTTTGTGTAACTGAAATGCTCCAATCATTTAGAAGTCTCATCAATGACTTGTGTAGTGTGGGTCTCATCAATGACTTGTGTAGTGTGGGTCTCATCATTGACTTGTGTAGTGTGGGTCTCATCAAAGACTTGTGTAGTGTGGGTCTCATCAATGACTTGTGTAGT
The DNA here is from genome assembly GCA_944989445.1 of Ampullaceana balthica. Lineage (NCBI taxonomy): Eukaryota > Metazoa > Mollusca > Gastropoda > Lymnaeidae > Ampullaceana > Ampullaceana balthica. The sequence goes on along the minus strand of CALYLW010000296.1, from coordinate 336,588 downwards.
GTGGGTCTCATCAATGACTTGTGTAGTGTGGGTCTCATCAATGACTTGTGTAGTGTGGGTCTCATCATTGACTTGTGTAGTGTGGGTCTCATCAAAGACTTGTGTAGTGTGGGTCTCATCAATGACTTGTGTAGTGTGGGTCTCATCAATGACTTGTGTAGTGTGGGTCTCATCATTGACTTGTGTAGTGTGGGTCTCATCAAAGACTTGTGTAGTGTGGGTCTCATCAATGACTTGTGTAGTGTGGGTGTCATCAATGACTTGTGTAGTGTGGGTCTCATCAATGACTTGTGTAGTGTGGGTCTCATCAATGACTTGTGTAGTGTGGGTCTCATCAATGACTTGTGTAGTGTGGGTCTCATCATTGACTTGTGTAGTGTGGGTCTCATCAATGACTTGTGTAGTGTGGGTCTCATCAATGACTTGTGTAGTGTGGGTCTCATCATTGACTTGTGTAGTGTGGGTCTCATCATTGACTTGTGTAGTGTGGGTCTCATCAATGACTTGTGTAGTGTGGGTCTCATCAATGACTTGTGTAGTGTGGGTCTCATCATTGACTTGTGTAGTGTGGGTCTCATCATTGACTTGTGTAGTGTGGGTCTCATCAATGACTTGTGTAGTGTGGGTCTCATCAATGACTTGTGTAGTGTGGGTCTCATCAATGACTTGTGTAGTGTGGGTCTCATCAATGACTTGTGTAGTGTGGGTCTCATCAATGACTTGTGTAGTGTGGGTCTCATCAATGACTTGTGTAGTGTGGGTCTCATCAATGACTTGTGTAGTGTGGGTCTCATCAATGACTTGTGTAGTGTGGGTCTCATCAATGACTTGTGTAGTGTGGGTCTCATCATTGACTTGTGTAGTGTGGGTCTCATCATTGACTTGTGTAGTGTGGGTCTCATCAATGACTTGTGTAGTGTGGGTCTCATCAATGACTTGTGTAGTGTGGGTCTCATCAATGACTTGTGTAGTGTGGGTCTCATCATTGACTTGTGTAGTGTGGGTCTCATCAATGACTTGTGTAGTGTGGGTCTCATCAATGACTTGTGTAGTGTGGGTCTCATCAATGACTTGTGTAGTGTGGGTCTCATCAATGACTTGTGTAGTGTGGGTCTCATCAATGACTTGTGTAGTGTGGGTCTCATCATTGACTTGTGTAGTGTGGGTCTCATCATTGACTTGTGTAGTGTGGGTCTCATCATTGACTTGTGTAGTGTGGGTCTCATCAATGACTTGTGTAGTGTGGGTCTCATCATTGACTTGTGTAGTGTGGGTGTCATCAATGACTTGTGTAGTGTGGGTCTCATCAATGACTTGTGTAGTGTGGGTCTCATCATTGACTTGTGTAGTGTGGGTGTCATCAATGACTTGTGTAGTGTGGGTCTCATCAATGACTTGTGTAGTGTGGGTCTCATCAATGACTTGTGTAGTGTGGGTCTCATCATTGACTTGTGTAGTGTGGGTCTCATCAATGACTTGTGTAGTGTGGGTCTCATCAATGACTTGTGTAGTGTGGGTCTCATCAATGACTTGTGTAGTGTGGGTCTCATCAATGACTTGTGTAGTGTGGGTCTCATCATTGACTTGTGTAGTGTGGGTCTCATCATTGACTTGTGTAGTGTGGGTCTCATCAATGACTTGTGTAGTGTGGGTCTCATCAATGACTTGTGTAGTGTGGGTCTCATCAATGACTTGTGTAGTGTGGGTCTCATCAATGACTTGTGTAGTGTGGGTCTCATCAATGACTTGTGTAGTGTGGGTCTCATCAATGACTTGTGTAGTGTGGGTCTCATCATTGACTTGTGTAGTGTGGGTCTCATCATTGACTTGTGTAGTGTTGGGTCTCATCAATGACTTGTGTAGTGTGGGTCTCATCAATGACTTGTGTAGTGTGGGTCTCATCAATGACTTGTGTAGTGTGGGTCTCATCATTGACTTGTGTAGTGTGGGTCTCATCAATGACTTGTGTAGTGTGGGTCTCATCAATGACTTGTGTAGTGTGGGTCTCATCAATGACTTGTGTAGTGTGGGTCTCATCAATGACTTGTGTAGTGTGGGTCTCATCAATGACTTGTGTAGTGTGGGTCTCATCAATGACTTGTGTAGTGTGGGTCTCATCATTGACTTGTGTAGTGTGGGTCTCATCATTGACTTGTGTAGTGTGGGTCTCATCATTGACTTGTGTAGTGTGGGTCTCATCATTGACTTGTGTAGTGTGGGTCTCATCAATGACTTGTGTAGTGTGGGTCTCATCATTGACTTGTGTAGTGTGGGTGTCATCAATGACTTGTGTAGTGTGGGTCTCATCAATGACTTGTGTAGTGTGGGTCTCATCATTGACTTGTGTAGTGTGGGTGTCATCAATGACTTGTGTAGTGTGGGTCTCATCAATGACTTGTGTAGTGTGGGTCTCATCAATGACTTGTGTAGTGTGGGTCTCATCATTGACTTGTGTAGTGTGGGTCTCATCAATGACTTGTGTAGTGTGGGTCTCATCAATGACTTTTGTAGTGTGGGTCTCATCAATGACTTGTGTAGTGTGGGTCTCATCAATGGCTTGTGTAGTGTGGGTCTCATCAATGGCTTGTGTAGTGTGGGTCTCATCATTGGCTTGTGTAGTGTGGGTCTCATCAATGACTTGTGTAGTGTGGGTCTCATCATTGACTTGTGTAGTGTGGGTCTCATCAATGGCTTGTGTAGTGTGGGTCTCATCATTGGCTTGTGTAGTGTGGGTCTCATCATTGACTTGTGTAGTGTGGGTGTCATCAATGACTTGTGTAGTGTGGGTCTCATCAATGACTTGTGTAGTGTGGGTCTCATCATTGACTTGTGTAGTGTGGGTCTATGGCATATTTATTTGGAGAGTTAATTTGACGCATGTCTTAAGTCTAGGCTTTTAGTGTCCTACTTAATTTAAACACCAGACTGATTATTTCTAAATATCTGATGCTGTTGTTGCCTTAGCCATGACAATTAGATACATGAAAGTAAGTTAAAATTGTTTTGTAAACTGTGACATGTTTTTTTTAAAAACAAAAAGTATACATGCGAATATGTTTTACTAAGTTTTAGCTAAAAATTCTGTAAGTTGTAAGGTAAATGAATTTGAATTTTGTTTGAATCTATTAATCACATCAGTTGTGCATAATACTGGTTTTTACATTTTGATCTTGAACTCATTTATTGAGATCTTTTAAAAGTAGTAAGAAACAACAAATAGTTATTGGTATGAACATGTGTAATTTCTCGCTGGTCAAATGTCATGGAAGGAAAGCTTGAACTTAATAATTAGAACAGAGATTTCAAAATAATATTTGAAGCTGTGCTAATTACATTTCAATAGGTTAAGAAAATATTTGTCTTGAGAGCCTGCCAACATTGTTGTGTGCTTAAAAACACGGGCAAGTCCTGTTTGTAAGCTTTCTATTAAAATAATAAGCTAACTAGTCAAACAAATTTTAAGAATATTAGTCATGGCTTACAATGTTTTTGGATGTTGTGCTTTAAATTTGCTTTATGAAGGCGTTTCATGTGTAAGCACTTGACTCTTTTCAACAAACATTCGCTTGATCTCCAACCTATTTGATATTATGTCAATCCTTCCCACAAATTGTGTGCCCTGTCCTATTGAATATGATAGATTTATTATTATAATATATATATATATATATTTATACATAATGTTGCACTGCTATCTGTATATTAAACCTACTTCCTCCAAATGTGATACTAGACAACAGCTCAAGGACTTGTTGAATGCTGGTCCCATTCATGACACATTTAAACCATGTATCTATGTATTGGCGCAATCTTTCTTCAGCCTACATGTATAGGATAAATAAACATTATTTTGATTAAAACTTGTTTGCATTTTCAATAGTTCTATTTCATTCAAGATTTTAAAGGAGAAAATAAAACATTTTGATATTCATCTAAAGATGCAGTGTGCTACTGGTTGAATTTTAAAAAGTAAATGAATTTCTATAATATTTAGAATTGAAAAATAGAAGATATAAAATAAATTGATTACCTAACTTGATCTAACTTTAGTCTTAGTATGTAACTTTTTTTCATGCATTAAGTCACTAATTGTTAATTTCAACAATTATTTGTACAAAGTTCTTAAATGTAATTAAAGTTCAACAAAGTCAATACTTTGAATTATTCAGAAGTGTCACAATTTTTTTCTGGTGAGCAGATTGTGAACTTAGAACTCTACTTAAGTAAAACATGTTTTGTTAAGAATAAATATTTATATGCTCTTTTTTGGTGTGTACATGCCATTTAAAATATCTTCTTCTTTTTAAGCTGGTCATTGTTCCATAATTTATCTAAATGTTTTGGCAAAAAAGTATGTATTTTTAATTTGAGCTATTCTTATTACGTTTAAGAAAATAGACACATGTTTAATATATTTTATTTATTTTGAAAACATAATTTATATATCAAGAGTATGTTAGTAGTTTTAATTTTGTTTGTTTAAATTTTGGTAATATTTTTTAAATTAAATCTAAATGATTGATCACATCTTATTTCATCATAGATTGTTCATGTAATATTTTATTCTATTGCAACATTGGCCTGTTGCATTCTGTCCACATACCCTTACCCAAAAGTTGCTGACTCATCAACTATTATGTATTGAAAATATATCGGTAGCTGTCTTTGAAGTGAAATTTCAAGATAATGGTAGGGGCATATTGATATATTTTTTTAGTGTTAGTTACCAATGCTACATGGGAACTACTTACTGTCTTCTTCATTACATTGATAACTTTCATTGTAAAATATCATAAATAACTTAATCCTTAATAACGTTGCAATCACTTTTCTTTTAAATTGAGAGAAACATTTAAAAGAAACAAGAAAATCATCATCAAAGAACCTGCGGACATTGTTTTTTCTAAAATATACTATTTGATTAGTTACTTTTATTGTTTCACTTCCATCAATCAAATCAAATCAATAAAAATATTAATCTTTAATTTTTATGTGGGTACTTGAAATTCTACGTGTTAAAGTCTTTCTAACCCAGACGTCATTCTGACAAGGTTTTAAAAGACATTAGCACACACAAAAATTGAGCAAGGCTTGTCCAAGGTTATGACACAAATGAGAATATTACTACAATTGTAATTTAAATTGCTTCTTAGGAACAACCTTCCTCATAATAGAACTAGTCCTTTGCCTACCTCAGTTTACTTCATGATTGTTTAAATTTATTATTTTTTTAATTTATAAAATTATTATTTTTTGGTAATCATTTTCATCAAGGAATAATTCTATAACAAAGTATTCAATTTAATGAAAGTGGAAAGGGCATTGCTACTTTTTCATAATTAATTTGTTAGAACTCAGCTAATTTTTATGGCTTGCTTTGATAAGAAAGTATATTTTGTTGAATTTTGTTTACCCACTTTGCTCCATACTTGACGAATTCAAAAAACTATTAACTCATGTAGCTTAACTTATGGTTTGTGGTTAAGGAGTTCAGTTATGCTACTTGACAAAAGCATGCATAATTTTGGTACAACCATTACCTCATTAATATAAACTTTTCAGCATTAATTTTGCCAATACATCTTTAGATCATTATTTTTTTAATTTAACACGGAACAGCTATTGAAATATCAACAACTCTTTCCATAATTTTCTTACTCCATATTTGTAAAATCTTTATATTTTTTTAAAGCATAATAATAATAAATGTCAGTATGTATGATTATTAAAATTGATAACAATTTCTTTATCTGTTAAATATTTCATTCTTTTATTGGTCTTAGCTTGGTGTTTTAACATAAGTTTATATTTACAGCTACAAATTGAAAATAAGTTTTTTTCTGATCTCACCAATGTGAATATTTGTCAAAATGATTATTCTCCCATGAATTGTTTTAAGTTAACTAGGCACATGGTTTCACATCAAAATTGTTTGATGTCAATGGACTTGTACCCATAAACATTTTTTTTTAAAATGTATGTTTTGTTTAATTATACTGAGCTCATAGCATCATTGGATACTATGCCACATAAAAGGAAATGGACCAACTTAGCTCGGGAAAACTTTTATCCTTGTAACACAATGACAGTGATGCTTTATTGAAGATTTGGAGCAAAACATTTTTTAAAATTCCTCTGTGCCAGTATAGTGTTTTAGATAAATATTATTACTCATATTGAGGTCAGTACTATTAAGTGATGGACGTTTTAGTTGACCCTTGTCTTGGACAGTCATCTGGTGGTTGGACACAGAAGTTGTTTGTTAACCTGCTGTGTGGTTTCTGAAGGTGTTATCATGCGGACAGCTGCTTATTATACTACATGTGTTAACTACTTTTGTTGGCTGATATTATCTATCACATGCACAAACATTTTTGACATCTCGCTGCAAACTGTCCCAATTAACCAAAGCTCAATTTTAATTTGCCAATCAGATATTAATTTATGTTGTTCTTTAAAAAAAAACTTTATTTACCTGTTAGTAGATATAATGTTCAAATTAATTATATTATATATATATTTGTTTTCTTTGTATGTCAAAATTGATCCAACCCATGGACAATTCATGAATTAAATATTGATCCAAAAAAAAAGTATTTTGTCCTGTTTTTTCAGTTTTAAGAGAAAAGATTATCATTGTTTCACATGAATTCAGGTAATGCCTTTAACTTTAACTCTAATATTTTTTACCTAATGATGAATACATTTTGTGTAAATCTATTAACTTATTTTATTAAAGAATCACAAATACCAGTATTCATTTATCTATATTTTGTTCCTTATCTAAAATTAACAAGGGAATTCTGAATGAAAACAATGGAGCAGACCAGATAAACTTAATAGGAAATTACAAGAACATGCCCTGGTCCATGCGCATTCTTCAGAATACTTGTTTTGTGAAAGGCCTAGCTTCCTGAGGCAACCCTCTGCAATTTCTCAACATGCATGTTATTCCTGGACTTGGGCACACCTCTCTGTATAATTAAAAAGTAGTAACATATTTTCACATAGAAAGATAAAAATACATTATGTGTCATATACAAAGTTTTACCTACTCCACACCTAGGTTGTCTAATAATAATATATGGAAACATCTCATGTAAAAATATTTTTTACACCAATCATCAAAATCCACTAATCGGATAGATCGAGAATTTAATTGTTTTGTGCTTTACAGATCCCACTTTCTGAAGACTTGGCCTAGCAGATCATTGAAGCCACCAATAAAATATAGCATTAGATCTAGAATCAACCTATTTGCTACTGGCCCAATGGCTGATAGGAGTAAAAAAATAATTGTTTGGTCCTGCCTCAGACTATTCTTTGATCTAAATTAAAAATAGTGATGAAGCTTTGTTTATATATGATGGGGATGAAACAGCTGAAGTTCATAAGGTCAAAACCCACCTCTTACAGATGGGTGGGGCTGATAATACTTAAAACTTATATGATTGAATGTACGGTACATGTATATTAACTATATTGATGCTATTGCATTTCTATACTAAATTTAACATTGTAAACTTCAAGACAATTTTCACCAAACCCCTTCTCCTTCAATGTGTAAAATGCACCCCATGCGCTTTAAATGGAACCAGTATTCTGCAGTGCCATTATAAGATCAGGGAGGAAAATGTAAAAACAGAAAGGCTGTATGAGACTAGAAATAGTTGACAAACACATTAGTAGAATAAAAACTTATTTTTTAAACAGTACTATTTCATACCAATTTTTATTGTAACTGATAAAATCAAAACATAATTAAAGTTTTTAACTTATGATTCACAATCACCATTATTTCATATTCACATATTCTCATAAACATCATATTATAGTGGTATATATGCTCATGCGACTTCAAAGCATATGAACGTAATTTTACATTTTCATTTCAAAGTTTTACAATTTTAAAATTAATTAAATATATTTAATATATTCTCACTTGTTTCATCTAAATATTAATCCATAAATATTTACTATATGGTAATATCCGAGAATTAAAAATGCAAATCAAAATTACCTGTGTTTTACTTTTAATTACCTTATAAACTTATTTTTTTAAATTTAACCAAACAATTTCACTAATCTAAGAAAAAACTTAAGTAAAGGGAAATCAGAATGTACAGATGCTGTGAGCTAATTAAATTAAATCTGTAGCTGCACAGAAAGGACAATGAAGACTTTATGAAGAAAAGGCTAATACTTCTGGACATGATATTAATCACACAATCATATTCAGCTTCAAAATCGCTTAATCAACCAATATCTTTATTAAAAACATCTTCAGTACGGTTTTGAGCATATTGATGAAATTAAAACAAATTCAGATTAATTCACGCCTATTATTTGCTATTGCCCCACTGAATTCCATATTTAAAAAGCCCAGCTAAAACATTTTAGCAGATTTGGCCAACCTCAAGTTCAAGTAAAATGTTAAAAATATTTTTTTAAAACTATAGAATAACACTTGTGCGCTTCCCTCATAATAGAGCAGAATTTATGTTAATAATAAAAGTTTAAATTGTACTTTGAAAATGGACAAAAAAACAAACAGTATAAATTATATTGTAGATATTTTCTCAACTCAAAACTAATGGATGATGGGTTTTAAAACTTCTCACACTGCAATATTACATAGTTTCCAAACACACATAGTAACTTGTCTAAATACTGTCATATCAACTCAGTGGTTGAAACTATTATACCAAGTACCAGTGTTGAATTTAAGGAAACTTAACTAAAATTAAAAAAACATTTGGTCACAACATTGACATATCATGTTAACCAAATTTGTACATAACATTTTCTCAAATGTAAAATAAGTCATATTTAAGCTTTAAAAAAAACAAATATAAATTGTCGAACCCTGCAATTAATGGGGATTCATTATTGTGAAATAAACAATTCTGTTAATATAGCAAGATAGCCTTTTATAATATATAATGGGGGGGAAAAAATGGTTTTCAAACTTGACATTTCATATGTTTGCTACTAATTCCTTATTATGCATCCCAAAGTTTCTTGACACACTCTTATCCTTGTTATTTCAAACTATTAACGACAGCACTGTTACTACAGACCACAGTACAAGTTTTATTTCAATAAAAAAATTATTGTTTTCTATTGTATCATATTCTGACTATCTTTTCTTTTACCCTATTTACTTGAAGATGCATTTGTCCTCTTAGCTAAGTTGAAAATACCAATTTTAAGGCGTAAAAAAAAACACTTTAAAATATTCTTCAGGACACCTGTAACCGTATTAATATAAACTTTTAAACTCATGACTTGTAGGTCATCTACAACAGTGCTTCTGAAAGTGGTGGTCTGCGGACCGGTGCCGGTCCGTCGGCCATCCGCCGCCGGTCCGCAGAGGTTATCAAAAAAGGACAGAAAAAATTGTCAGTGCAGGGAAAATAATGCACCGGTCCCTGGTGCAATGGAAAAAATTCCTGCCTGTCCGTCATACTAAAAAGTTTGAGAAGCACTGATCTAGAAGACTTCATTTGACCGTAGTCCAAAGCTTCCATTCCACTGCTTCCAGGTGTCTCCCATACAAAATGTGTTGACTTTCAGTTCTTGTCTCCATGTATTATTTGGTTTTTCTGTATTCATTGTGGCTTCAATATTGTCTATTATTGGGAGGGGGAGCTGTGTCCCCTAAGTTTTCAGCTATTGGCTCTTCCTCTTGACATTCTAGACATAACAGCCATAGGAAAGGTTTTACATTAATGCACTTTTAAATTTTCTAAGATTCATTCTATTTACAGTTTTAGTTGTTTTATTTGACAAACAGTCTTTGCATGATTGCATAGAATGATGTAGTTTCTATGGTCAGAACAAAAAGAAGGAGGTGCCTATTATAATATAAATCTAAAGATTTTCACTGAGGTTTCATAGGAGAAGATACTGGACTCCAGTTGTCGGATAAATCCTCATGAATGCTTAGCCTTCGCTTGGTTTGTTTATTGAAAGGGGAACCACCCTGAAAAATGTCAAAAGATAATCAAAGTCAATGTTCATGTGGGCTTAAGAATAAGTTACACATTTTAACATCTTTCACTTATGCAAACTACTTTTATGTTAAGTGTTTAACTTACTCTGCTTTTTATTTTAAAAGATAATGTTGGTATCAACACCCCAACTAAAAGTAGAATGTTAAAACTTATTTCAAAAGACATCATTTGAAAGCATTACTCAACATTATAAAGGCTATTTTAGTTTGGTCTATTAAAGTGAGACTGCTCCGATCCTCAAACTCTTGAATTATGTTTAATTATTCAAAAGTATATCAATAGCATTTGAACTGGCAGATCATGAAGCAAATTGTCTTTCTTTACTAAAAAAAAACCCACAAGCATATTATCCCATTATTATATACCATGCAACAGTCATAACCAACTTACAGGACTGAAATGCTCAAATCTAAAGGAGTCATTGCTGTCATGCTCCATATCAGAGTCAGGGCTGTTGCCTCTGTGTTTGGCAAATTTCTTCTTCAGAGCTTGAGCAATGATGGCTGCGGGATCAGTGGCTGCCGACAGCGGTTTCCTTCTCATGGGTGTCCCTCCAGGCGACCTGACATTATAGTAAAAATAGTTGTGAATTGACATTTTTAATATTTATTATCAACTTGGCTTGATTTAAAACATAATGTGGCAAGTTAATGATATCAAAGAAAATAATAAACAATATGAAAGGTGCCTCATTTATTAATACAAATAAGCTTTTATATATAATGAACTATGGATTAAAAGAGAAAAGAATTAATTCCAAACCATGCTTAACCCATTTAATAAGTTTCGCAGCAATGTGTGTCACGGCAATTTCGGCCGTGTATGTTTAGCCACTCTCTGCGTCACCAATGGTTTGTTTCATTTTAATCATTTTATTACTAATCTGACTTTTCCATTCAACTATTTTATTAATAGCTTATAAAACTTTTATTCAGAAGAGTTTCAACTTCTGTTATGTGAAAATTCTAACGGATTAGACCATGTTTAGTGTGTTTTGTGCTTGTTTTTTCAGTAAAAAAATATTGTAAACAAAAAGCAGCTGATCAAAATGGCTTCATTTAGCAATAATCCTAGTACTAATCTATTAATTTTTCGATCTATGACTGCTGATCAAGCAAATAAATTTATTTGAATGGTCGAATCAAGTTCAAATGACGATAAATTTGAAGACTCAGTGTCGACAGTGATTATGAAAATTTACAATTTCGTAAATATGTGTAAATATTTTGAGTGTAACTATTTTATAGTTGAATTTTGAAAAAAATTTAAACGTGTCATGGGAAAAAATTCATTGCTAATTTCTTAAGCTACTGCAGTGAAACTTTCCAGTTGTTTTAGATATATACAGTTAGTGCAACAAAAACTCTCGTCTGTGCTCTTGTACTAGCTCGTATGGATTACTGCAATTCTCTTCTGTCAGGTGCGCCAATACAATGCATTGAAAAACTACAGAAAGTTCAAAATTCAGCTGCCAGACTGGTGCTCAAGGCAAAAAAACATGACCATGTTACTCCACTTCTTCGCTCACTTCATTGGCTGCCTATACAAGCCCGTATTGATTACAAACTGGCCGTTCTCTGCCACAACTTCTTTTCGGACTCATGCCCATCGTATCTTACTGAACTTTTGTCGGTCTACTCACCCACTCGCCAGCTACGATCTTCTGCAGACACACGCGTTCTCTCTGTTCCTACGACACGCACCAAAACATTTGGTGAAAGGTAGTTCTCTTTTTGTGCAGCCAAACAATGGAATTCTCTACCATTATACTTACGTAGTATTCAAACAAACAAGTCCTTCAAGACTGCACTTAAGACACATCTTTTCAAAATTTATTTTCAAAATTAATGAAACTACATTTCTTGTAAATGATTAACGTAGCTTATGTATAATGTACTGTAATTTTTGTGTTTGTTATGATATGAAAGTTAATTTAATACGTATGGGTATGTTAGTTCTTTCATGTTAAGCGCTGTGAGCCCAGTTCCTTACTGGGATACAGCGCTATATAAATAATCAATTTATTATTATTATTATTATAATAAGTATAAGACGCATTTGTTAGAAATATGAACTTGATTGGATTATTTTTACCCGATTTATGAGCTGGTGAGTAAAAAAAAATGTATTCCTTTTTTTACATAAACATGCAATAATATCCCTAAATGTTTTGTTGTTTTGTTGGGTTTTTTTTTGGTAATTTTGTCTCACTTTATAATAGTAGAAACAAATTCCTTTTTCAATTACATACCTAAATTTTGATATGCAGCATGATATAGTTTTGATAAATAGCAAAGCAGAGTTTTACATTTTAAAATCATTAGGTGGAATGGATTTTTTTATCTAAAATTTTACTGCGCACCCTCTAAAAAATATGGGCGTGTATTGAATGGCTAAAAAAAAATTATAACAAATTTCTCATAAAGTTTGATAAATTAACATTTTCCTCAGATTCATTACCTAAATAAAAATGCACCAGCATGCGGTCTTAGATCAATTATTGTTAATGAATGATTTAATTCAGCTGGTGTAAAAAACTTAAAAAATTTAATGATTATAATTTAACTCAAATGATTGTAAAAGATTTCTCACCTTTGCACAGCTTTTAATTTTACATTGCTTAAATCTTTCAATACATGAGCCATATCAGGATAACTAGAACTAGTGGATATTGTCCCTTTCGTCTCAGAGTTATTTGAACATGATACACTTGATTTCTTCTGAAAGATATAATTTATAATGAAATTAAGTGTGATTAGAATTTTGTATTGTGATTATATTAAATTCATTTCAAGGTTTCTTAACTTAAAAACAGCTCAAATTTTTTTTTAAAATTGTGGACACCTGAGTAAAAGCATTAATCAACGCTGTTTTCAGATGGCCAAAATTAAATATTTATTCCAATGAATTAGCAGCATTGAAGGACTTTTCCTTTTGAGCTAAGATGGTGTCTCATGAAACAAATGCAATAATTTTAGATCTAAAACAAATACTATGGATACTGCAACATTAGCTATAAGAGATTTGGAAACCCATTTTAACTCTTGTATATAGACATTGACATTAGCTATCAAATATTCTTGGGGTTTTTCCCCTTTTTCCACCTGATTTAGGTGGTTACAGGAATTTTTGTTTTAAATAAATAACACCACAAATAATGGCATGTTATGCATCTTTGTGTTCACAATGGGATTATCTATCCAGTTATAGTATAGTGAAGTCTATTGTGTTAATATAGCTTGATCTATAATTTTTTGAGCCAATTTTTTAAACTATTACAAGCTATACTTGCAGAGGTGTTGAATCCCTTTTTTCTGCCCCCTCTGAGGTCAGCTTGATATTTTACTTACTGGTTCCTTTTATTTGATATGAGAAGTTAGAGCCATATCCCAATGTTTCAATTCTAGCCATTGGTCTGAATGAAAGTTACATTTTTACTAATCCTTTTTTTGTTCTAAGGGAGTTGGGTTAAGTAAACTATTAGTTATGGAAAGGTTAAGAAATCGGCTCTATCAGTACAGTGGAAATTCATTTTTTTCACTTTTGGGTTTAAAAAAATAAATCATTTTCGCCCCAAAACTTTGAAAGTTAAGCTTACCTGAAGATTGAGTTGTGCATAGGAAGAAATGCCAGTAAACGACTTTGGAGGTGGGGGAGGTGGAGCTGGTACGATAAATATCTCCTGTGGGTGTTCTGTAAAGTGGGGGGAATCAGCCGACTGCACTCCATCATCTGAACTGCTGCATGGAGTTATCATTGTTGGGAAGTTCTCACTTTCACAGCCAGAGTCCTCCAAGGATGAACTTGAATCTGGTGACTTTGGCAAAGGTATTGCTGCAACTTGAGATACACTTCTGCAAACAGGTTTCACTTCATCTTTTAAAGGAAAGAATTTAAAGAAAGTTTTGAGAATATATACAGTATAAAATGGGAAGTTTATACTATAATAACTTTATTTAAGAGGTCCTTGCCATCCAAGTAGGACCCTCCTTCACACAAATGACTCCAAGGTTTGGACTTGCATTACCAAAATAGTTGAAGTTTCAGACTCTGACTTAATAAATTTTAGTGCAAATTTTTAGTGTTAAAATTTTTTTTTATATATATACCAGAGCAAAGGAATTTTGAATAGAGTATAAGCACATAAAGCCAATTGATAACCATTTTTGCAAGAAACAAACATTGAACAAAAATCCTTTCATCAATAATACAAACCAAAAAATGAAACTAATAAAAGGGAACATATTAAAGTTTGTGTCTTATAGAATGTATTTTTATTTTTACCCTTCCTTTAAAAAAGGGCTTTTCAAAAAAATAATTATAAGTTTTTTATTAAATTATAACAATACAGTCGAACCCACTTATTTCAACCTCGGTTATCTCGCCAACCCTATTAAGTCGACGTTTTTGAAGTGGAACCACAAAATTCTCTCTTTATCTTAGCCTTTTCTCATCAGTTATGTCGATTCTTTTACGTCGCCGAACCCTAATATCTCGAGCACAAAAGAGGGCCAAATTTGCAACTTAACGTTGGTTATCTCGATCCCCGTCTGTCCGCCTAGCGACGCACTCTCGCATTTTAGTTAAATATACCATGGAAATCTCGCTTTCCTCAAGACTTCCGGCTATTGTGTGATTCTATGAAATTTCAATAAAAATTAACGGATGTTTTTATCTTGTTTCACTTTTGATCCATGTGTGAATTAGTTTGACGCGTCTCTATCGATTATGTATTCACCCGAGGTGCTCGAAAATCGCGTTATCGGTCTTTAATCGTCATTATTTGGCAGTGCATGTTATATTATTATTAAATAGGGGTCTACCGATATGCATTTTTGCCGATACCGATATTTTTTTTGCCGATATGAGTATTTGTTAGGACGAAAACCAGCGGTCTTATTTGATGACGTCATTCTTAAATTTATCACTGGTAATTATTTATCTTTTATATTAGGGGACTGCCGATATTACCGATATTTTTTCCGATATGAGTGCCGATATGAGTATTTGTAAGGACGAAAACCAGCGGTCTTATTTGATGACGTCATTCTTAAATTTATCACTCCTAATTATTTATATTTTATATTAGGGGACTACCGATACGCATTTTTGCCGATATTACCGATATTTTTTCCCATATGAGTGCCGATATGAGTATTTGTAAGGACGAAAACCAGCGGTCTTATTTGATGACGTCATTCTTAAATTTATCACTCCTAATTATTTATATTTTATATTAGGGGTCTACCGATATTACCGATATTTTTTTCCGATATGAGTGCCTATATGAGTATTTGTTAGGACAAAAATAACAGCGGTCATATTTGATGACGTCATTCTTAAACTTATCACTCGTAATTATTTATATTTTATAATTTAGGGGTCTACCAACATGCAGTTTTGCAGATAATACCTTTTTTTTTCTCCGAAACGAGGTTTCTGATGTGTTTACAAGTTCCAGATCATGACCTAATAGGACTCGTGACAAAACGAACCGTCCTTTATAAAAATGTACAAGCAAAATTATGAACTCCTTTTGAAACTTGTACTTTGACTCATAATTATTAATTCTAACCAATAGTTTAATGGCTTTTGCACACGGCCACCTTTTATGAATGAAAAATGAGAACAAAGTGATTGTAATTGAGTGAAAATGAGGTTGAAGGATGAATGGTTGCCAATGACAACAAGTCTGCACACGGTACATTTTGTTATTCCATACGAAAAGAAATGTTTTAGACATCTGGGATTTTGCGTGCATCTTTGCTATTAGTTAATTATAGCAATTACGTGAACATAATGTTTACAGGTTATCAATTTATTAGAGCAATTACGGTATACTCGGCATCAGCAATAGTTACACAGTATTTCCCAGTATACGAAAATCGGCCGATACCTAAACAATATCATAGCACATGACACACTGTATCGTGGCTGTACATATTAATACTAGGACTCTTTTGGCTATTTCAATACCGGTATCGGGGTCGATATATAATAATTTGTCGAGATATTGTAAATCTAAATGATGGGGGGGGGGTGTGTGTTCGATTGTTTTGGTCAAAATTGCACTTATTATGAAATATCAGTGACGTCAATATCGGTACCTTTACATGCTACCGATACCGATATTGCCGATATCCAGATATCGGTGCCGATATATCGACTAGCCGATATATTGGTAGACCCCTATTATTAAACTTAATTCATTTCCTGATGCATTAATCATTTTATTTTTTAAGATAAACGAATATCTTTAGAAAAGAAAATAAAGGTTTGTATCGAGAATCGACAGTGGTTTTTATTTTATACTAGCAGACCCGTCGTGCGTTGCAACGATCTCAGTAAAAAGGGATACATATAGATAAAAAAGAAATTACATTAAGGGTCACCAGCCCCATCAGTTTAACATATGAAGTTCGAAAATCTGTTCATTTCAATCAATTTCATAACAAAAATATAAATATATGTATCTATATTTCTCAATATTGTGTAAAATTGAATGGGGAATACAATATTAAAAGTTTAGTAAAAACACATTTAGGGCCCCTAGCCCCGAGGAAATGGACATTAGGAGATCAGTGCCCTATAGTAATTTAATATAGGCTTTTAAGTTTTTAAATACCCCGTTTGGTCAAAATCTAGTTATTTTCTCATTATCTAACACCTAAACTAATTTTTAAAGATATATAGATATAAGGAAAAATACATTAAGGGGCATCCAGGCCCATTCAATTCAAGATGTACATTTTGAAAACATGTTCATTTAAATTCATTTTAATCATGGATTTATTTCTCAAGATCGTTAAAAACTGAGTGGGAAATAATATCTTAGAGTATACACAAAAAAAGACATTTGGGGCCTCGGCCCATTTGATTTAAGATGTAAATTTCAAAATGCTGTTCATTTTAATTTAGTCTCATCATTGATATATTTCTTAAGATCGTTAAAAATAGAATGGGAAATGATATCTAAAACATATACGAAAAAATACATTTGGGGCCGCCGGCCCAGAACAATTAAAAATTAGAAGTGCAGTGCCCTTTGTTATTTTAATATGGGCTACCAAGTTTTTATATACAAAGTTTGGTTAAGATCCATTCATTTACTCAGTAGTTAACGCATAAAATAATTTGTATATAGCTCATAAAAGCAAAAAACGACATTAAGGGCCCCAGGGCCCATTTGGTGCAAGATGTCAAGTTCAAAACGCCTGTTTATTTCAATCAATTTCATTGTGGATATATTTATCTATATTTCTCAAGATCTTTAATAATTGAATGGGGAATAAAATATTAAACGTTTATGAAAAAAGACATTTTGGGCCCACAGTCCCAAAGAAATGGACATTAGGAAATTAGTCCATATAGTATTTCTTTATTGGCTACCAAGTTGTTATATACAAAGTTTGGTTAAGATCCATCAATTTACCTAATAGCTAACGCTGAAACTAATTTTTATATAGCTCATTTAAGAAAAAAAATCATTTTATGGGCCCCCGGCGCCCCATGAGGGTTAAATTTTGAAAACAAAGTAGCCAGTGTCCATCCCAGGAGCGTACTCGAAATTCTCCAAAAGTTTCATGGCGATCGGATGAATAGTTTAGTCAGCTATAAGGGACATACTACATTGATTTTTATATATATAGATTGGTAAATTTCTGCTGTTAGTTGGTGCACATATGCCTTTTGGTGTTAGCAAACATGTATGTACATTTTTATAGCATGCCAATCGCTTCATCAAACAAATACCGGCAACGCTGTTGTGTAAAAAAAAACTCCAAAAACATGTGCATGTACATTCTCATTTATTAACGCACATCATGTAAATTAAGAAATTTCAAGCACATGTTAATATTTTGACGCCATATTGGCTTTAGTTTATCTCGATCATCGGTTATCTTGACGCTTTTTGGCAAACCCCTAGGCCGTAGACATAACCGGGTTCAACTGTGGTTAATAAATATATTTTAAGAATCAAAATATCATTTAGTTTAAAAGATAATTTGGCTATGCAGTAGTGATAAAAATAAATGAAATTTGATAAAATGAAAATTCAGAAATGTTACCAGTTTGATCCATTGATGAAAGCTCTTGTTGCATCACCAACATCGCAATTTGTTTACGCAGAACAGCAAGCTCCTCTTCCATCTCCACCAATTTATTTGATGCTGCAAAATCGTTGGATCCACGACTTGAGCACATTGAGGTGTTGAAATTGGGAGTGGAAGTCAGACGATCTTGGTTAAAGATTGCGAAATGAGGATCATCAAAAATATCTGAATCCTCATCAGTGCAACCCAACCTGTTGAAATGAGAATTAAAGATATCTGATTGACACACCACAAGCCCTTTTTTATACATCTTTTAAAAAGAATTTAAGAAGCAACCAAATCATGGGTTTGAAATTCTTCAACAAACCAAAGGAGAGTTTTAAGGACCTGTTTTGACTTTAATTTAGTGATTACATCATAAAGGAGAATCTAAATTCTCTGAAAAGCACATACAAATCGATCTTTCTTTTAGAACGTTATTTATAAATTTTAATAACAATTGGCTTCTTATTACTTTAAATATTTGAATACTGTAATAATTTTTTCCACAATTGGAGAGGAATTTAACAGTATCCCCCCCCCCTTTTTCACTGGGATTATGTTCCTTCCCCTCCCATGAATCCTGAAAATCTCTAAATTATTGATGCAGTTTTTAAACATCAATGTATGATAAGCTTGTAACTGACATATTTAAAAATTATTTACCCCTCTAGTACCAGTAAGGATGAATGCGAGCACTTTTCTGGTAAATTATGGCCCTAAGAAATTCGTGAAATAGCAGAAATGGGGAGAGAGTGCGAAATCTTTGGGAATGCAGGGCCGGGAACGGTGAACCGTGAATGGGTGAGGATATACTTTATTCCTTTTTACAATTTTAAAATAAAGGAGACTATTTAAAGGCATACATTCCTGTTTTGAAAACTTAAGTAATATTTGCTATGTTTAAAACAAAAATTTGTATCAGAAGAAAAGTAAAGGATAGGTATGGTTAAAATATGTTATCCATATGTGCTTATTTATTCTGTTTGCACTTAATTTTTATGAAACTTAAGTTAGCTAATATAGCTAAGATATTTTTCTGTGGAAAGAAGAAGTGGCCTTCATTAAATTCATTAATAGTTTTCAAAATGATACGCTTCTCAATACTGGGTAATGGATATGTTTACACATTGATTACAAATTTCAAAGGGAAAAGGAATTTTACAACAAGAATTTCTCACCTAAATCTAACAAGGTTGTCTCCCAAATCCTCCTGAACAATTCCATTGATACTGGTAAATGAGCCAACAGAATGCATGCTTCCACAACTTCCCCATCGACTTAGTCTACTACTCTGTGGTCCAAGCTCTGACTGAAAATATATTTTAAAAAATTAGATAACATTTCAATAGCTTTTCCAAACTTTGAACTTCATCTCAACATAAAGCACAGTTACATGGATATGGTTTAAAATAAGGTTGTTAACAGTTAACCGGTCTTGATCTGATGACCGGTCCCGTTTTATAAGGACCGGTTAACCGCAACTTCAATTAGCACTTATATGCTTATTACCCCGAGTTCGATTTTGTTGTGTTAAGGTTAAGATGCAGGGCAGCATACGACACTAACGTGAGCGATGGCGACATCAAATCGCTTTCTCCATATTCCGGTATATAAATAATATACGTGTCATCACTATTAGTTTAGTTCGCCTACGACTAAGGAATGATTTTTTTAAATTTTAATTCAAGGCACTGTACGAGAGCTAACACACAGTGAGCGTTTGATATGAACAACGGTCAATGCAGCGACTGTTACTATTTATATTACAAAGTCATTTGATAGACATAGCAAAGATACCTGGCGATAAATCGGTCCTCAAATTTGAGTTCGGTCTTTTGGTGACAGTTATCCTGCAAGTCAAAGGCATTTGACGTGAGATTACCACATTAATATCAAAACTGATATTTTCTTTTAAAAAATTAGGGCTGTTATCGATTAATTTAAATTTAATCGTTAACTTTAGAAAAATTATCGATTAATTAATCGATAATTTTGATTAACTCTCAAAGGACGTAACCTTGACTTTTCTGTCACTGTATATTTTCTTCACCTTTTTACATTCTAATGTTATTTTTAAAATTTATCCCTAAATAATTGAATAAAATTAGGAAAAAATACAATTTCAGACATGAATTTTTAATTAAAAATTTTTTTTAATTTACCCCGACCCTCGTGTTTTTTGTTTACCGGAACGCTATTTTCGTTCGCCATTGTGAAATTCTTGTTAATTTTACTGAGACACGTCTGCCGCAATTTTTTAAAATTATAGCGAACGATTCATCATTTAGCGAAGAAATCGCTTATATTCGTAGCTGACAAGTTATTTCTATTCAATGGAATAAAAAACAAAGTATTAGTACATTGAATTTTTTTATTTTCATCGATGGACAAGTTGACTATCGAAGGTATGTATTTTTCCTTTGTTACAAAGTTCTCCACATCGCCAATTTTTTAACAAATAAAATTGATTTTACTAAATCTATTGATATATTAAGTAGCAATGAGACATCTATAAATCAAGGAAATTCATTTTAGCACGTATATTTGTCTTTTTTAAAATTTTATATGAAGTACGTATTTTATTATTATATTTTCCCCAAGTCCATAATAAATTACATTTGACTTTGTTTACCCTGGTTACACTGTAAGGTGGCATCAGTATTTTACAATTTACTTCACATTTTGCTTGATAATAAGCTTATAATCATTGTAGATTGTCTTCAGAACTGAATAGTGTACTTTAATTAAATATGTTAAATTTTATAACTGCTTTTTACAAACTTATTTCTAATGTTTGTCCTAATATTTTTATTTCACAGTTACAGTTATGGCTCTGTAGATTGGGACCTTAGACCATCCCAAGCATGTTCCTGATTACAGGTCTAAACAACCACCCATTGTCTATATCCCTGAGTCAACTTATGGTGTCCCTTTTGCTGAATCAACCATCAGAGATGATGGAAAGAAATATGGACTTCTCTTTCATGTTTCATGTTGCTATTCGGAATTCGCAGACTTACTGCTGGAGACTCTTCGAAGCTATGCCTATATAAATGTTGCTACCATGCACCTCCCTAAGTCAACAATGTTCAGAAACTCATTTAATCTTATCATGGACATGCTAATGCTAAGGAACATGGGACTAGTGCAATTAGATAATGGAATGAACTATTATTATTCAAAGGATTGTGTGCAAGAAAGTTCAAATTTTAGACTTTGCTTTAAATTTTATATTTCTGAAATGTTCAAAAAGGAATATTGAGGTAAACAAAAAATCATGGAAGTGATATATATGTTCCAATGGTTGTAGAAGAAAGTGAATGAAACTATATCTTTCTAGACCCCACATTTCAACTGAGGAAATAATGATAACGGTAAGAAAGAAGAAAGATATAATTAGTAAAATATATTCGGCCGACCACTCGTAACCCTATAACACTCAAAACCTAATAACATTTTACAAAATAAGAATTAAATATATTACTATTATTAACTTATTTCTTCTTTTAAGAATATGAACAAAGAAAGAAATGTTCACTAATGTGTGGTTTTAAATTAAATTTGTTATTATCATGTGCATAGAAATTGTCTTATTTTATATCATAATTAATAGTTTTCAACATTTTTTATCAAATGAAAAATGATTTTTTAGGATAATAATGATTATAAGAATAATATTTTGTTATGTTCTGACAATAAAGACTTAGTTATAGAATTATTCCATGTTAATATTTATAATTTTTGTAAAAAAGGAAATAATGGCCATATTTTATGAATGTAAGGATACTCATTTAAAAATAGTCTAAATTTTTGAAATATGAGCGAAATGCTTTGGATTTTTTATATTACATGTAGAAATGGATACAGTTGATGGCTATAATAAAGATTTTATGCTTGCTACAAATACTTATTTTTTTCCTTCATACAGTTTGTGACATGTTGTGATTTTATGTAAAAAATTTTAATGTAAAAATTCATTAAAATAATTACAGTTCAAGCTACATTACCACAATAGACTTAAAGTTGATATCAATAGATAGATAATTCAATTGTGAACACAAAAATGCATAACATGCCCTTATTTGTGGTTTTATTCATTAAAAAATAAATTAATTCCTGTAACTACCTAAATCAGGTGGAATAAAACAAACCCGTAAAAACAAAGTTTTTGACTATAAATCCCTTATATATGAGACATAACTAACAGTATTGATTATTTTCAAACATTTACAGACTGAATCTGTCTTAACTCAAGTTTGCTTCATAACCCTGAAGTCTGGTCACCGATTCGCTTGACCGAGCTCAGCGTGACACGTAAAATGTAAACAAAAGTGCCCCGGCGCTTCGACGGGTCGCCTCAACTCAAAATTTCACGTGGCAAAAAAACAATAACAAACCGTGAATTTGAATTACATACCTCATATAAGGATAAACTAAAAATGCATTAATTTAATTACGGTACGTTCGATCGATCTGAAATTTTGATACGATGCATTGTTAGGTTAGACGGGTCCGTGTGCCAAATTTCAGCTCGATCAATTCACGGGAAGTGGGTCATTTTCGACTTTTGTTTTTCCGCCTGCCCATGAGATGACGACAGACAGACAGAGAGAGAGAGAGAGACAGAGACGGCGGTGAAGTTAATATTAGGGATTTAAAAAAGGGGCAAAACCCAAGAATATTTGAGAGTTAAGCCAAAAATAGAAATTTATGAAGTCATTAAACTGAATATTTCAAGGGAAGTAACAAAAACAGGTAATTGACTTTAAAAAAATTTTATTGAGTTATTTCCCCTGTTTCCCTGCGCTGGTAGTGTCAGCCATGTGTACGTTTTTATTAACTTGCTTTCGTTCCTGTCTGTCCACAATTTAGTTTCTGCCGGTCCACATAAATTAATAAAATAAATTTTAATATTACGCGGGAGATGTTTGTACGTAAAAAAATATATATAAATTATTATTAATTATTAATAATTAATTATTTATTACTAAAAAAATTTTTTAAATATTATAAATATTTTCTTAAATTTGAATCGAATTTTTATCCATTAAAATTATTTTAATCGATATTTAATCAATAAAAAATTTTAACGATTAATCGAGAAATTAATCGATAATTTCCGCAGCCCTAAAAAATTTATTTGTTATGCCTATGCGTTGGAAGGGGAGTACGGCGAGAGTAGCTCAAACCCTATTCAGGCCTGCCAACCTGCCAAGAAAAAAAATCTGTAGAGGGGTCCACGCGCGGCGTTGCAGCACCCCACGGCGCTGGTTTAAGAACTACATACTAAATAAATATAAAGTAATAAGTTAAATCCATTATCTTTTAATTTAAGTGTCTACAGAACACCACAGAATACTGGAAATGTTTACATTGCATTCAGATACACGAGAGAATAACCATGTTTTTCACATATGAACAGAGGCTGCATAGAGTTCAGCTTTCCAGCATTTCCCTAGTGGCCTTTTTGAACTTGAACAGTTCTTTCGTCAATTGAAGTTAGCTTTGCTTTTAGATAAATATTAGTTTTTAGTTAGAAACTTTAGAAAGAGTATCATTCATCTGAATTAACCGAATTAATGATTGCTCTTGTTTCATTGTAATTTTTCTGGAAACATTTCTTTGAATCTGGCATTAAAAAGATAGGTATTAGAAAAATCTTTATTTCTTCCAAAAAGTAGGATGGTAAATAAAACTTTCCATCTCATATCTGAATTTCCTATTCCTTCAACAATAATAACAAAGTAATTGTTAACAGATGTAGATTCACTACTTTTACTTTTACTTTACTAATCAGCAGTTGTAATTTTTGCATTAAACTATTTTTTATTGTTATTGAACCCACCACTTTCAAAAGATAATTAGGTCTGGCACAGATTGCAAATGTTTCGCCACGGCCACAGGCGAGTGTTTTTCCAAATACTGATACTGTTTCGAAAACGAATGTCCCAATGACGTCTTTTCTTTATTTGTTTAGTTAGACTAGTCTTAGTACTAGTACAAACACTCTGAAGCTCAGTCACTGGAAAACCGTTTTTAGCAGCGTTCCTTACAAATGTATCCATTTTTTTTTAAAGTCACAGAACAGCTGAATTTTTTAAATTTTTTATTAGGCTGGTAAAAGGAATAATGTACGATCGGATGGCCAACGAAGAAATAGTTAGATATCGCGGTTCGCTTGGATAACGGAAGTACAGGAAAAAACCTAGGAAGTGGCATTTTCATTTTCGAAATACATCACCGCCATTATTAGTATTAGCTTTTTCTTTTTATAATTTTTTCGCATTCGGATTTTTCATGGTGAATTTTTTTTTCGGAAAATCGGGAGATTAAGGGTCTTATCGGGATTTCGTAAGCATGGGTAAAAAATCCGTATAATCCCGAAAAAATCGGGAGGGTTGGCAGGCCTGCTATTGGAAAGGAAAGATCGTCATGTGCGCCACAAAATTCAATAATTCTGGTGAGTTGAAACGACTGAAAAATAATATGGTAATTTTAAAAATTCCAATTTATAATCACTGTTTACCCAGTAAGCTTAATAATTTTATTATTATTTTTTTTTAATTCGCAAGTTGACCGACATCACACACAAGAGAGGTAAACATGATGTCACCAACAGACAAGGCGAGGCGTGGGTTTTTAAACCTGAGGAAAAATACCTCGCTAACTTTAAAGAACGGCTTAACCGGTCCTCGTATTTAGAACGGTTAATCATGAGTCCTCATTACTATAAATCCTCACTGTTTACTTGTTTGGATGATTAAATTCGCTGAATTAACGCCATCGCCAAAAAGAGCTGAACGCAAGTGGGGTAAGCGGGCTTTGATGTCACCATCAGATGACGCGAAAATTTGATACATTCTTTCGTGGGTTCTCAAAACATAAGGAAAATGCGGACTGGCGGAATATCGGTCTTTTTTTTAATAGTTAACCGGTCCTAAAAAACGAGCGGTCTTAACAACCTTCGTTTAAAAAGTTCCTTATATGTTCATATAATCTGAAAAACAGATGTGAATTTCTGTCCTCATTACACCATCTCTATTTAAACAGTTCTTACCTGTAACCTGAGTCTTGGATCTCTTGGCGCTGGCAGAAATGCTGCTATCCACCTCACAAGTGTTTTATGGTTCAATGGTCGGTGTCTGTTTTGATTTATTTGATGCCGCTAAAAAGGATGTTTGAATAATTCAATTATTTTATGTACACGATACATTATTTTACTAAAGTTATAGTCCATGCAAGATGGGTAATTGCTTTATATTGCTCCTTCAAGAAACAATTTATCGCTGTAAATGATTGTGTCAATCTGATTTTTTTAGAATTTATTAAAATCTAGGAATTGGAATAATTTTATGGGATACGGCTGACTTGTTTCATGAAGAATGTCCATCCAGGCATATTTAAGAATGTGAAAAGGAAAGGCCCCAAAATTATGCATATAGTTAAGAGATACATCATGGGTACATTTTAACAAATTGGATCAGAGAATAAAGTTATTATCTTTTCCTCCAAATACTTCTCATTAAAAAAAATTATTTTAATCTTAACCAAATTTTTACATCTTTTGAAATCATAGTTTCTTTTCTATGAAAAATTGAAATATGTGGGTTAAATAGACATGTAAATTAGGTTTATGTTACATGTAGGTCAGAATAAGCTATACACATTTTTGTGAGCCATGAAAAAGTATAGCTGTGAAAAGGTCATGAAATTGGGAAATGTGAATCTAGGCTAGTGTTTCATAAAGTGATGTCCTTGGGATGGAACTAGACCCTGACCCAAAAATTACTGGTACATTTAGATTTATATTGTGTGGTCAAAAATAAACAAGTAATAAAAACTCAGTGAGTATTTAAACGCTATTTCCAACAAAGAATTTCCGATTTTTTTATTCAAGGGAAATCATTTTAGATTACATTAAAAGATTCAAATAAGTAATTCTGAAAATAAACAAAATATGACATCATATCCCCTCACACTACATCACACCAAGAATGTGTCAATATAATGCACACCGCACAACAGTCTAACCTTAGCTTTCACAAAGTGGGAAAACCCCATTAACTATCATTCTAGATTACATTAAGTCATTTAAAATCAATAATTCTGAAACTGAACAAAACAATTGCTATCTACAAATTGCTACTAAAATTACAGGAGTCGAACAAACAGAGATTTTCAAAAATTCTAACTCCAAAATTGTTCGAAATGTTGTTATCGTTCGGCGTTTGTTTCAACCCGATAGATGTCATGGTTGGCGAGAAATTGACAAAGTACTTATTTTTTTTATATATTTTTTTTCCAGAAAATCCAGTAAACCTTTTCGTTATTTGTTTTTGGCCCGTGCACATCCTTGGGACCTCCTTAACATATTTGCTAAGACCCGAACCCTCTATCTGGTATGGTTCAGGAGGAGTTGCTGTTCAAAGCTCGAACAGACAGGACAGACATTTCAAATATATAAATGCAATTTTTCCAAGGGAAATAGCGTTAAAAATAATCTTTAATTAATTTCGAGTAGAATGTCAAAGAAAAGGAAGGGAGTGACAACAATATATAAGATAATATAAAGGTAAACAACTACCGTATACACTCGTTAGCAAGTGGACCTTTTGTGGACAAAATTTAGGAGGAAAAGTTGGGGGGGCTGCTTACGAGCGGGTCATTAACGTATTTATGCATGGATATTGAATGTGGGTGTTGTTATTGTAAATCATCAAGGTCATTTTCTACATTCTACAAGATTTGACTGCTCTACCAGAAGCTATAATCTATTATTAAACATCTGCACTTACCTTATTTAATTATTTTATTTATTTTTGTGAACGTTTTAATAAATTGTTTCACAAATTTTGTTTTCAACAACAAATTTTAATGTACGCGCTCTCGTCACTGATTACCAAAGATTTATTTTTTTTAATACCGGTAACTCTTGCCTAACAAAGAGCACAAAAGACAAAGATAGGTAGTACAAAGTAAACAATCATAATGACCGATTAGGCTTGTAGTTTTAAAAAAAAATTTTACCAATTTTTTTAAGCTGTCCTATTATTTTGGGGGGGTCGGCTTGCGAGCGGGTTATACACTTTTAATATTTTTCTCTTCCAATAGTGGGGGGGTCGGCTTATGAACGAACGGGCTATAGAACCAGTATATAAGGTATGTAATTATTTTACAGGCATTTTATGTTTTCTGTGTCACCCATAAAATTTGGAAAAGTTAACTCAGAAATTTACATTAACCAATTATTACATTCTGTAATTTGATATGTACTATTTACTTACTAATCCAATTAGGATGCGATTTAAACAGTCAATAGCTCGACGCAGGAAATTCTCCAGATCTTCAATAACATCAGTCATGATGACATGCTCTCTCCTCCTTTAGTTCAGAAATTCTGCTCTGAAACAGTCACAAAAAGTTTAATTAAAATACAAAAATCTTGGAATTGAACATTATGAACAAGTGCTTAATTCTAATGAAATTTCACAATTGTTTAAGTGTTATGGGTTTCAAAAAATAAGTATTTAGTGGTTACACTTAGAACTCTGTAGGACAATAATTTGAAATTAAATGAACATGATGTTAAATTAGATTAATTATTTTATGCCTGTTGTAGCCTACTTGAGTTTTGTTAAATAAATCATTATTTTATTTGTAGTTGTCAAATGTAGGCATAGTGCACTCATGGTTTTTTTTTCTTTGCCTTGGTCAGTACCACTGTGTCTGGAATTTTGTTCTGCCACTTTATGCCGAGAATCTTCCTGAGGCTTGTTATATGAAAGTGGTTCAGCTTTCTTGCATGGCGCTGATAAACAGTCCAAGTTTCACAAGCATAAAGCAGTGTGGGGAGCACCACTGCCCTGTACACTTTCAGCTTGGTCTGGATGGTAATGCCTCTTCTGTTCCAGACATTAGGGTACAACCTGCCAAAAGTGGAGCTGGCTCTGGCAATTCTGACGTTCACTTCGTCATCGATGGTGACATTTTGAGACAGTGTGCTGCCTAGGTATGTGAACCGGTGCACTGTATTGAGTCTCTGGCCGTTGACAGTGATGTTGGGCTCTACGTAGGGTCTTCCAGGCGCAGGCTGATGGAGGACCTCAGTCTTCTTGGTGTTGATTGACAGACCAAAGTTTGTGCAGGCACTGGAGAACAGGTTTACACTGCGTTGCATGTCGGCTTCTGAGACAGCGTTGAGGGCACAGTCATCAGCGAACAGCAGGTCTCTGATGATGTCTGTCATAACCTTGGTTTTTGCCTGGAGCCTCCGAAGGTTGAACAGCTTGCCATCTGTGCGGTATTTCAGGTTGACACCAACATCCTCGTCTCTGAAGGCCTCTGTCAGCATGGCGGAAAACATGAGGCTAAACAGTGTTGGTGCCAGGACGCAGCCCTGCTTGACTCCGTTTGTGACTGGGAAAGGATCAGAAAACTCCCCGCTGTCCTGGACTCTGGCCTGCATGCCTTCATGGAATTGTTGCACCAAGACGATGAATTTCCTTGGGCAACCGTACTTGGCCATGATCTTCCACAGACCCTCTCTGCCAACAGTGTCAAAGGCCTTGGTCAGGTCGACATAGGTGGAGAACAGATCAGAGTTCTGCTCCTGACATTTCTCCAGCAGCTGCCTGGCAGCGAACACCATGTCGATTGTTCCTCGCTCTTTTCGGAATCCACACTGACTTTCAGGCAGGAGTCCTTGGTCAAGGTGCACTGTGAGGCGGTTGAGCAGGATTCTGGCGAGGATCTTTCCTGCAATAGAAAGCAGGGATATGCCTCTGTGGTTGTCACAAGCCTGTCTACTTCCTTTTCGCTTATATAGATGTATGATGGTGGCATCTTTGAAGTCCTGCGGGATCGTCTCTTGCTGCCATATTAAGAGAAACAGCTCATGGAGCCTTTCAGTCAGGGTCGTTCCCCCCTCCTTGTAGACCTCAGCTGGTATGGCGTCAGAGCCAGGTGCTTTGCCACTGGAGATAAGATAGATTGCTTTCTGGGTCTCGAGCAAGGTTGGTGGGTCATCCAGTGCTTTGTTTGTGGGCACTTGGGGTAGACGATTGATGGCTTCGTCGTTGATTGTCGAAGGGCGATTTAGGACGTCATCGAAATGTTCGACCCATCTCTCCAAGATCTTCTCTTTGTCTGTGATTAGAGTGTTACCGTCTGCGCTGAGGAGGGGGCTTGATCCTGAGGGCGTGGGGCCATATACTTCTTTCAAGGCGTCGTAGAAGTTTTTATAGTCACGCCTGTCTGCATAGCCTTGGATCTCGTCAGCTTTGTTGCCGAGCCAATCGTCCTGCATCTGACGGAGCTTCTGCTGAACAGTCTTGCGTATGTTGTTGAGTGCATCTCTCCTTGCCGTGGACTTGGGGTTATTGATGTATGCTTGGTGAAGGTGGTGTTTCTCATTCAATAACTGCTTGATGTCTTCGGAGTTCTCATCGAACCAGTCCTTATGTTTCCTGGTCTGGGGCCCCAGGGTCTCTGTAGCTGTGGAGTAAATCAGCTCTCTGAGTGATGCCCAGTCTGCCTCCACGCTCTGGTTTCCCGGAGAGGTGGATTTCAAGCACTTTTCCAGAGCATCTACAAAGGACTGTTTGCAGCTGTCGGTATTCAGTTTGGCAACATTAAGCCGTTTCGGGGCCTTCTTCCCTTGCGGGCCTCGTTTAGGCTGAATGCGGATGTTGAGCTTGGTGATGATGAGGCGGTGGTCTGTCCAGCATTCAGCGCCGCACATGGATTTGGTAACTCGTACATCCTGCCTGTCCCTCTTCCTCACGATGACGTAGTCAATAAGATGCCAGTGCTTCGATCGGGGGTGCATCCATGACGTCCGGTTACGAGTGGGGAGGCGGAAGATCGTGTTGGTGATCAGCAGTTCAAGTTCAGCGCAGGTTTGGAGTAAAAGAAGACCGTTGCTGTTGCATTGACCCACTCCATGGTGTCCAAGGACTCCTTCCCAGGCAACGTTGTCCTTGCCAACTCTTGCGTTGAAGTCACCTAGCAAGATGAGTTTGTCCGCCTTTGGAACGTCGGCAATGACAGTGTGAAGTTCTTCGTAAAACTTTGCCTTTACGTCATCTGGATTAGTCATGGTTGGAGCGTAGGCACTGATGATGGTGAGGTGCTTCTTTCCAGCCAGTGGGAGTTTCATGGTCATGAGCCTGTCGTTCACTCCCTTGGGAAGTCCAGCCAGCTTTCCGACAAGAGTTGTCTTAACTGCAAACCCAACGCCTGCCTCACGTCGCTCCTCGCTGGGTCTGCCACTCCAGTAAAATGTGTAACCAGATCCTCTTTCACAGAGCTCTCCTTCTCCCGCGAGCCTGGTCTCGCTCAGGGCTGCGACGTCGATGCCATATCTAGCAAGTTCTTTACCAATCAGGGCTGTTCTCCTCTGAGGTCTGTCTGCATCGTCTCTGTCCAGGAGTGTGCGCACATTCCATGCGCCCAATATGAGAGGAAATATCCTCGTTTTCTTCTTTTTGTTTCGACCGCTGGTATGGGATGGATGACAAAAGTGACTTGTGCGGTGACTTGGATTTAAGTGAGAAGGAGTTGCGCAGTTCGTCGATCTCACTCTCTCTCCCGAGGCCATCTTATCCAGCGGCAGGACTAAGTCGAGACGGCTGGTGATGGAGACGGGTGCAGTGGATGGCCATGATGTCCTGTGTGTCTTGTCATGCCCTTAGCGTTCCACAACGCTTTGCTGAGATTCGCCTTTTTGACTGTTGACCAACTAGTGGTTCCTCCGCTCTGTCCACCGAATCCAGTCTTCACGTGCATAGATAGACATATCTAGATCACCGAGGGTTTGAGACCCGTCGGCTACCCACACCAGGTTTAGCCAGCCATTCAAAGCCGTTGCCCGGGGTGTGGCCACTGCGCACGTTGCAGTTTCTATGAGCCACTGGTGATAGCTGTGAGACATTCTGTCTGTATATGGTGTAAGAAAACATACAAATTCACAAAGCTTGCTATGTTTCTAGTTAAATTTAAGCTGCTTCCCTAGTCAAATGAATCCCCTCTCTGCCTATCTGCCGGACCCAAGGATGATAGAGCTTGGCACCATCATATTTAGGCTTCATCAAATAAAGAGTTTTGGAACAGTCAGCTTACTCTCAAACTATGTATATTTTGTGTCACAGTGTGTGAAGGTACACTGAAGGTTTCTGTGTGATTGGTTGAGTCTTGGAGTGATACTACAGTTATAAGCCTATGATCGGCCTAGCTCAAAAACTATACAAAACACAAAAGTTCACTATAATCTTCTATATAGAAAAAGTGTCTTAAATATATACAGTGGCACCTCGAGATACGAATGCTTCATGATACGAAAAATCTAAGATACCAAAGGTCACTCGAAGAATATTTTTTTACATGATACGAAAAAAATGCCAAGATGCGAAAAACGCACATAAGTGTTATGTTACATATGTTTAGTTTAGAGTTGTACTAAATGTGATTATTTAGCATCAATTCACGTAAAGTTTGCATATAACATATTATTTTCATAAAATTAAGTGTTTAGTATGTAGTGCCGTAATGTTTTCTGCCATCCGTTCTCCTCCCCTACCACCTCCTCCGACACTTCTCACTCGAAAGGTAAGAGTTCACATTTGTGTACATATTATTTTTCATTTATATTATTCTGTTTTCATTGTTTTATTATTATTTATTTATTATTTAAAACAAATAATTTATTTTGATTTATAATGTGTACTCTTAGGGATTAAAGACGCCTACTTTATTTTTCTCTGGTTTTCCATGTTATTTTAAATTTCTAGTGCTGTTTCTGTGTGGCTAGCAACGGATTAGACATTTTACATGTAAAACTTGCTTCGATATACGAAAAATCCAGGATTCAAAGGCCAGCACAGAATAGACTAATTTCGTATCTCGAGGTACCACTGTATAAGATACTGAACTTTTGACATTGTTTTCTAATATATTTTATTTATATTTCAATCTAGCATTGATTAATATTTTTTATTACAACTAATTTCATGGAAAATACAAAGACAAATTAATAAAGGACATGGGCTTCTCAATCAATACCAGAGACAACTTCTGCTGAACTATTACTACAAATAATTTATGTTTGCCCGATATACATGTAGTCATAAAGTACATTGGAGAAACGAGATGACACCTGTCTGACATTGTCAGTGACAGATGTTATGAACACATTCAAAAAGTATCATTATCTCAACACAGGATAAACACTGTACTGCTTCTGGATAAATTAGAAACTTATCCTTCTCACCCTAGACTAGACAGTGACAATGCCATGACAAGCATTTCCAGCTCCTTAACAAGAACATTGTGCAGGAGCTGCTCATCCTGTCATGCAAAATCAGGGATTAAAATAATATTCCACAAGGAACAGTTGAGGCTACAACATTTGACACATTTTGTGTCAGTTGACAATATTTCCTCCTGCTCACCAACATCCAGATCCTGATGCACTCAGTGTCCTTGCAACTAATGAAGTATCCTCTGTACAGAGCCATCACAAACCTCCTCAAAAGATTTACCAAGTTTGGCCAAGATCCATCCATTTACCAGGTAGCCAAAGTTTAAAATCATATTTATTTAATGACATTTTGGGACCACGTCCCCAATGAGTGGTATTTTATTTTTTTTAAAGCCAGAAACCTTAGCATGAGTGTACTCAACAACTTGCCAAGTTTTCATGGCAATCGGATGAATAAAATAAAATTTATATTTCTTAAATAAGAAAAAAATGACATTAAGGCATCCAGGCCAAGTAGGTGCAAAATGTTCAAGTTCATAAACCCTGAATATAATTCTGGATTATAATGGATAAATGTGTCAATATTTGTCAAGATCATGTCAAATCAAAAGGTAAATCAAGTCTTAAAAGATTATGAAAAAAAGATTTACGGCCCCCGGATCCGAAGAAATAGACTTTAGGAGTTCAATGCCCCATAATATTGTATCATAGGCCATCAAGTTTTTATGTACAGTCGAACCCACTTACCTCGAGCTCGGTTAGCTCGACCACCCCACTAAATCGAAGTTTTTTATTGGAACCGCCAAATTCTCTCTTTGTCTTTGCATTTTTTCATCGGCTAATTTGATTTTTCTAAGTCGCCGAAACCTAATACCTCGAGCACAAAAGAGGGCCAAATTTGCAACTTAACGTTGGTTATCTCGATCCTCGTCGGTTCGCCTAGCAATGCATTTTTAGTTCAAAATAGTGTTGACATCTCGCTTTCTTCGAGACCTCCGGCAATTGTGTGATTCTACAAGATTTCAATAAAAATTACCGGATGTTATTATCTTCTTTCACTTTCGATCCATGTGTGAATTAGATGTATTAGCGTTAGCGATCTTTAATCCGTCATAATTTCGCAGTGCATGTTATATTATTATTAAACTTAATTCATTTTCTGATGCATTGATCATTTTATTTTTTAAGATAAACGAATATCTTTAGAAATGAAAATAAAGGTTTATATCGAGAATCGACGGTGGTTTTTAAATAATTAAATAAAAAATTATTATTCTTTTAAAAGTTTGTTGTTGCTTTGTTACCAGTAACATACGTGACTGTGACACTAACACGCGCGTGACGATGAAATCAAATCATTTTCTTAATGTTCCAGTACATGTATATAATATTATTAATATACACGTCATCACTTTTGTAGGTCAAATTCTGATTAGGAATGATTTTTTTTTAAAATTCGCTTAGACTTAGTTGCCGGGGGGGAGACTCTGTATGGGGGAGGATTTATTTTGCAACATCGGCCGAGGTCTAACACACAGCCCACAGCGTGCTGTGATCAACGGTCAAGGCCGCAATAGTTTTATTTATATTATTACAAGACTGAGGAAATTCGAGAGCGTTCTGATAGTAACAGATATCCTGCACGTCAAAAGCATTAAACTTAAAATTACCATATTGATATGTTTATTTATATTTTTTTTTATTCGCTGATTCGACGGCATTGCAAACGCTAGCGGCTGTGACACGACGAGGCGTAAACTTTAACCTTTTAGCGCATGCGCAGACAATTATAAACTGGTAACTTATTTTTCATTAAATGGAATCGAAACATGACAGAGACGTAATCAAAGTCCTTTACTTCGGCATATATATATAGTTGCGGGCTGCGGAAATTATCGATTAATCTCTAGATTAATCGTTAAAAATTTTATCGATTAAATATCGATTAAAATAATTTTAATCGATAAAAATTCGATTAAAATTTAAGAAAATATTTATATTTTTTTAAAATTTTAGTAATAAATAATAAATTATTAATAATTAATAATAAGTTATATTTATTTTTTTACGTACAAACATCTCCCGAGTAATATTAAAATTTATTTTATTAATTTCTGTTGACCGGCAGACGTCAACTAAAAAATGGCTGACAGCCAGAGCCGTCTTTACACCATTTTGGGCCCCCGGGCAAAGAAATAGTGTTGGGTCCTTCCCCCGCAGGAATAAAAAATGAATATACATAATATATATAAATAAACATATTCCCATGGGCCCATATGCTCGTGGGCCCCCGGGCAAATGTCCAACGGGCCTATGCGTTACGACGGCCCTGCTGACAGCATCAGCGCAGTTAAATTTAAACATATAACTAGAAATTTGAGCAAATATGTTGTTTTTAAGCTAACTGCGGATGGCAAAGTCGAAGATGGTGAAAAACGTCTACTGTGTTCACTGCCATAAACAATTCTATTTTAAAGGATCAAATACATCGCTGACGTACCACCTTCAGAACAAATCAAGTATCAACACATTGTCATGAAATTTAGTTCAAAATATTCTTAATTTTCAATGTCTGTGAGATATGTTCATTTTAATGACGTCATAAATTTATATTTTTGGTTTTAATCGAAATTATCGATTAATTATATATATATATATAAATTCCCGATTAGTCATAACTTTTCCCGACTTTCAAGGCCGAGAAAGTTTTTTTAAGAATTCCCGACTTTTTCTCGTTTTCCTGAGTGGGAACCATGGTTATATTTAAATTTTAAACGGTCCTTAAAAACGAACGGTCATTACAACCTTAGGAAAGAGTGAAGAAATATTAGGGTTCCGATACGATTCCAATTAATCGTCCCATCACTAATTAACGCTAACTAATTAATCATGTACATAAAGAAATTTCAAGCACATGTTAATATTTTGCCGCCATAATGGTTTTCATTTTAACTCGATCATCTGTTATCTCGACGCCATTTTTCATACCCCAACGCCGTCGACTTAACCGGTTTCGACTGTATATAGTAATATATTTAATAAATATATTGGCCTAATATCATATATACAAAACTAAATGGACTATACTTAATACTTATACCAGTGAGCTAGATAAAAATAGTTCTAAAATATAAACTTAAAATCAATATGAATCATTATGAAAAACAATAACGAAGTGATTATTCGCACGGTAAAAACCGTGCGAATAATGTCGAGTATTATCCGCATGGGTCGTCGCGCATGCGTATTCTAGCAGCTGAAGTCGTTTTTTTAAAAAACGCGCCCGGCATATACACAATAATAGCCGATATCACTCGATTTAGGCTAAATGTGTAATTTATATGCTAATACGTATTAAAATTGCATGATTACTGAAATTTTACAGTAGCACTGCCATAAAAATTTATTGGTGTTCAATTTTTGATAATTACTTATAATTTTTAAATGTCGCCATTCCATAACTTTTCCAGGCGAGTGGTAAATCTAAGCGGAGTGCATTTATGGTTAGCGGTTCGAATCAATGGACGGTCTTAGTTTTTTTGTTTTACAACCACAGTGAGGATGCTTGCGATCACTCAAGCAGGCTCATTTCAAGAAACATTTTATTATTCCCCCACCCTATATACATATTTTATCAATTATTCTGTTAGTGTTAGTCACTGTTACAGACTCTCACTTCTAAATTTTTATGCTATACCATTTTATCGTCCTTCACTTTTGCATGCTTTAAAATCAATTAACTTAATGGATTTTTGATGTCCAACAGTGCTAGTTATGGTCAGAATAATAATAATTAGCCTCTTTAAATACAGAGTTTCATCCAATTATGAATGGACAATTAGAAAAAACAGATCATGTGAAACACAATTAATAGGTTTAATAGATGAAATATCAAAAGGCTTAGACAATAATGATCAAATAGACACAATATTACTTGACTTCTCAAAAGCATTTGACAAAGTTCACCACCTTAGTTTACTTAAAAAACTTAACTACTTTGGAATCTCAGGTCCCTTACATCACTGGATCCAAGACTTCCTTTTGGGCAAGGAGCAAACTGTAATAATTAATGGATCTAAATCTGCACCAATAAAGGTTAATTCAGGAGTTCCACAAGGAACTGTGCTAGGTCCCTTACTCTTTTTAATTTATATAAATGATTTACCCAACAACATCTCAACAGGTACAAAAGTTAGGTTATTTGCTGATGATTGTATAATCTATAGAACAATTAAATCAGAACAAGATAGCAAAATTTTACAAAAAGACTTAGATGAATTGATAAAATGGGAAACTAACTGGAGTATGTCTTTCCACCCAGAAAAGTGTCAACTGTTAAGAGTAACAAAGAAAAAGAAACAAATAAATTCAAAATATTACATTCATGGAAAAGAACAGACCCAAACTAAAGATGCAAAATACTTAGGAGTCTTAATAAATGAGAAACTATCATGGAATCCCCATGTCAATGAAGTTATTAAAAAATCAAACAAAACCTTAGGCTTTATAAAAAGAAGCTTTAACAAATGTAATAGAGATATAAAACTAAAATGCTACCTCACTTTGGTGAGACCTGTACTAGAATATGCATCTTCTGTATGGGACCCATCCACCAAAGAAAACATTGATAAACTAGAACAAATTCAAAAAAGAGCTGCCAGATTCATTACTGGAGAATATTCAAAACTGACAAGAATAACACCATTAGTTAAATCATTAAACCTTGAAACACTAGAGGATAGAAGAACCAAGAGCAAAGTAGTAATCATACATAAAGCAATTAATTCTAATTTAGAAATACAACACAAAGATAACTTAATACAACCCTCAGACATAAGGATAAAAACACCTTTCTTATTCCGTATGCAAGAACAAACACAAGTTTTCCTTCTTCCCGTCCGGAATTTGGGCGTGGAATGGGTTGCCTGAAGAATCCAGGAAAACCAACACTTTATCAACATTTAAATCTCTAATAAAAATGCAGGACTAAACACAAACCATAGATAAGCGTAGGACGCAATAATCTTCTGTATAGAAGGAGCGTCTGTAAACAGATAAGATAAGATAAGAATGAAACTATCACCTATGAAAGTTAATAAAGTTAATTCATAATATATATAATATATTATATATACTGTATTAATATACTATACAAAGTTGGGTGCACTGGAACACTCGAAAGACAATTAAAATGACAGTTAATTATTTTTGTACCCTCCAAACCAAAAGATATATTAAGCAATGCAACATAAATAATAAGCAGTAATAAGAATTTAGATATCGATCGGCATCACTCTCACGGTCAAAACCGTGCGACTTCGCTTACTTAGTATTCAAATTCATGAAATTTAATTATGAGAACTAATGTTTAGTATTAAAGTATTAGTATTAGAATAATTAAAATACAGTATATTTTTTACGACTAGTCGTAGCAGCAGACAACTCGACGGGATGTTGCTTGTGTTACGACATGTCGTAGCACTAGCAACAGCCCGTCGAGTTGTCTGCCGTTACTTTGTCGTAGCAGCAGACATTTCGTTTCTTATTCAGGTCAGATATAATTATTATAATCAACGTGAATTTACTTGATTGATATACATGATATAATGATAAATAATGCTCAAAATTAACTTTGATTTGAGAATAGCTCACTGAATTCTCCCATCAACGTCGAGAGTCATTCACAGAATTCTGGGGATAACGTTTAACGTTATTCGCAGAATTCTGGTGATAACGCTTTCCAATAATATATGTGTGGAAACTGCAGGATCACCCTTTACAGCTATAGATTATGTACCATTTCATCATAAATCTTTTAAATAAAATAAAAGTGTAAATAATGTCAATGAGTATACAATAGTATACTGTATACAGTATGAGTATGAGTATGTGAATGAGAAAATGAATCTGAAAATGTGATGTCAAAAACAGCGCACGGACACATTTCACCTAAAAACCTTAAAATTTGCTTTAATTTCTCACAAGTCACAATAGAACATTTAATATTCCATATTATCTACGATTCATTTTATCATTTCTAGTAATTCAATACTTGCCAATAAAGGGCTAAGACATGTTGACATTGATAAATCTCAAAAACTATTATTACTATTATCATAACCAGATCGTTTTGTCGCCATGTTTAACTTTTAAAATTCCCTCCCCACATTACCGCACAGATAACCGACTAGGGCCGCAAAGGTTGCAGTACAATAAAAATAATTGTGCATTGGCGTGGCGTCGAACCACAGGGTAGGTTGAGTTAGTGTAATATTTTTAAAAGAACATACAATTAATAAAATTATTTAAATTTTTAAAACATTAGGATTGTGATCGTCTGTGAGAGACTGCTTTCAAACAACATAATGTATTAACAATAAAATTGAGTAAATAAAACAAAACACAAGCCAATAAAACATACTGCCAACTGACAAGCCGATTACTTGAATAGCAAAAAGTTTAATGCAAAGTATGAATTGTGAGCAAATATGTACTTGAATCAGGAGTGGATTAGGGGACTGAATGGGCTAAAGCCAGGGACCCTAATCGTTTTAGGCTAAATTAAGGGCCCCCAAGCTTATTATATTATATAATAAAGTGGCTGGACCGGGCCCCAGATGGAATTGCAGCCAGGGGCCCCGTGCAATCTTAATCCACTACTGACTTGAATCGAGCATACAATTCCACAAAACTAACTTTTGGGCAACCAGGGCCGGCCTTAGGGAAAGGCGAACGAGGCAAACGCCTTAGGCCCCGCGCTTTTCAGGGCCCCGCGTTTTTACTAAACTTTTTAAATCCCTTATATTAACTTCACCGCCGTCTCTGTCTCTCTGTCTTGGGCTCGCGGTCGGTCGGTCGGAAGGGCGGAAAAACAAAAGTAAAAAATGAAACACTTCCCGAGATGCCATCGAGCTGAAATTTGGCACATAGACTTGTGTCACCTAACAATGCATCGTCTCAAAATTTCAGATCGATCGAACTAACCGTAGTTAAATTAATGCATTTTTAGTTTATCTATATAAAACTATATGTAGCAGTCGCTATTGTTTACATTTTACGGGTCACTTGAATTCACGCCAGCCATCGATGACCACATCTCGTGTTTTAACCAGGGTGAATTCACTCAGTTTCAGGCTGTAAATGTTCGTTGCGTTGGAACATAATCAATAATTTAAGTTCTGTCTCCTATATAAGGGATTTATAGACAAAAACTTTGTTTTTACGGTTTTTTTATTTTATTAAATCCCTTATATTAACTTCACCGCCGTCTCTTGGGTTCGCGGTCGGTCGGGAGGGAGGGGCGGGAAAACAAAAATAAAAAAAAGACACACTTCCCGTGATGCCATCGAGCTAACATTTGGCACATAGACTCGTGTCACCTAACAATTCATCGTATCAAAATTTCAGTCCCGATATTTTTTGCTACAGAAACCTGGGACCCCCCCGACCCCCCCCCGTCCGAGGGGCCCCGTCCCGCTTTGCCCCCTGGAAAATCTGGTCACCTCATTTTGTGCTACTCTCGAATTGCGATGTCAAGAATTTAATGCATGCAATAAAGTTAATGAATACTATTATATCTAGAATGGCCAGGCGCGTTAGAGCCGAAACCAATCGAACAATTACATCAAGCTTTAAACGTTTATAATTGTATCATATAGATCCCCAAAAAAAAATAATAATAATAAATAAATAAATCAGAAATAAAAATTGATCTTCCGTGTCGTTTTGACTTAAAATATCTACACATAATCCTATTGATATCATTTTTAGACACTTATCATGCTTGTAAAACTCATCGGGGGGGGGGCTAACGACGCTACCCCCAAATCCCCGCCCGAGTCATGTGGGCTGGACATTGAGTCTGGGGGGGGGGACGGGGACGCACACGTAAACTTGTATTTTGGGGTAACGGGCAAAAACGTTCGGCGACTCCCTACCGTAAGAAAACCAAACGGAGCTGCGGCTACATCACAAATGCTTTGATGTCAACATCAAACGACGCTTTTATACGTTCTCTTATGAGTTCTCAAACTTAAAGATTATAATTAGCTTTAATTTTCATTTCTTGATAACTTACGCCAACCGGCGTTTGATTGCCTACAGATATTGCATTTCTTTGGCACTTTGAGAAGCACTGATGGTTAAAAAAAAAGTCATTAAATAAATTTTAAGTGACCAAATATTACAGTGGAAGTTTTATTTAAAGTTACCCTTTTCATGTGACGCAGTGGCGTAGCTGGGGGGCGCGGTGGGGGCGGTCCGCCCCGGGCGGCACTCATTTAGGGGCGGCATTTGTGGGCATTTGAAAAGTACAGCGGTTTCCGACAACCGCCCTTGTTCCTTTGCAAGGGGAAAACCAAAGTGAATTAAAAATATTCGTAATTTCGAGTCTTAATTAACGGATTCGCACAACATTTGTATTGCTTACATAGTGGATATTATAACTAACGCAAAATCGTTCAAAAAATTTTAAATCGCTAAAAAAAAGTATCCATTTGTTTGGAAAACTAAGCGGTATAAGTCACAAATGACGCTTTTATAAGACAACTACCCGAAAAACACATCACCGCTTGGCCATAAAGTGTGCTATTAATATCGCCACGGGGCCGTCCATAAAGTTCGTCACGCTCCAGACGGGGGGAGGGGGTGTAAGAAAGTTTGACAGTTTGTGACAGGGGGAGGGGGTCCGGCGATGTGTGACATCACGCTGTTTTATATTAAATTTTGATTATTTTGTTAATAAAAAACGACATTTTTGTTCGAAAGTGTGACGTACTTTAGGGGGGGGGGTTCCGAGATGTGTGACAGTTTGTGACAGGGGGGAGGGGGGAGTTAAAAATTGTCAAAAATAGCGTGACGTACTTTATGGACGGCCCCACGACAGTTTTTACGTGGAATTTCGATATTCGCAGAATGATGCGCGAACAAGTACCTACAAGGCATGGTGGTTCAAATATTGCATTTAACTTGCAAGTAGTAATTTATATTACTGTTTCAGTTTTCAGTAAATTATTGTTGGTAAGTTATTAAAAATTAAATTTATTTTGTTTTTATTGCATTAAAGTAGCACAAATAATTTGTGTTTTTCATTAAAATACGGTTACTCATTAAGCATGTTACGCCTATCCAATTAAAGTAATAGTAATGTGTAAATAATTTGAATTCGTCTATTTTATGGAAAATTATTAAGATTTATGACACGAATATGTAAATATTCAAATTTCTCTGTTAATAAACACCACAATAGGGCATAATAATTTCGAAAAAGACATACTTTAAACTTTCAAGCGTCTTGGAAAAATTGAGATCTGAAGAAGTAACTAGGAAAACGAGATCAGATGCTGGAATTTTACTCAATTCAATGCAATCTTTTTTCTCTTCTATGTTATCTCAATTTATGGGAACCCGTCATTTTTTAAATTAATGCAAAGCCATTGCATGGAACAAAGAGATGTGCTAATACAAAATGCTGTTATATCAGCCAAACAATTTGTGAAGAGATGGAGATATCAACTGAACGCCTAGTTAGAAGGAGAAAAAATATGAGTAGGGAAAATTCAGAAGACGTGGTTCTATCTTTAGAACAAGAAGTACAACGAGAAATGTTTTTATCCATGGCTGGAATTATAAAAGAAAATTTAAAAAACGCTTTGATGAGTTGCATGTCCTTGCAAGAAATTATTCGTATATAATATCATGTAACCTACTAAATGAATCATTTGAACATTAAACAAATTACTTTATTGACATTGACAGTTCAATATGGAAAGAAAAAGGATCCAGGTTTTTATGGCTGTACCTACACCACAAGAAGAGTCATTATGTTAGAAAAACGATGGAAAAGGCACCCTTGATCTATTAAAATTTATTCAACAGCATAGATTGGAAGATTCTGCACCCAACAATGTAATTTTGCTATGATTTTTTTCAACTATTGTTATCAGTCTCGCTAGTTGTGAAAGGAGCTTCTACAAACTGAAGTTGATTTTAAAAAATATCTTTGTTCCACAATGAGCGATTAAAGACAACAAAATATTGCAATACTGTCCATAGAACAAGATATTATAAATAATTTTAATTTTGATAGCATAATACACGATTTTTCTATTATGAAAGTTAGGAAAGTAAATGTATAAATATATTTACATACAGAGGCGTAACTGGGTTTTTGACGCCTTTGCCTAATTTATTTTTTGCGCCTTTTATTTAAATAAAAATTTTAAAATGAGAGATTTAGCGGCGCCCTTTTGAACTGGCGCAGGCCGGCGCCCTCGGCAACTGACCCAATACCAAGCCGTTGTTACGCCACTGCTAATGTATGCAATTTCTTTGTTTGTAAAAAAAAACATTTATTGATAAATACAAAATAAAAGAGTAGTATTTGGTAAAAAATTTTGGGGGGGGGTGTAAATTTGGAATATGTTTTGTCTCATGGGGGGGGCCTTTAAAAAAGTATCTTGTATTTTTATAAATGTGTATTTATAGGTATATAATCTTATGCGGCCTCTTTTATTACTGCTTACATAAATATGGCATGCAATGGTAAACATGTTCCCCGCCTTTACTTCGTTTCAATTACAATTATTTATTCATGTTTATTAATTTTTAAAAACCATAATATAATCGACTAAGTGGCCGTCCATAAATGAAGCATGCTATTTTGGCTGAAACCTTACCCCTTCCTCCTCGTCACAAAGCTTTGGCACCCCCCCCCCAATAAAAGCCGTATTTTCTGTTTGAAAATGTGCATGTTTCAAATTAAATTTTTGCCATTAACGTATGTTTTTAGTGTAACGCTGCATTCTAATATCGTAACACGCGTTTTACATAAACGTTATTATTTAATGTGTCAGTAATCAAATATTTGAGTGGGAATTTATTTAAAGTTGCGCGTTTTGACGTGACGTCACATTTCTTTAACACCCACCCCCCCCCCTGTTTCACATCGCCACAAACGTATGTGACTCAGGTGCATGACGTCATTTATGGACGGCTTCTAAAAAGGGCGGCAAATTGGAGACCACCCCGGGCGGCAAAAGTTCTAGCTACGCCACTGATGTGACGTCACATTTCTTCAACCTCCTTCCCTCCCCCTCGTCACGCATCGTAACAAAAGTGTGACCCCCCTCCACCCCTAGGTGCGTGACGTCATTTATGGACGGCCCCCAAGCAGAAAAAAAAATAAAAGGTTAGGATCACTATGGAGTTGAAAAAGAATATGCTTATAAAAGATCAAATTGGCGTGCGTGTCGCGGGACTTTATTTCAGCGTGCCAAGAATAATATCTACGATTGTGAAAAACAAAGACTATGAAACGGGCAAATATGGTGAATTTGAATTTCATAAAAAGATCATGGAAATTAGAGTATGTTGAAAAATTGCTCAATATTATGGATAACAGGAAAACACAACATTTGTTTAATTTCATTTTATTTATTTATTTAAGTATTTAAGCAGTGCTTAAATTATTTGCTACAAACAAAGTCAATATGTAAATAACATGTTTTTTTATTCAATGGAACGGATTAATCATTTTCGCTCTGTTTCATAAAGTAAAAGTACGTTTGATAAACGTACTATTTTGTATACGTCTAAGGGTCTGGAATGTATTAAAGACGTATACCGTGGTTCCACGGTATTTAAGAGGAACTTTTATTTAAGGTTGCGCGTTTTGTTGTGACGTCACTTTTCTTAAACAAACTCCTACCCTTCGTCACACATGTGTGACTTCCCCCCCTCTAGTTTGAGTGTCGTCATTTATAGACGGCCCTTTACTCACTTATTATTAATTAAATATATTATTTTATTTTAAAAGTCGATTCTTTTAATAATAATAAATAATTGACCTTAATTATGATAGCACATAAAATAAAACAAACCCGTAAAAACAAAGTTTTTGACTATAAATCCCTTATATATGAGTCATAATTAAAAGTATTGATCATCTTCAAACGCGACAAACATTTACAGACTGTATCTGCCTTAACTCCTGCTGTATAACCGTGGGAGAGGGGAAAGGTCTGGCCACCAATCGCTGGACCGAGCTCAGCGTGACACGTAAAATGTAAACAAAAGCACGCCTGTACTTCGATGGGTCGCGTCAACGCGCGAACTGAGCTCTCACGTGGAAAAAAAACAATAAC
Source organism: Ampullaceana balthica (assembly GCA_944989445.1). Lineage (NCBI taxonomy): Eukaryota > Metazoa > Mollusca > Gastropoda > Lymnaeidae > Ampullaceana > Ampullaceana balthica. The sequence goes on along the minus strand of CALYLW010000296.1, from coordinate 292,076 downwards.
AAACCGTGAAATTGAATTACGTACCTCGTATAGAGATAAACTAAAAATGACAGAGACGCCGGTGAAGTTAATATAAGGGATTTAATTAAACAAACCCGTAAAAACAAAGTTTTTGACTATAAATCCCTTATATATGAGACATAACTAACAGTATTGATTATTTTCAAAACATTTACAGACTGAATCTGTCTTAACTCAACTTTGCATCATAACCCTAGTGGGGGGGAGGGGTGGGTGGGGGGGGGGAAGAGGGGAAAAGTCTGGTCACCGATTCGCTTGACCGAGCTCAGAGTGACACGTAAAATGTAAACAAAAGCGCCCGTCGCTTCGTTGGGTCGCCTCAATGCGTCAGCTCAAAATTTCACGTGGCAAAAAAACAATAACAAATCGTGAATTTAAATTACATACCTCATATAAGGATAAACTAAAAATGCATTAATTTAATTATGGTACGTTCGATCGATCTGAAATTTTGATACGATGCATTGTTAGGTCAGACGGGTCAGTGTGCCAAATTTCAGTTCGATCGGATCATGGGAAGTGGGTCATTTTTGACTTCTGTTTTTCCGCCCGCCGAGCCCAAGACAGACAGACAGAGAGAGAGAGAGAGAGAGAGACGCCGGTGAAGTTAATATAAGGGATTTAATAAAACAAACCCGTAAAAACAAAGTTTTTGACTATAAATCCCTTATATATGAGACATAACTAACAGTATTGATTATTTTCAAACATTTACAGACTGAATCTGTCTTAACTCAAGTTTGCTTCATAACCCTGGGGGGGGTGTGGGTGGGAGGGGGGAGGGGTGGGTGGGAGGGGAGAGGGGAAAAAACATTGACAGACTGACACCGAGTGATGTCCCTTGTCTTTAATAAATGGGGGTGGGACGTGAGGGGGTGTCGGCTCGACGGTCGGCGTCAACTCAAACTCACGTGGAATTGGAAGGAAAAAAAACAACAAAAAAACGTGAATTTAAATTACATACCTCATATAAGGATAAACTAAAAATGCATTAATTTAATTACGGTACGTTCGATCGATCTGAAATTTTGATACGATGCATTGTTAGGTTAGACGGGTCCGTGTGCCAAATTTCAGTTCGATCGGATCATGGGAAGTGGGTCATTTTTGACTTCTGTTTTTCCGCCCGCCGAGCCCAAGACAGAGAGAGAGACGGCCGCGAAGTTAATATAAGGGATTTAATAAAACAACCCCGTAAAAACAAAGTTTTTGACTATAAATCCCTTATATATGAGACATAACTAACAGTAGTGATTATTTTTAAACATTTACAGACTGACACTGAGTGATGTCCCTTGTCTTTAATAAATGGGGGTGGGATGTGAGGGGGTGTCGGCACGACGGTCGTCGTCAACACGACGGTCGGCGTCAACTCAAACTCACGTGGAACCTGAATTAAAAAAAAGAAATAACAGTGAATGTTGAATTACATACCTCATATAAGGATAAACTAAAAATGCATTAATTTAATTATGGTACGTTCGATCGATCTGAAATTTTGATACGATGCATTGTTAGGTTCGACGGGTCCGTGTGCCAAATTTCAGTTTGATCGGATCATGGGAAATGGGTCATTTTTGACTTCTGTTTTTCCGCCCGCCGAGCCCAAGACAGACAGAGAGAGAGAGAGAGAGAGAGAGAGAGAGAAGAGAGAGAGAGAGAGAGAGAGAGAGAGAGAGAGAGATGAGAGAGAGAGAGAGAGAGAGAGAGAGAGAGACGAGACGGCGGTGAAGTTAATATAAGGGATTTAAAAACAATAACAAACCGTGAAATTGAATTACATACCTCGTATAGAGATAAACTAAAAAGGCATTAATTTAATTACAGTACGTTCGATCGATCTGAAATTTTGATACGATGCATTGTTAGGTTAGACGGGTCCGTGTGCCAAATTTCAGCTCAATGGCTTTACGGGAAGTGGGTCATTTTTTACTTTTGTTTTTCCGCCCTCCCGACCGACAAAATTATCGTAGACATTAGCAAAAAAATTGTTTAGCGCACACATATCTTTCGTTTTAAGTGCCTTGATATGAGAATATTTTGTAATGCTCTAAATGTTTCAACTCTTCTTTATATATATCCTAGCATTTCATTGAAATTTTATCCCTAATTATAGGGATCGAAGTGAAGTGGCGTGCCACCTAAGGAAATTATGAACAAATTTGGGAAGATGTAAAAATGTGGTGCAAATATTTAGAAAAGTTATAGATAAACCTTAGTATCTTAATTTAATAGTGTCCTTAAGTAAAACTAAATACAATATTTAAAATTTATCTGTTATTAGAATTTAAAATTGTTCACCATACATTTAAGTAACGAAAACACAAATTTAAGTAACACAAGTTAGTAATAGTATGTATCAAATTATTGTAAATTAATTTTCAAAATCATTTTAAAAGAAATTTAATTTTTTTTTAAAATTTTCCCACATAAATTTTCTAAATAAAAACGCACTATTAAATATATCAGTACCAGTGCTGTGTGGTGCAGCACTTACAGGCAATAACATTTTAATACACATTAGATTGTACGATAAACATAATTTTCTTAAGATAAATGTTCTTTCTTACTGAAAAATTATAGTGACCATTTGAACATATGCATATCTGATAATACAATTTCATTATACATATATGTATATATGTATATATATATAATATATATATTGGGCTGCGGAAATTAACAATTAATTTCTCGATTAATCGTTAAAATATTTTATCGATTAAAAATTCGATTAAAATTAAAGAAAATATTTATAATATTTTTAAAAATTTTTTTATTAATAAATAATTTATTATTAATAATTAATAATAATTTATATACTTGCTTACCTACAAACTTCTCCAGCGTAATATTATAATTTATTGTATTACTTTATGTGGACCGACTGACGTCAACTAAAAAATGGCTGACAGCATCAGCGCAGTTAAATTTAAACATATAACTAGAAAGTTGAGCAAAAATTTTGTTTTTAAGCTAACTACGGATGGCAAAGTCGAAGATGGTGAAAAAGTTTACTGTGTTCACTGCCATAAACAATTCTCTTTTAAAGGATCAAATACATCGCTGACGTACCACCTTCAGCACAAACATACGATCAAGTATCAACACATTGTCATAAAATTTAGTTCAAAATATTCTTAATTTTCAATGTCCGTGAGAAATGTTCAGTTTAATGACGTCATAAATTTCTATTTTTGGCTATAATCGAAATTATCGATTAATTAATCGATAATTTTCCTAAAGTTAACGATTAAATTTAAATTAATCGATAACAGCCCTAGTATATATATATTTATATTAATCGATAATTTTCGCAGCCCTATATATATATATATATATATATATATATATATATATATGTTTGTAAATTTTGTGAATACGGAAAATTGTTATTGACCAAATACTTCTTATTAAATCCCTTATATTAACTTCGAAATCTTGTCGTCATCTCGTTCTTGGGCGGGCGGAAAAACAAAAGTAAAACATGACACTTTTTCCGTGATGCTATCGAGCTGAAATTTTGCACATAGACTCGTGTCACTTAACAATGCATCGTATCAAAATATCAGATCGATCGAACGTACCGTAATTAAATTAATGCACTTTTAGTTTATCTCTATATAACTATAGGTAATTCAATTTCACAGTTTGTTATTGTTCGGCGTCCCGTGCCACTTGAGTTCGTTCACGCATGCCATCGGTGCCCACACCCCCTCCCCCCCCCGGTTTTACAGCAAAAGGGACTTAAGTCAGTTTCAGTCTGTAAATGTTTGTCGCGTTGAGTCCTGTCTCATCTATAAGGGATTTATAGTGAAAAACTTTGTTTTTAAATCCCTTATATTAACTTCAAAATCTTGTCGTCATCTCTTCGTACGTCGGTCGGCGGAAAAACAAAAGTAAAAAATGACACACTTTCCGTGATGCCATCGAGCTGAAATTTTGCACATAGACTCGTGTCACCTAACAATGCATTGCCTCAAAATTTTTGATCGATCGGACGTACCTTAATTAAATAAAGGCATTTTTAGTTTATCTCTATACAACATATGTAATTCAATTTCACAGATTGTTATTGTTTTTCTTCCACGTGCCAGTTGAGTTCACGCGTTGACGCCACCCATCGATGTATCGGCGTGCTTTTGCTTACATTTTACGTGTCACGCTGAGCTCGGTCCAGTGATCGGTGACCTTCTTCGTTATACAGCAAATGGGATTTAAGGCAGATTCAGTCAGCAAATGTTTGTCGCGTTTGAACATGATCAATACTTTTAATTATGTCTCATGCATAAGGGGTTTATAGTCAAAAACTTTGTTTTTATGGGGGACGTTTATTAAATCCCTTATATTAACTTCACCGCTGTCTCTGTCTTGGGCGGGCTGAAAACAAAAGTAAAAAATGACACAGTTCCCACGAGGCTATCGAGCTGAAATTTTGCACATATACTTGTGTCACCCAACAATGCATCGTATCAAAATGTCAGATCGATCTAACATACCGTAATTAAATTAATGCATTTTTAGTTTATCTCTATACAACATATGTAATTCAATTTCACAGTTTGTTGTTGTTTTTCTTCTACGTGCCAGTTGAGTTAACACGTTTAGGACACCCGTCGATGTCCATACCCCCTCCCCCCTTCCCCCACTTTCAAAGCCAGGGGAGATAATTCGGTTTCAGTCTGTAAATGTTTCTCAAGTTTCAACATATCAATACTTTTAGTTATGTCTCTTACATAAGGGATTTATAGTCAAAAACTTTGTTTTTACGGGGTTGTTTATTACGAAGTTGTTTAATTAAATCCCTTATATTAACTTCACCGCCGTTTTTTCGTTTTTTTCTTGGGTTCGCAGTCGGGCGGAAAAACAAAAGCTAAAATGACACACTTCCCGTGATGATATCGGGCTGAAATTTTGCACATAGACTCGTGTCACCTAACAATGCATCGTATCAAAATATCAGATCGATCGAATGTACCGTAATTAAATTAATGCATTTTTAGTTTATCTCTATATAACTATATGTAGCGGCCTGCTTTGTTTACATTCAAGTGTCACGCTGATTTAAGTCCAGCCATCCGTGACCATACCTCCACCCCCCCCCGCCATCGTTTTTACAGCAAGGGGAGCTCAGTCGGTTTCAGTCTGTAAATGTTTGTCGCGTTTGAACATAATCAATACTTTTAGGTATATCTCATATATAAGGGATTTATAGTCACAAACTTTTTTTACGGGGTTGTTTAATTAAATCCCTTATATTAACTTCGAAATCTTGTCGTAATCATGTTCGCCATCGGGCGGAAAAACAAAAGTCTATTTAAGGACAAAATCGATTTAAGGACATCTCGTTTAGTTTCCCATTAGGTCCCTTATAGTGGGGGCTAGGTGTATATTTTCCAGCAGATAGCAATAGACTGAAATTTTCTACAACATTCTGCAAACGACTTATGGAAAATGGAGAAGTTTTCATCCGAAAAACACCTATATATTCAGTATCTAAGGACAGGGCCGTCTTAACGCATAGGCCCGTTGGGCATTTTCCCGGGGGGCCCACGGGCATAGGGGCCCCATGGGAATATGTTTATTTATATATGTTATGTTTATTTTTTATTCCTGTGGGGTAGGGGCCCAACACTATTTCTTTGCCCGGGGGCCCAAAATGGTGTAAAGACGGCTCTGTCTAAGGACTAAATGTTTTGTTTCTGTTGCAAACGTTTTGGCAACACTTTGTCTGCCCTGGGATCCGACGGGATTTTTTTTATTAGAAAAATGATAGTGTGATACTGTCTGATCGTGAGAAATCAAAGGGACATATGGCTTCCACTTAGGAATGATTTGAGCTGGGAAAACAGGCTAAAAACCGATGCACAATAGACAAAGCCAAAAAATTAGAAATCGTGAAAATGCTCGTTTGTATAGTTTATTTCAAAGTCTCATAGTCATTTTCCAATTTCTTGCTGGGCACAACATGGCTTTTCGTAGAACAGTCTATAAACTACATCAGGATACAATGGAAACTTTTTGGGTCTCGCTGAAATGATGGCAAAATTTTATCCGGTTTTGCACGAACATTAACGAAGAATGCAAACTGACGAAATTTATTATCAATACTTGGGAAAGCGAATTCAAAACGAGCTAATTTAATTGATTAGAAATATGGTAAGAAATATTATTGTAGGAAGAGTAAAATCGGCTAAATACGTTTCAGTAATACGTGATTGCATTCGTACGTTTTCTAACAAGTAGAAGAAAGTACTGTACAACACCTGCTTGATATATTACTATTGGAACTTGTGAGAGGCGTGTTGTTGTGTTTACACTGTATAAGAATGAAATGACTTGACCTAGTATGAAACACGTGGTTTGTTAGGTGAACTGTAAGCGTGCTGGTCAAGGACTGAGAGAAGAGCTGACTATAAATGTACGGTTCAAGAGGCAACCGGGGTTGATTGCGGTTGATTGCATACGAGCAGCTTAGGTAGTTGATTGTACAGTTGATCAAAGTGAATTGTATATAGTGATTAAAGACAGTTGTTAACCAGACCACAGTGTGTTAAAGACTTGTCTCTTGACTAGCCATAAGTACAATTACAGAACTGACACAATTTGGCTTAGATGTTTCTGATATCCGCTGTCAAGGTTACGACAACGGTGCGAACATGAAGGGGTATAAGTCAGGCGTCCAAGCTCGTCTTTTAAATTAAATCTTTGGGTATTTTTTCTCTGTCATTGTTACAACTTGCTGCTATCGAAAACTTGTCCTGATGCAATGACGTTATTTTTTGTATAATTTAACAAATCTATTTTTTATTTTCCAGGTATGTTCAAAACATTTATGTGAAACCACTTTGTAAAACAAGATGGGAAAGCCAAGTGGACAATGTTAAGGCAATGCAATATGAAACGGTGTAATTCTATGATTCACCTTTCGTAATTGCAGAGCAAAGTAATAATCCAAAAGCTCGAAGTGAAGCAGAGTCATTGCGCAAACAACTTAAGAACAATTTCATTGGGTAAATTGCTTTTTGGTACGACATATTGTTCCAATATACTTACATCAGCAAAGAATTAGAAAATATTTCTGTCGATCTAGCAACTGCAGTTGACAGAATGGAACATACTAGCAAACGATTGAAATTTTACAGAAATCGCGGATTTGCAACAGCAATATCAATTTTTTTTAAAAAATTCCTGACTTGAGTGAACCAATTTTCAAAGAAACGAGAGTGAAAAAAAATTATTCCAAATAAACGAGGATATAAAGGATTTTTAAATGCACAGAAAAAGTCTGCACATATTTTTTTAACCAGATTGTTGATATGGTAATCTTATCAATTGACAGTCGCTTTGAACAACTACGAAGGCATCATGACTCGTTTGGATTTCTTTATAAATTTAACAAATTACAATTTTTTTTAAAATGATCTACTAAATTGCAGAATGGATCTGGAGAAAAAGCGCACAGCCTGCGAAAGTAAGGATCTTGATGGTTTCATGCTTGCTGATGAGTTCCATAATTCCTGCAGTCACCTAAGGCCCTGTTAAGATTTTGCAGTTTCTTTCAGTAAACAAGCGTTATCGTGACACAGATTGCACTTCGAACAGAAGTGATAAGGGACGAGTGGGACATCTCCAGGAGGGTTGACAGCATGGGCCTTTCAGGCTTGCCTCTTCTTTTCTGCGGCGGTGATCCGGTTTGCCTCGCATGACTTGGCACATTCGTGGGTGGAAGAGCGCCAGGTGGATCGGTCCATTGCAGCTCGTTCCCACGTGGCTGGGTTGATGGCAAACGCTTTCAGTGAGGCTTTCAGTGTGTCTTTGAAGCGTTTCTTTTGTCCACCATGGGACCACTGGCCATGCTGGAGCTCGCCATAGAAGATTCTCTTTGGCAGTCTCTCGTCTGGCATTCGGACTACGTGCCCTGCCCAGCGAATCTGGGAAGCATCAGGAGGGCGAAGATGCTGGAGAGACCTGCCTTGGTCAGTATCACTGTGTCTGGAATTTTGTCCTGCCACTTTGTGCCGAGGATCTTCTTGAGGCTTGTTGTATGAAAGTTGTTAAGCTTTCTAGCATGGCGCTGATATACAGTCCAAGTTTCACAAGCATATAGCAGTGTGGGGAGCACCACTGCCATGTACACTTTCATCTTGGTCTGGATGGTAATGCCTCTTCTGTTCCAGACATTTGGGTAAAACCTGCTGAAAATGGAGCTGGCTCTGGCAATTCTGACGTTCACTTCGTCATCGATGGTGACATTTTGAGACAGTGTGCTGCCTAGGTATGTGAACCAGTGAACTGTGTTGAGTCTCTAGCCGTTGACAGTGATGTTGGGCTCAACGTAGGGCCTTCCAGGCGCGGGTTGATGGAGGATCTCAGTCTTCTTAGTGTTGATTGTCAGACCAAAGTTTGTGCAGGCGCTGGAGAACAGGTTTAAGCTGCTTTGCATGTCGGATTCTGAGACAGCGTTGAGGGCACAGTCATTCGCAAACAGCAGGTCTCTGATGATGACTGTCATAACCTTGGTTTTTGCATGGAGCATCCGAGGGCTGAACAGTTTAAACGGATTATAAAGTATAATTTGATCCTTTTAAAATACTACCACTGTCTAAATATATATATATATATATATATATATATATAATTCACCAAAGAGAATTTGTGCAAGTAAGCATTACGAATGACCCTCGCTGGGGTCGACCAATGTCTCGAGACCAACAATAGTTCTTGCGTTCACATAATAACATGAGATTCGTAGTGTAGTGGTTGTCACGTCCGCCTTACACGCGGAAGGTCCTGGGTTCAAGCCCCAGCGTAACTTTAATTTTTTTTAAAATGTGTGTTTGTGCCCGTTCTTTCCCCCTTTTTTTGCGAACATGGTTGACCCTATGGTCGGCCAATCACAGTTTATGGTTGGCAAGCTAGGGTGGTGAAGGGTAGTGGGCATGTAGATAACCGAAGTGCGAATGTCGAGACCAACAATAAATCCGTGGTCCCCTCTTCCGGCGTTCACTCGTGTTGTTTTGATTTCTTCGTGATGTAGATTGTGTCCATTCTTTCCCCCCCTTTCTTTGCACTATCCATGTGCAAGTCTGCGGCGTATACTACTCCGCCATGCGTACATGGGCGTAGGGAAGGGGGGCAAGGGGGGCATTTGCCCCCCTACATTTTAGGAAAAAAAATTAATTTATTAAATGCATTAATAAATGTTGTATTTTAACTATTACAGCACTAATTTGTAAGTATTATTAATTTCTAAGGCTTTTTTCAAACCTTATTTTATACTGAACTTGAATTTAATTGAAAATTGTACCTGTATGGCATTGCCAGTTAAAATAAAAAAAAAGTGGGATTTTTTTGCCCCCCCCCCTGGAAAAATTCCTAGCGACGCCCATGCATGCGTATCTAGCATTTTATAATAGGCTTACTTAAAAACTCTGCGTCACGCTTTATATATAGACGAGAAATCAGTGTTGTTTAGGACAAGGATGGGCAAAGTGCGGCCAGCGGGTTTCACGTTGCCTAACACATAGTTTTTCAGAAACATTCAGACATTCAGAAAACCGGCCTTGAAGTGATATTTTCTTCATGTCCGCAACCGAAAGTTCGTTTCGTGATTTCACATTAGAGTTAGAGGGTCAATCTACGTGCAAATGCAATGTAAATACGCACTTTTCCTTACTTCAGTTTTATTTTCATGTTTTCTTTGCAACAGTAAAATTAAATATTTTCCCAATTAAATGGAGCCATGAACCCTCCGAAAAAGCGTACAAGTATTGATGAATTTCCTGTGTTTAATGAAGAGTGGGCACGCAAATGTGTCTTTGGTAATACAGGCAAGAAAGCAATGTGTTCACTGTGTCATGAAACGATTTCCGTATGTAAAGAGTACAACCTGAAAAGGGCACCTAGAAATAAAACAACGATTTTGGTTGCAAACTTTCTGAGGATTAACGCTAGAAGAAAGCTTCAGCTTGTGTTACAAAGTTGAAGAAGCAACAAATTAAATATATTTTTGTCTAAGCAACCAACACTTAAGGATAGTTCTAAAGAGGCCAGTTTCAGATTAGCCTTCAACCTCGCTAAACGAAACAAGGTTTTTCGGACATCGAGTTTTTGTTGTTGTTCGTCCGTCGTAGTCGACGATGACCACTCTCATCATATTAGTCCCGTGCTAGGCCGCCACGTGTGTCCCCTAGTGGCATATAGGCCTTATTCTTGCACAAAATCGAGTTTGTTAATCAGTGTATGACAGATTCTGCAAGTGTATTGTGTCCTGATGTGAGAAGCAAACTGTAAAACGTTTTACTGTCAAGGATTATAATGCGCCGCATTGACCCAATCATTGATGAACTGATAATATTTATACATTTTCTTAATGAAATATAATGTTAACTAAAGAATACACCCATTTTAAACGGCGTGGCCCTCTGCTAAAATCCGCTATTACAAAGGGCCGAGCCAAAACAATTGCTTGCCCTTGCTTTAACAATAAGTAGCCCCCGAGCCAATACAATTATTCACCCCTGGTTTAGGGCGTCAAGACTTGGCAATATTCGGTTGGGATGCGCAAAAGATTTTTTTCAGTGACTAGAAAATCTATCGCTATTGTTAATGATACGCAGACTCAAGTAAATTTCAAGCGCAATACAAATATATTGAAGATATAGTTAGCCTAATTATTTCTAATATTTCTTTATTTTTGAGGCCCCTATCCTATTAACTCGTGAAGGATTCCGGATTCAACGCATCCGGTTCTGTCGTCAACTTTTTCAAAATGCTCGTAAAAACGTTTTCTGACTTGCTAGAGAGCTGAAATTTTCACAGTAGGTTTGGCTTGTGGGGAGGATAAAGCTATTAAATTTTCAGATCGATCAAATGTACCGTAATTAAATTAATGCATTTTTAGTTTATCTCTATATTAAGCGGCAAGCTTTTGTTGACATTTTACGCGTCACGCTGAGTTAAGTTCAATCATCCGTGACCAAACTTTTTCCGTTTTACAACAAAGGGTATTTAAGGCAATCTCAGGCTGATGTGTGTCGCGTTTAACCACGATAAATACTTTTTAGTTATGTCTCATATATAAGGGATTTATAGACAAAAACTTTGTTTTTACGTGTTATATAGAATGGGACTGCAATATTTTATGTTGTACTGATGAAGGCATTAGCCGAAACGTTTATTATCGTGTCAGTCTAAAAATAAAGCTCAAATTTATTGTTTTCATTGCACAATTTGTTTGTGTATTTTGTATTTTTTTTTACGTGTTGTTTAATTCAATCCCTTAAATTAACTTCACCGTCGTCTTTTGGGTTCGCAGGCGGTCGGTCGGGCGGAAAAACAAAAGTAAAACAAAAAAACAACCCCGTAAAAACAAAGTTTTTGACTATAAATCCCTTATATATGAGACATAACTAACAGTATTGATTATTTTCAAACGCGACAAACATTTACAGACTGAATCCGTCTTAACTAAACTTTGCTTCATAACCCTAGGGGGGTAGGGTGGTGGGGGGGGAGGGGAAAGTCTGGTCACCGATCGCTTGACCGAGCTCAGCGTGACACGTAACATGTAAACAAAAGCAAGCCGGTACTTCGATGGGTCGCGTCAACGCGTCAACTCAAACTCTCACGTGGAAAAAAACAAGAACAAACAGTGAATTTGAATTACATACGTTATATAAGGATAAACTAAAAATGCATTAATTTAATTACGGTACGTTCGATCGATCTGAAATTTTGATACGATGCATTGTTAGGTGACACGGGTCCGTGTGCCAAATTTCAGCCCGATGGTATCACGGAAAGTTGGTCATTTTTTACTTTTGTTTTTCCGCCGGCCCAAGACAGACAGACAGAGAGAGACAGAGAAACAGAGATGGCGGTGAAGTTAATATAAGGGATTTAAAAATGACACACTTCCCGTGATGCATAGTCGTGTTGTGTATATGATATGTGTAGTGTGTATAGAAAATCATTCCAGATAGAACAAGCGAAATCATAAAATGTCTTATATAGGCTAGACAATCCATGTGTTGTGAAAAAAAAATTTTCTGCTAAGTGGATCAGCGCACACATGGAAAGGCAGTTAAGAATGTGTAAGCTTATATTTATAGAAAATTTCAAATTTTGCTCACAAATTTCGTTTCTAGATGAACTTGGCTAACAGGACATTTAACAGGACTTCATGAATGAAATTAAATTTTTTGTTAACGCGTAAAAGTAGAAAATAAAATGAACAAACATTTTTTTTTAAAAGAATGAGACCCAGCTGCAGTGAGGAATGTAGAATCTCGCATGAAAAAGCAGAAAATATTTTTTTAGTCACAAACTAAGTAGTCACACAGGGGGACTCAGAACTTTTGTGTTAGTTGATCAAATCTTATATCTCACATTAAATCCCACAATCGATCACAATAAATATCAATAAAACTTAGAGTTCTGAATGTTTAACATCAAGGGGAGATCAGTCATTTCAAGTCTGTAAATGTTTGTCGGGCAATGCGTATTATATTTGAACATAATCCATACTTCAAAACTCACCATAGCATACACTTAGACTAAAAAGAATAAAATAAATAGAAGCCAAGAAAAAAAGATTTAAAAAAAACACGTTTTTATAAGCGGACTAAAAAGAAGAAAATAAAATTTTAAATAAGTACTATGATGTAATATGACTAAAAACGTGGGCGGGCGCTTTTTAGGCGTTTGGCTAAAATGATCAGGGTTTACAAATGACGAGTAAGAAAATAAGTGAATTGGATTAGTTAAGCCTGAGAAGCGCCGCCCCATGTTTTTAGTCATATTACAACATAGTACTTATTTTTAAATTTTATTTTCTTCCTTTTAGTCCGCTTATAAAAACGTGGTTTTTAAAAATCTTTTTTTTTACTTGTATTTATTAAATTAATTTATTATTTGGCTTTTCTTTTATTTCAAGAAAAGCTTTACTTTGTAATAAAAATTGTATGGTTAGAAACTAATTAAAGACTAGGAATTTCCCGCCCCATACAAGTGCCACCAGGGGCATTTCCCCCCTTGCCCCCAAATCGCTACGCCACTGTCATTTGTGTATTATTACCCAGGATTTTTGTGGTCGTGAAGATGCAATAATTTGTTAAGAGTCGACAATTTTATTTTACAAAAATGTTTAGGAATTTTAAAAAAAATTTTTAATATGATTTTTTTAAAATTGACTTCTTTTTTTGTTGTGCTGTTTGTTACTTTATTTTTAAATTTTTACAATTAAGTCTGAAATCGTATATTGAAAAACTCAGTATAACTTTTTTATAACATGAAAAAACAAGTTTGTGCACCCGTATATACATTCACTTGTATATATCTTTTAATAACATCAAATGGTTTTAATGTCACACACTATTTAACTAGTGTAACAAAACTTCAATTGTACAGTTAATCCTCGACTTAGACCATGTAAACATATGCAAAATATTTTATTGGCCACTGGTATTTGGCTGCTGATCATTAATTTAATGTCGTCATCTTAGTGGTCGAATGGTCGAACCTTGCATAACTGTTTTACTGTAAGGTCAAATGCAGCAGGGATATCAAACCCCAACGAAGACAAACTAAAAGACTTATACAAAAAGTATTGTTCAAGTTGAAGGATGAGATGAGAAAGTAAATCTCCCACCCTTCCCACCGCATCGTTAAAATAATAATAACATGATTATTTTCAAATTATTAATCGGATCTGTATTACTATTTGCTTAGTGTAAAGTCACGTAACGCCTGCGATCTCCCAAGCCCCAACCATAGTTTCTTTCCTCTTATCATCTTGGCCTTGTGATTACGTGCTTGTTTGAGCAGCCTCGTCTTTTTGGTCGACAAATTCACAAATTTTAGCGCCAAAACCTACCAGGAACACAAAGAAGACATTCATAGTCTTTTTTTTTCCTTTCTAAGTTATTTTCTAATTTTTCCTCCCCATGTTTTGTAAACCATTAAGTATTATATGGTGTACTTATTGTTTTAATCTTCTATACTCATGGAGCAGTAGAGATGCCCATGTGCAAACTTGACAATCTTAATGGAATGAAGATTTCTGTCCAAACTCTAAATGGCATTGGCAGTCAGTTTAATAGATTTTTTATTCAGTTACGGCACAATAATTTTAGATCTACACCAGGCGGTATGCATAGTGAATTTATGAAGTGCAGCGCAAAATTTTAAACTAAATAATACTGAGATATGTTAATGAATTAGTAGGCCGTCCATAAATATTTCAGTGGAAGTTTTATGTAAAGTTACCCTTTTGATGTGACGGGGCGACATGTCTTCAACACCCCCATCCCTCCCCCTCATCATCAAAAGTGTGACCCACTCCCCCCTAGAGCGTGACGTCATTTATGGTCGGCCTCTAAGTTCATTAATGCCTTTTAAATTTTAAATCAGTGCTTCTCAATGTGCCGGTCGGTAGACAATCAGATGCTGGTTGGCGTAAGCTATCAAGACACGAAAATTAAATCTAATTATAATCCTTAAGTTTGAGAATCCACAAGATAACATATGAAATTGTTACACTGCGTCGTTTGATGTTGACATCAAAGCATTTGTGATGTAACCACAGCTCCGTTTGGTTCTCTCATGGCAGGAGTCGAACTCTTTTGCCCGTTACCCCAAAATATATAAGTTCATGTGTGCGTTACCCCCCCCCAACCCCCAGACTCAAGGTCCTGCTAACATGACTCGGGGATTTGGGGGAGCGTCGTTAGCGAAAATGCTACTGGTGAGTTTTACAAGCATGACAAGTGTCTAAAAATGATCTGAATAGGATTATATGTAGGTATTTTAAGTCAAAACGACACGGAATATCCTTTTTCTTTAAAAGGGGAGGGGGGAGGGAATCTATTTGATAGAATTAAAAACGTTTCAAGATTGATATAATTGTTCGATTGGTTTTTGGTCAAACGTCCCCTGGCCATTCTAGTCTTCTATATCAGTGCTTCTGAAAGTGGTGGTCCGCGGACCAGTGCCGGTCCGTGGGCCATCCGCTGCCGGTCCGCAGATGTTCTCAAAAAAAGGACAGAAAAAATTGTCAGTGCAGGGAAAATAATGCACCGGTACCTGGTGGAATGGAAAAAATGCCTGCCGGTCCGCCATACTAAAACGTTTGAGAAGCACTGTTCTAGATATAATGGTAAATGAGCCCATTTAAAATTAGTCAAATATTCATTAACTTTATGGAATGCATCAAATTCTTGATATCGCAATTCGAGAGGAGCACAAAACAACTTTTCTTCTTAGCTCAGTTTTTGAGGCATTAATTTTAAATATCACAGAAATGATACGTGATACAGACAAGTCATGTGGATCAAGATTATTGTCACTCGTGTCAATATAAATGAAAGTAGGGTAGATTTAGGTGTCTTCGTATAGTACGTAGGTAAGAAATCTACATAGTTGTCAAATTTGTAAAAAAAATGCATTTTCTGGAAGGAACCGGTTCAATAATGGGCATATGTTCCAAGCGTACACGTACACATGACGTATTTTAATATATCTAGTGAATTGTAGAGGATGTTATATGTCCCAAATGAGTCTGCATTACCCCCAAGAATTCCCTTTTTGACCCCAGATGAGGTTATTTACCTCTGTTCGCCGACTTCTTCGCCCGTCAGTCAATTGAGGGATTTTTTTAAAATACATTTTAAAAATGCTATTTTTAAATAATTTTTTTTCTAAACAAAGACGTTAACCGTGATGATTAATAGTCAATGTTTAATTTGTATGCATTTAAATAAAATATAATCTAAGGATGTTAACACAGTTCGTTTTCTGAAGGCCGGTTAAACGTTTTTTAAAAATGCTTCACGCGGGTTACGATATAACAATGTAGATCTTCACTAAATAAATAATAAATATTTAAATGACAATAAAAGTGATTTGAAACATACTTATTTTCAAATAGAAAATATTTTTTTGGTCAAAGATTTGTGACGTATTTTTAGAGGGGGGTCTAAGTTTTTGTGACGACGCGTGACGAGGGGGGGGAGGGGGTCAAAAATTGCGTGACGTCATTTGTGGACGCCCCCTTACCACTGCAATTACGAACATTTCAAGAAGATATCTCCTTTACAGGGAGAAGACCTGCCTTTTTGAGGTGAGTGTAAGGTAAAATTTAAAGAGTTAAATGTTGTTTTTTTTAAAAATTATTTACATTAAATTACTTTTTTTTTAAATGACTGCAAGTGACTGCAACATTCCGTAATATTATGCTTGCTTAGTCACCTAAGTTGGTAGTGGTGGTAGCGCAAAGCAGAACCCAAGTTGATAGTGGTGGTAGCGCAAAGCAGAACCCAAGTTGGTAGTGGTGGTAGCGCAAAGCAGAACCCAAGTTGGTAGTGGTGGTAGCGCAAAGCAGAACCCAAGTTGGTAGTGGTGGTAGCGCTAAGCAGAACCCAAGTTGGTAGTGGTGGTAGCGCAAAGCAGAACCCAAGTTGGTAGTGGTGGTAGCGCAAAGCAGAACCCAAGTTGGTAGTGGTGGTAGCGCAAAGCAGAACCCAAGTTGGTAGTGGTGGTAGCGCAAAGCAGAACCCAAGTTGATAGTGGTGGTAGCGCAAAGCAGAACCCAAGTTGGTAGTGGTGGTAGCGCAAAGCAGAACTAATTGCAAAAATAGAAATTGACGGTGGCCGCCCATTAAAAAAAAACGTTTAAAGGGGGACAAAAACAAAACAGAAATTAAAAAAAGAGAAAAAAAACCTTTCGAATACCCAAGTGTATGTACAGCTCTAATTTTAACTTCCTAGAATATACAACTCCATTTCAATCATGATGCCATGGCTCACCCGCCCATACAGGTTATAAGACCGATTTCCACATTTTAGAAAAACCGTTTTAGTAGACATTTTAAAAAAAAGGTCTCGTATTTCCTTTTTAGGCTTTTAAGACTTTAAGAATAATTCACTTTCTAAAAATGTATTAATCATAATTGTGCGTTGTAATTAACATCATTAAAAAAACCGTTATGTTTTTAAAATTGGTTTATGCTACATGGCAACTTATAATCTAGGTGTTTAAGTTAGTGAAGGCTGGATAATCTTGGTACCATATATCTAGTATTAAGTACAAGTTCACCACCACACCTGATGCAAAGGTATTCCCCTCCCCTTCTCAACACTTTAAAAAAAATTCTGCCACCGAGTGTACGTACTATCCTCCGAATCAATAATTTACTATAGTAAGAGAGCAATGCTTGACAAAGGCATAGGCAAATAATAAATTAACATAGTTTGATTGAAATGGCGTTTAATTTAATACGCTTGTCATTGTTTATGTATAATATGCAACCCAAAGTGAGTTCAGGGCGTAATATTTCACACGGCATGTGAGAAGCCAAACGTACGATGTTGGACAAAAAAGCAACGAGGTCATTGTGTGTCGATTATTACTAAGAGAAAATTGTTATTCATCAGGCAGTGAAACATCCCATTGATTTAATATCTCATTCTTTTAGCTATTAGTTTCACACATAAAATAATCATTGAAAGGATGTTTAGTTGATGGCTATGGCGGATTAAAAGGGGGGGGGGCTGAACGGTCTAAAGCCAGGGGCCCACAAATTTAGTATCATATATAATAAAGATGAACAGATGTTTGCATGAATCCCTAAAAATATCATAAATAAAATAAATTAATAAAATCTTATCTATTAATCTGATCGCTATTCGGACCCGATAGCCTCAGTATCGAAAAACTTAATTTGATTGGCTAATTAAGAGAAAATATTAATGAATACTATTGATATCTTTTATTTTTTATGAGTTCGTCGGGATCTTGTGGCAACGTGTTTTGATTCTAGCGCAAGCGATCGCGGGCTCGATTCCCAAGCAGGGGCATATTTTTTTTTCATTTGTCTTTTTAAAAAAAATAATCTTTTTACACTCAATTTTAGTTTTCCGGCAAAGTTATTTCTTTGTGTTTGGTTTTTTTATGAATCCGATCCCGCAGTACAGACAAATTATGAACAAGGAACCAATGGACTATTTAGTTAAAAGCAGTCACTAGGGGGGCGAGGGGGGGGGCGGGCCGCCCGGGATGACACCCATCAGGGGGGTGACACCCGAGCTTAAAATTTTACTGTGTACGATTTTGTGTCAGAAAAAAAAAGAAGACTCATTTTTTTTTAAATCTAGAAAGAAATTAATAAATAAAAAGAAATACGTTAAACGCGAAAACTTTTTAGTAAAAAATATCAGTTAACTTGCAATAATAAAACAGTCCCAACACACAAATAACATTAAAACAAATTAGGAAAAAAAGAAAAGAAACTTCCCAGCTGAGAGATCTTTAAAAAAGGCTGGACATGAAAGAGGCAGCGTCTTATGTTTAAAAAAATATAAAGCCATTTGGGCTTGGACACACCGACACCATGGACGAATCCCACCTCACGACTCCCCGCACCACATTGGGGTGTGGGGGGGGGGATAAGATTTGTATCCCCCCCAAAAAAAAATAAAATCAAAAGATGGGTTTTCTGTGTTGATCTTTTTTCTAGACGAAAATTATGAATTCAATGTCTTTGAGTTAATATTTTGTTTAAATATATATTTATTAAAGGCGTGATATGCATGTTTATATACAGGTAGTCCCCCAGTTACGACGGTCCCATACCGACTTAAGCTGTTTTTTTTTGGTTACGAACGCTCCCCCATAAAGAATAATATTACGCGTTATTCCTTTAAAAAAAAATAAAAAAAATTTAAAGCTTTTTTTTACATGGGGTAACGAATTGTTTTCTCTAGTAAAAAATAAAAAAATTATTGAAAAATATTTATTATTATTATTTGAACCTACAACTTTCGTTTGCGAATTTTTCTCAAGGTGAAGTTTTCAATCAAGTCAGTAAAGCTAAGAAAGCTTGCAAGTAAGTTCCTTTTCAATGCTCATTAGAGAGAGCATATTCAGTCGTTGTTGTCCCATGCAAATTCTAACTCATTATATATTCTTTTCAACTTTGAAAAGGATTGCTCTCAGTTGCAGTTTGATGTCATCATTGAGAGATAGATGAGAAGTGCGATGTTTACATTAGTAAAGAGCTGTGTGAAATTTAGCTCTTTCAAAAGCAGCAAAATGTTTAGCTCTGTGCACGTGTTTTGAGTTTGGCATTGGGGTACTTCCTTTTCCTTACCCTGAGCCTGGACAATACATTTTTTAAAGAGTTTTGAAAATTGAACTAATTCTGAAGGTAAGCAGTCTTCGAAATCACTTGAATATTCTTCCATTATCTTGGCTGCTGCCCATAGGATGGCGAAATTGCTGAGCTCAGATAGGTTTGTAGGAAAGCCAAATTTCTCATGGATGTCTTTATATGGGCCTAACCGATGTTGTAGGGCTCAAGAAAGTTTGTCAATGATTACCAGAAATACCTCAACCTTGAAACCTTTGTCTATACTGTTTTGGTGAGGTCCCTTTATCAAACTGACGCCTTTTTTTCTCTTTTTTGTTTGTTGATAGCATTGAAGATTGTTCATACTCTTTTTTTACCACGGACTTGTCCTTTCCTTTGTCTTCATAGGAATCAAATTAAGAATGCTGTCTTTCTAACAAACTCAATGAGAGACTTCCTTCTCTAAAATTGTTTCCCGAATTTCAAGTAAAATAGCGACTTCCAGTTATTCATGTTCCTTTAGAAATCCTTCTGCTTCAAGTAGACAGTCACGTGGCTGATTTTCGTTGTTTCCAATTTCTTCCAGTGCTGCGATATTCGCATGGTATAAGTTATTAACAGACCTTACTGCATCATGTCAGGCTGACCATCTTGTGTCATACAAGGCTTTGTTAACATGTATCAATTTCATGTGTTTTTAAAGTACCTGTCAACGATGAGTAGATGCAACAAGCCGGGTATAAAGATTTTGCAGAAGACAAAAAATCTGACTGCATCAGGACACCCTGCTGCACTTTTCCCAACCAAATTAAGGGCATGAGCTGTGCACGGCACATAATGAGCAACACTGCACTTCTCACGAAGAATAGCATAGTTTCCGTTATACTTCCTATTCATATTTGCAGCATTGCCGTATGAATGTCCAAGGCATTTTCAGGGATTCATACAAACATTTGCCTGCATCTTTATTATACACTATAATAAATTTGGAGTACCTTAAATTATTGGTGGCCCCTGGCCTTAGTCGTTCATCACCCCCCTTTTAATCCTAAATAGGGTGTGGGGGTCACGCATCGGTGACGATGTGTGACGAGGGGGTGGGGTTAAAAATGTGACGTCACATAAAAAACCCGCAACTTTAAATAAAAGTTCCACTTAAATATTTGATTGTTTACCGTTTATTTAATGACGTCTTCGATGGCTTCACGCGTGTTACGACATCAGAGCGCAGACTTACCCTAAACACATATTTAAATGAAAAAAATAGATAGATAGATTAGATAGATAGATGGATGGATAGATAGATTAGATAGATAGATAGATGGATGGATGGATGGATGGATGGATGGATGGATGGGATGGGATGGGATGGATGGGATGGGATGGATGGGATGGATGGGATGGATGGGATGGATGGGATGGATGGGTGGATGGGTGGATGGGTGGGTGGGTGGATGGATGGATGGATGGATGGATGGATGCATGGATGGATGGATGGATGGATGGATGGATGGATGGATGGATGGATGGATGGATGGATGGATGGATGGATGGATGGATGGATGGATTAGATAGATAGATAGATAGATTGTTAGATAGATGAATTAGATATATTAGATGGATCGATTAGATGGATTGATGGATGGATGGATGGATGGATGGATGGATGGATGGATGGATGGATGGATGGATTGATAGATAAATAGATAGATAGATAGATGGGCGCCCCACGCTTTTATGTGCAGTGGATAGGTTCACAGATTGAAATTTTTTATTTTCTTCTTTTTAGTCCACTTTCTATATGTAAATAAAAGCTTGCCCTTTTTAAAAAAAAGATTTTTTAAATATTTTATTTGAGATAGAGTGTCGCGGTGCGTATTACATTGATCGACCATTCTTTCGCGCAATAAGGTGCGTATTTTATTGACAACACTTTTTATAAACATACTAGACGCCCCTCGGTGTAGCATACGCCGCAGACTTGCTCGTGGAGAATGCAAAGAAAGTGGAGAAAGAACGGACACAAACTACAGCACGAAGAAATCAAAACAACGCGAGTGAATGTCGGTTGCGGACTGCCAACTCATTGTTGGTTTCGAGACATTTGCAGGCGAAATTCGGTACACCCCTAACTTCTATAAAACGATAATCGGTTTAAAATAGGAGTTACGTAATCGATAATCAGTTTCCAGAAAACAACAACATGCAATTAACAACCATAAATATGACTACCCTCGCTAGGGTCGGCCAATCACAGTTTATGTTTAAGGGATTGAAGTATTAATATTAAATTGGAGGTGGTTAACAACAACCTCAGTGTGCATATCTTTACGTTTACTAGCTATTTTTTATTTACTTAGTGCTGCTTTTTGTGTCTGTACTCCCACCCCCCCAAATGTTCTTTGCAATGTCTATGATGAGCAAGTCTGTGGCGTATGCTACGCCGCGGGTCTCTCCAGAGTTCCTTCTTTTCTTCACTCACAGTCGTTTGCCCAAACCCACCCCGTTTTGACAACTGTGTCTTTCAGGAAGTCTTCACCCGTCACTAAATCATTAGCAGTGTATGCTACGCTGTGGATTGGCTAGTGTTGGCAATAAAGGGGTAAAAGAACGGGCACAAACAGACATTATTAAAACTTAAAAGTTTTCGCTGGGGCTTGAACCCAGGACCTCCCGTATGAGGCGGACGTGATATACAGTACACTACGAATCTCACATTTCTGTGAAGGAACAATGCAAGTGAAAGGCAAGTGAACGCAAGAGTTTTGTTACCCCCCCACTTCCGCCCCCCCTTTTTTTCATCCCACCACGCTTGCCAACAGTGATTAGTTGACCCGAGCGAGGGTCATTAGTCATGCTCGGTTGCACATACTTACAGCTTGCTTGCCTCGCATGGTCCCATGAAGAGAATTATATATATATATATATATATATATATACTAGACACCCCGTGGCGTAGCATACGCCACAGACTTGCTCACGGAGAGGGCAAAGAAAGTGGAGAAATAACGGACACAAACTACAGCACGAAGAAATCAAAACAACGCGAGTGAACATCGGTTGCGGGAAGTGCCAACTCATTGTTGGTTTCGACACGTTTGCAGGCGAAATTCGGTACACCCCTAACTTCTATGAAGTCAGCTATAAAACGATAATCTGTTTAAAATCAGAGTTACATAATCGATAATCGGTTTAAAAAAAAATATATAAAAAAAAACAACAACACGCAATTAACAACCCTAAACATGACTAACCTTCGCAGTTTATGTTTAAGGGATGGTAGTATTAAATGGGAGCCGGGTAACAACAACCTCAGTGTGCTTGTCTCCATGTTTACTCGCTATTTTTTTTACTAAGTTTGTGCTGCTTTTTGTGTCTGTACTCTCACCTCCCCCCATCCGTTCTTTGCACTGTCTATTATGAGCAAGTCTGCGGCGTATGCTACGACACGGGTCTCTTCAGAGTTCCTTCTCAAATCCCTTATATTAACTTCACTGCCGTCTCTCTCTGTCTGTCGTTCGACGTCGGGCGGGCAGAAAAACATAAGTAAAAAATGACCCACTTCCCGTAAAGCCATCGAGCTTAAATTTGGCACAAGGACCTGTGTCACCTAACAACTAATAATGCATCGTATCAAAATTTCAGATCGATCGAACGTACCGTAATGAAATTAATGCATTTTTATTTTATCTATATACGACGTAACGAACGTCGTATGTAATTCAATTTCACGGTTTGTTATTGTTTTTTTTTCACGTGACAGCACAGTTCGCGCGTTGACGCGATGTACCGGGGTGCTTTTGTTGACATTTTACGTGTCACGCTGAGCTCGGTCCAGCGATCGGTGACAAGACCTTTCCCCTCTCCCACCCGCCCACCAGGGGTTATAAAGTTAAGGGAAGTTAAGACAGATTCAGTCTGTAAATGTTTGGCGCGTTTGAAAATTATCAATACTTTTAGTTATGTCTCATATATAAGGGATTTATAGTCAAAAACTTTGTTTTTACGGGTTTGTTTTATTTTCATTCGCTCACAGTCGTTTGCCCAAACCCATCCCATTTTGACAACTGGGTCTTTCAGGAAGTCTTTACCGGTAACTAAATCATTAGCGGCGTATGCTACGCCACGGATTCAGCTAGTGTTGGCAATAAAGGGGTAAAAGAACGGGCACATACAGACATTTTTAAAAATAAAAAAAAACAATGTTTTCGCTGGGGCTTGAACCAAGGACCATCGACGTATGAGGTGGACGTGATAACCAGTACACTACGAATCTCACGTTTCTGTGAAGGAAAAATGCAAGTGAACGCAAGTGCATTGTTGCCACCCACTCCCACCCCCCCCCTTTTTAAATCCCTTATATTAACTTCGCGGCCGTCTCATCATCTCATCATCTCATCATCTCTGTCTTGGGCTGGGCGGGCGGAAAAAGAAAAGTCGAAAATGACCCACTTCCCGTGATCCGATCGAGCTGAAATTTGGCACACGGACCCGACTCACCTAACAATGCATTGTATCAAAATTTCAGATCGATCGATCGTACCGTACTTAAATTAATGCATTTTTAGTTTATCCTTATATGAGGTATGTAATTCAAATTCACGGTTTGTTTTGTTTTTTCTTCCACTTCCACGTGAGTTTGAGTTGACGCCGACAGTCGTGCCGACACCCCCTCACGTCCCACCCCCATTTATTAAAGACAAGGGACATCACTCGGTGTCAGTCTGTCAATGTTTGTAGCGTTTGAAAATAATCAATACTGTTAGTTATGTCTCATATATAAGGGATTTATAGTCAAAAACTTTGTTTTTACGGGTTTGTTTTATTTTTCATTTCATCCCACCACGCTTGCCAACAGTGTTTAGTTGACCCGAGCGAGGGTCATTCGTCATGCTCGGTTGCATATCTTGCAGCTTGCTTGCCTCGCATGGTCCCATGAAGAGAATTATATATATAGATAGATTCCTGATCGGTGCGCATTATATTAAACATGTTTTACGACACAACTACAATTGTGTATTTTTGGATGGTCTTGCGCTGCGTATTATAATGATCATTCTTTTAGTTACTTCTCGTACATAAAGGATTTATAGTAAAAAACTTGGTTTTTTACGGGTTTTTAAAATTTATTTTATTATTTAATTTTACATTTAAATCTTAAATCGGATCTTGAAAAACTAAGTGTAGCTTTAAAAAAAAATTGTGCATCCGGCACTTAGTGTAACTGGTGTACATTAATTAAATAAGATTTATTGCAGAGAAGTTATAATCGGCAGTTTTCTTTTTTTTTCCATTACAGACGCTTCTTCTGCAAGGCCGTACCCAGACTTTTTAAGGGGGGTTCGCAAACTTGTCGCGAAGGCATTTCATGTTAACAAAAAAAAACCTCTCATAACGAGCATCCTCTCATAACGAGAGTTTCGCATAGCGAGCAAAATTTTTATGAAAAAAGTTGCTCCCTTAACCAGTGGAGATTCGCATGACGAGTGACGCAGAAAGGGAAACTCACATATTCTTTGAAATTCAGTAATGAGCCGGTGTTGCAAAATAAATCCTCCCCCATACAGAGTCTCCCCCCGGAGACTCTGTTTTAAAACAAATCCTCCGGGGGGAGAAAATGTTTTCCTCCCGATTAAAATAATTTCGCCCCTACCCTGTAAAATATTGTCTCCCCCAAAATAAATTCGCCCCCATCATACTTTCGATATAAAACAAAGGGATCATTAAAAATCAAAAGAATAAAGAATACTTACTTGTGTATTGCTGTAATATTCACACATGTTTAATGCAATACTATTTATGGTAGTGGCGTAGATATAGAGAGATAAGAGGGGGGTGCGGTCCATACCGTTTGACACCACTCAGGGGCGTGACATAATATTCACACATGTTTACTGTAATACTAGTTATTGTAGTGGCGTAGAAATAGAGAGATAAGAGGGGGGTGCGGACCATACCGTTTGACACCTCTCATGGGCGTGACATAATACTCACAGATGTTTACTGTAATACTACTTATTGTAGTGGCGTAGAAATAGAGAGATAAGAGGGGGGTTGTGGACCATACCGTTTGACACCTC